>ML786797.1:308988-330758 GCA_009831015.1 Picea engelmannii | reverse complement strand
CATATTATTTAGTCTTGTTTACTCTAAAATGTATATCGACTTTACAACTTCAAGCTTCCCACATGAGCTTATTCTTGGCTCTCCTTTCTTAACAACAAAATTATGAAATTTATACTTTAATCCCCCTTCAAGCCTACAATCATATCAAAGATGCGAGACTTGCATATATATACAAGTTTTGTAAGGTTTTAACCATTTGCCAAAATTTGAGCTAGATGTAGGTAATCCCTTATATTCTTCAAGTACATAAGAGTTTAACTTTAGAGCTATGGTCAAATAAAAAACAAAGAGGTCTTAAAGGAAATTGACCATGTGTTTTTGTATATATTTATCATATAGATTGATTACCGAATCAAAGTGTTGCAGGATACTTCAATGCCTATACTTCAAAATGTTGCAGGATACTTCAATGCCTAAACGAATGTATATATTTATCATATTTATCATACTTCAATGCCTAAACTATGATGTACAATTCCTTATCTTATTTGGGGTATATTATGATTGCACCACAAAAGTTTCAAGTGTTATGTTATCCAACTCCTTTGTATCAAAGGTTCTGCCATTATGTATCATGCGAAATTTGCTTTGATTTCAAATGAAATTGCAAGTTTCATTAGATTTAATATTGATGCATTACAATTCTTTCATGTCAAAGCTTCAATTACTTGGTTTTCAATTGCAATGAATTGAAAGGTTATACTTGTCTTTTCTAATGTAAATTGAAGAGACATTTCATTCCTAAATAATTTGCTAACCCCATGAATTACCTTGGTTCAATTAAACTATCTTGGATCAACCAATTTACAATGAATTTTATATTTCTTAGGTCAATACAAATTCACATCCTCTAACTACAAAATCCATACAAAACAATAATTGTTTTCCAAGCTCATATTTCTTCATATTGGCTTGCAATTAATTGTGGGTTAATATGGCATTACCATATTACAATGTAATATGGTAATGCCATATTACAATGTAATATGATAATGTCATATTACATTGTAATATGGTATACCATATTACAATGTAATATGGTATACCATATTACAATGTAATATGGTAATACCATATCTCATGTAATTTTTTTTTAAAAACTTAATGCCATCGTCGCAATATTGACAATAGTTCGTTGGAAAAAAATTGCATTTTGACCGCGATGAACTTTCGTCGCAAGTTGCCACAGGTTTTTGTCGCACATACAACATCTTCGTCGTAACTTTGGTCTTGATGAATCAATGTCATCGCTATTTCCATAGGTATTCATCACAAGTTGCCACAGTTTTTCGTCGCACATACAACATCTGCGTCCTAAGTTTTGGACTTGTCAAAAAATTTCATCGCAATTGCGACGAAATTTCGTCGTAATTACCATAGTTGTTTGTTGTACTTTCAATGAGGTTTCGTCGGAATTTCGACGATGCAAAGGGTTAACCGAACTTGAAGGTGGTGACACATGGAGAGATAATTTCATCAATGTTTCCATGCACACCTGGATCATCGATAGAGAGACAAAATTATTTCGACAAAAAAGAAACTCGGCTTTTGTGGAAATTGCGACGAATAAGTGTGGTAATATCAATGAAAAACCATCGCAAATTTGGTCATATGTACTAGTGTACTGATCCCAGTGGTATAAGGAGGAAGACAGGGGAAGGGCACGGGCTAAAATAGAAAAGCCTAAAGTCAAAAG
The DNA here is from genome assembly GCA_009831015.1 of Picea engelmannii. Lineage (NCBI taxonomy): Eukaryota > Viridiplantae > Streptophyta > Pinopsida > Pinales > Pinaceae > Picea > Picea engelmannii. The sequence continues at coordinate 329,062 of ML786797.1, read as the reverse complement.
GGAACATTGGAAATTTGGTTCTCGGGGAAGAAGTGGATCTAAGTCAGGTTGTTCACATGGAAAACCAAACCCTGGTGGGTCGAGCCAGTGGAAGAACCTTTTCACTCAAAACCATGGATGACTGGATGCATAATTCCTGGAAGGAACATCTTGGATATGTCCCTAATATTGTTGAACTAAATAGGAACTGGCTTTCCTTCACTTTCCTACAACTTGAGCATTCAAAGTGGGTGTTAGGTTAATCCTGGAGTGTAAACAACTCCCCCTTACTCCTTAAGAATTGGAGTCCTCTTTTTGATGCCATCAAAGAAAGGATGTATATTATACTGGTCTGGGTGAGGCTTCTAGCACTCCCACTTCATTTTTGGTCCTTTGAGCAGGGATGATTTTAAGGATGGAAATTTATTTTAAAATGTAGAAACTTTGGCGAATCTTACTAATCCTTCATATGAAAACTATAAAATGTTTGCGATATGTTTGTAAAAATATTCAAATTTCTAAGGATTTTATATAATTTGTATAAATTTTTGGCTTTAAGGTAAAATAATTCTATCCTATAGAATTTGGGCGAATCATTTTTAGAATAGCGAATATTTTTTTTGGAAAAACCATGGAAAATTAGCCCATGAAGGAAATTTAGCCCCTAAAATCATCCATGCCTTTGAGCACTTCAAATTAATTGGGAACTATTTGTGGGACTTTCTGGATGCAGATACGACCTTCTAAGAGAAAAATCAAAGGAAGGTGGCAAGGGTCTTAGTTAATTTAAATATTATGGAAGGTCTTGGCGACAAAGTTGACCTCAGCTGGGGAAGTTTCACACATACCCAGAGATTGGATTACGAAAATCTCCCCTTCAGGTGCAGGATATGCCATCAATACAAAAATTTGATAAAAAATTGCAGCATGCCAGTCAGGACCAGAGGTGTGGTTTATAAAAGTGATAAAGGATGGCTCCAAAAGGTTAACACTCCCATTGCATCCTCAAGTGAAGGAATTCAGACTCTAGAAAAACAAGATCGATGGTATGAACCATTTCACAAGGCTCCGACACTGGACCGTCAGACATCCACACTTGTTTTAGGACACAAATATTCAAAGGGAGAAGAATCTATGTGGACCTCCATCACAGGCACAAGATTAGTACCTCTTGTGACCATGGGTACTGCTTTAACCTCCTCTCCTCCTATTACTATTTTAATAAACAATTTAAATTGAGATGGAAATGAGTGGTTGAAGGCTCTAAATTTCCCTACCCACATAATCCTTCCTCCTTTTCTACCACTCAGCCTTTGGCTCCCTCAGAGTTTGAAGCGAACGACCCCCCCTAGAACAAAAATTGTTTGTTCTGTAGAAGAGAAAACTTCCTCTTATTACTCAGTGAACTCAACAGGATGATACTTCCTCAAATCATAGAAAAAAGGACCCTTGGGGGGATTAGCCACTTGTGACATCCCCAAAAATAAAATATTTTTGAAATTTAAATTTGTGGAAATTTATTCCGTTTTTAGTAAATTCGAATTTGGAAATTTTTTTCCATTTATGGCAATTCCGAATTTCAAATTTTATAATTGTAATTAATTATTATGACTGTTAAGCAGAGACCTGATTTGAACCAACTAACTATTTGACTATGACACTTGTATGAAAATATAATATTTTATATTGATTGCAGGAGGACAAATGGAACAACTATGTTAAATTTAGCTGACCATGACTCCATGAGTGGGGTACATGTTGGAACTACCTCTAGGATGATTGTCACAAGTGGAAAATCAGTGATTTGGCCATTGGAAGCCCCTGAAAATTAGAGATTTAGAAAGCTGCGAAAATTCCCAAGGGAGGGAAAAAAGACCTAGGAAAATTGATAAATAGCATATGTGAGGAGGCAGGACACTGCCAAGTATGCTGGGAAAAAGGAATTTTTTCACTTGTTGTTATGAGCACTACTTGCTGAGTGTGAGGCAAGGAGAAGATTATTGACAGAGGAAGACATTGTTGAAGCGAAAATTCTAATTTTTCCCTCATGGATTCATGGTCAGGCTAGGGGGTGAATAGGACAAGAGATTTGACTGTCCCATTCTACGGTTGGGAGGAACGTGGTTGTTCCCTTTGTCTTCTTGCAAATTGATTCAGATAAGTTATTCTACTCTGTCTTTATTTAAATATTGTGATCACTAATAGATTTGTGTTTTTATTTTATTTCTATGAATGAATCCTAGTCGAATGTTGTTGTGATTAGAGACTTATCAAATACCTCCTATTCATCAATTAGGAATGGATTATTTTTGTTGGAACATAATGTTGAGTAAATACTAATGAAATTAGATGTATCAACGGAAGAATTTCATTACTCCTGTAATAGGATAACCTCTAGGTTAAATCACACTTTTATTTCTGATGAGTAAACTAATACTGTGCATGATGCGATTGCAATCAATTATATCGTCTTCTATGAATAATCATATTTATGTAGGTAGTTATAGTATACTAGGAGTTTCAACTCATGTACTAGTAAATCCAGAAGTAAAATATACACCCCTTGCATGACAGTTTTTTCATAAAGATGCGTACAGGAAAATGCACCATATGTGTTGCATGTATATATAATTACATATTTATATACCTATATAGAGTACACTAATTTTAGGAAATCTATACAACAAAACTGAAGCAACAGGAATGGTAAATATTATATATGTCTGTCCAAATGTGATATACAGTATACAACATCATTATGCAAGTGCAATACCAGATGCGTAAAGTTTGGTGAATTTGAAATCTAAGCAAATATGGAACCCGATTAACAAATAACGACTGTGTCTAACATATCTATTGCTCTAAGGAAAATATAATGACTCATACTGTCGATCCATTCTTATAGAGAACATACGGAAATTCAAAGTAAATCTTCCATAGTCTGAATTGTAATAATGATCATAGCATATATATATATATATATCAGACCAGAACTGTAATAATAACCAAAGTAATTTTATATATGGTCAAGCACTTCGTCAAACCAAGGAATTATTATTTTGGCGCTATACAAGTAAGAGAAATCCCCGTGGAGACATATATGTATAATCATGCTTGACTTGTCTAAAGTTCCAAAAAATCAAAATAACAATAAATATTCTATACCCAGCCACGATAGGTAACAACCTATCAGGTGTTGGAAAAATGGAAGTTCCTCCCCTTTATCCAGACAAACCAATTACAGAGGTTAAATCATTCGTCCAACTTTAAAGATTCGAAAAGTGTAATCCTAAGATAGACACTGTTGTCGCTTGATTTTAACAAAGACCTATATTGGAAACCAAATACCTTTTATGGGATCTGAATCCCTCGTAAAACTGGGAATCTCGGAGAGGAAGAGACCCTGCAAGAAAACTTAGAGATTTAAAATTAATAACCGCATAAGAAAAGTGGTAATCAAGAAGATCATTGAGAAAACGCACAACATAGTCCATAACAGAGGAAAGAGAAATAAAAGTTGCCACATATATATTCAAGAGAGTTTGTACTTAACTCGAGGGATGGGGTCACCTTTCCTTTTGCGGCATAGTTGAAGCTCCGTCTGGTGGCTCAAAAGGGGGAGATGGGATGATAGAGTCCTGATGGGTGCCCTTGCATACAACAGGGCCCCACCATTAGATAGTAATCCAGATCTTACTCCCGAAGAAACACCATTTATAAACTAATTCAGAGACTGACACAACCGGATCTTAAAAGCATCATGATACAACATGCAATCTTACTGATATAAAGAATATTTTTGTTCGAATGTCTTTTGGCGAAAGAAAACACTTTCTCAAAAACTAAAACAAAACTATTTCTCTCTAGAAATTTGTGCCCACAAACAGAATCAATATGTTGGAAAGGAAAACAAATGTTGTCAATTTAACCATAGATTTTAAATTCATCACACACAGAGAACCTCTTTCCTTTCCCCTTAAAAAAAAATGTATTCGATAGTTAGAACCCACCTTCGTATGGAGGCCGGTGAATTTGTTTACACTAAAAGAAAAGGGTATAGAGTCTAGAAGTGGAATAATAGACATAGAATTCACTACAGGGCTCCAGAGTGATGGGTTTTCAAAGGAAATCGTGTTCCATAAATAAAATATAAGAAAGGAATTCGGAATTACCGACCAAGAAGACATTCGCAGTCCCAGGCTCTCCTAAGTAATATATAGGCATGGATATGGACATGTATGAAGATTTTTCCCTTCCAAATGACAAAACCCCGAAGAAAACTTTTACCACTGACGGATATAAGAAGAACGGGCCGAGACTTCTTTCGTCTGTAATACCTCCAAATTATTGCAAGCTAATAAACAAACCTGGTAACTAGCGAACAATTAGAGGAAATTTGAGGATAGTAGAAGAACTTTCCACAGGGGAGCGTACCCTAACTAATCCAACCTACTAACATAGGGAAAACTAGTCCAAACTTGAAATATCTTAGGTGGGAATCTCACAAAACAACGAAGACTGCCAAAGGAAAAAATCCATTAAATATTTTAGCCAGTTACCTAAACATTAATAATACACAAGCATATAATAGGGTTCAAATAAACTTACTAGGTTAAGAGCGGGGTGGATATATGACTCCCTCCCACACAGAGCAAGTAATTCCATCAATGCCTCAGTCTAACACCAGAGGCGACAAAAATAATCTTTGGCAATAGGGGTTTACCACCAAATCTTACAACCCAAGAAACGTTGAATGCTAGCCATGTGAGTACTTGTCCCGGTTTAATGAGAGGAACAATGTAAAGTACCATAACCATGTGTTTAGGGCAAGGTGGCAAAGAATGGATGGGCACACAAGTCAAACATGAGGCTAAGGAAAGGCGCTGCAGAAAGAGTTTAATGCAACAGTCAGAAATCTATTTAATACACCACTTTGTCCCTATATTTTCCCATCACCAATTAATGAATGAGGACGACAACCAGTTGAGATGTTGGGTTTGATCCTTATGTGTGTTCTTTCCCTTTAATATTTATTGGATGGACTAGGAAGTTGCATCTGAAAACTAGTCACTTCAACTTCGTTCCAGTTTTAAGAAGAACAATGTATACCTTAACAAAAACCCTAACTACCTAATGTCAGTTATATGCGTATATCACCACGATTACGTGTTTACAAAGACACTCCGATATAACTCTGAATCGTTAGACTTTACACCCAACAAACATGTACAATCCTGTAGTCATGCTAAACAAAGGTTAAATGATACCCTTCGGAATACGATTATGGTACACAACCATAATATTATCTTATGCAGGTATGTGAATTAATTCTAACAGCATTAAGTCCAAACCCCTTTTTTTTTATGATGTAGTAAGGAGGAAAATGCATCATATTATGTTTAAGGGTGAGATAATAAACAACTAGACATTTATCAAAGCATTATACAATTGTGATATGAGTGTGTTATAATCACGATAAACTAATAAGATAAATAATAGCACTTAAAAAAAAAAATTAAGTTGGGATTTTTGGGGAACATTACACCATTGAGTCATTAATTGTGGAAAAAAATGGGCAGGTGAGAAAATCGTTGATTTTGAAGGCATAAAAAAAATCCAAAAGTGATCTATTGGCTGGAAAACAACTCTCTATTGGATAGGCTCTTAGGGAAAGGTGATCCCTTGGAAAGGGACCGTGATGAAATGTTGTTCTTTTAATTTTAGGGATTTGGCTGCCCCCCTTAAAAGACCATCCCTAAAAATGTGATCGATTATGAACACCCTGATATTCTACTATTACAAGAGATGTTGGGAGAAAGCGAGGAGATAAAATCTAGATTAATCTCCTTACTCCTAGGATGGAACTTTGAAACCTTGGATGCAACAGGAAGATCTCGAGGTATGGAAATTGGATGGAACACCCATTCCATCAAAATAACAAATTCCCGGGGCTTTGATTATGGTCTTGTCATAACAATATTTTTGTCGGAGCTGGATGAAAATATTCACATCATCAACATCTATGGTCCATGTTAGAACAAAGGCACCTTATGGGATAATATTTTCACTAAGTATTTCCTGAAAGACCAACGGGTTATCCTAGGAGGGGACCTAAACTTTTATTTGGGGCTCTCAGAATTTTGGGGAACACATGTGAGAGTTGATCCTTTGACGGGTTACTTCACACAAAAAATTTCCGAATGCAATTTATTGGATATTGAACCAGTCAAACTCAAACCAACTTGGAGAAATAACAGTGTGGGGCAATATAGTATAGTGAAAAAATTAGACCATTTTCTATTAACGAACTCTTTCTTGGAAAATCTTGTTCACCTGAAGTAATGGATTGGTTTTGGATGCATTTTAGATCACTTCCCGATCTTTTTGGAGTTAATACAAGGGCCGAGCAAGCCAGGTGGCCCTTTCAAATTCAACAGGACATGGTTAACAGATGAATCCTTTAAAAACTTGGTAAGATAAAAATGGATCCCATTTCTTCAGGAAATCACACTCTCGACTGCATCTCACTTTATTGAAAATCTAAAAAGGATAAAAGAAAAAGAAAAGACATGGGCTTTTTAGAAAAGACGAGCAGAAGAACTGGAACTTAAAAATCTGGAAACCCAACTAAAACAAATTTCAGAGGAAGAAGGGGGTGGATATGCTACTCTACAAGCCAAGATGACACTACTCAAACTGGAAGAAAGGAGAAAAAAGTTACTCAAGGAAAATGAATTATTGTGGAGGCTGAAAAGAAGAGCTATCTGGCTAAAAGGTGGAGATGAGAACACAAAATTATTTCAAGCTTATAAAAAAGGTAGAAAGTGTTCAAATACCATTTGGCATTTGAAGGATCAAGAATGAAACCAGGAAAAAATGTTTGAATGAATGTCAAGAATAGGGAAAAAGTACTTTTAAGAACTCTTTAGAGCAGAGAACCAGAATACTATAGAAGAAGTGGTACATATGGACCAATACTTTCCTAGATTTTCCAATGATGAGGATAATAGAATGTTGATGGTAGAAGTTACTATTGAATAATTGAAAGAAGTAATGCAAATATTAAAAAAAAACAAAAGTCCAAGACCATATGGCTAGACCATTGAATTTATTTTGGGGTTTTTTGACCTCTTAGGTCAGGATATCCTAAATTTGGTAGAAGAGATTAGAATTACAGGGAAAATGCCACTAAGAATAAATTCCACCTTCATAGAATTAATCCCTAAAAAGGACAACCCTGATACCTTGGATGATTTTAGGTCAATTTCATTCTGCAACTGCATCTACAAAATTGTCTCCAAAATCATAGCACAAAGAGTGAAAAGAATCCTCTCCGATAAAATTTTGATTGAATAGTTTAGATTTTTGAAAGGTAGATAAATCCACAAAGCGGTAGGGGTGGCATAAGAAGAACTACATAACATAAAATCCAGAAAACTAAAAAGCGTAGTACTAAAAATTGATCTCTCCAAAGCCTATGACAGAGTAAGTTGGCTCTACATACGTCTTCTTCTAAATCACTTGGGCTTTGTAGTTTCCTTTTTTAGATGGATTATGTGTTGTATTACTATAGCCTCCTTCTCAATTCTTATAAATGGATCAGCCTCCCCTTTTTTTCTCTTAGAATGAGGCTTAAGACATGGTTGTCCACTCTCCCCACTAATTTTTCTCCTAGTAGTTGAAGGACTCAACAGAGAAATTTCAGAAGAAAAATGAACATGGTCTTTATCTGGTATCAAAATATCTCCTTCCCTCCAAGTTACACATCTTCGTTTTTTGGACGATATACTTATCTTTAATATGAGCTCCAAAACTAAAGAGAAGACTCTGAAAAAAAATTTAAGTCTTTTTTCCAAAGCTACCAGAATGGTTATAAATAAAGGGAAGTCTTACCTCACAACAAACTTACTTACAGAGGAGGCGCTGGGAATTTTCAGACAACATTTTTCCTTTGTGGAAAATAAACTAGAAGAATGTTTGAAATACTTGGGTTTTGTATTAAAACCAAATGACTATAGGAAATAGGACTGGAAATGGCTTCTAAAAAAAATGGAAAAAAGACTCTTATCCTGGAATCACAGATGGCTCTCCAGGGTTGGAAAATTAGTCTTAGTCAAGTCAGTTTTGGAAACCATCCCAGTATATTGGATGTCACTCTCTTGGATCCCAAAGGTAATTCTGGAGGCATCTCAAAAACTCACCTTCATATTTCTATGGAGTAGGAAAAAGAATCACTTGTGACACCCTAGGTTCGATGGAAAATAATTGTTGTTCCAAAGGCCCTTGGAGGTTGGGGCCTAAAATCCATCTACATTTCTTCAAATGTTCTAGCAGCAAAAGGAGGCTAGTGACTAATAAGTATGACTAGTCTCTGGACAAAAGTAGTAATAAAAAAATACATTGAACAAAATTCTTTGGAGACATGGATCAGAAGGGCTCAAAATTCACTGAAAGGAGTCTCGGTCATTTGGAAGGAAATTGTTAACTCTTTCCCAGTCATAGGGGAAGTACTTGCCTAGAAGATAGGAAATGGCAACCATGTTATATTGTGAGCGGATCCTTGGGATGGAAGTGAAGTTCAACACCTCCTCCGAGACGAGATTATACACCAATTGAGAATCCGAGGTTACGACGCACTAAACAAACTTGTCAATCCAGATCAAACAACCATTTGGTCACAAGGGTGGAAATTGGTTGTTGATTTTGGATTAGATGAAGAAGATGAAACATAATTGGAAAGATACATCTCAGGCCTAAAAATAACATGGGTAAGACTCAGGGATCAAGAGGATGAACTTATTTGGGACCATGAGACCTTAGGAATATATACACAAAAGGATGGGTATACATATTTTAAAGGAGAACTAGTCCAAAGTGATGCAACATCCCTACCTTAGCAGGTTCTGCACGACCTCCCAGTCTTGGATCATTATATTCCCTTGAGTCAGAATGGCTCTTTAGTTCCCACATGAACCTTTTCACATATAACCACAGGTCCTTCTAGGGTTTATGCCTACGCAAACAAGCACTAGGTGCGAACCTCTACTCCACGTGACCAACCGGTATGACCACAGTCTTTTCCCAAAAAGGTGTTTCGGGTTTCATGACTCATGAGTTCGCGATGCGACTCTTACCATGTCTCCTGAAGTCCGAACTCGTGACTTCTTCTCCTCATATCGATGGCTCCAAGCTCTCCACACTAGTGAATTTGGGTCAAATTCTGATGACGCGTTCACCGTAATTTCCACTTTCTATTGTCGAAAGAGCGACAAACCTCAGATCCCCTCAAACGTCGTTTCACAGGACGTCTCTTTTCCGATGACAGAGTTTTCGTCTGTATTGTGACATTATATGATGCCACGTGTCATCATAAATTGGATTGTCCAACCCCATATTGACGTCGTAAGACCAATGTCTAGGTCGTGGTAAGAGCGATGTTTCAGACATGGCAAGAGCGACGTTTCAAAGGTGGCAAGAGAGATGTTTTGAAGGTGGCAAGAGAGACATTCCATAGGTGGCAAAAGCGACATTCTTAAGGTGGCAAGAGAGACGTTTTAAAGGTGGCAAGAGAGACGTTTCATACGTGGCAAGAGAGACGTTCTGAAGGTGGCAAGACCGAAGGGACGAGGTATCCGCTCCGACGTGGTTTCTATGGGAGTGACACTCTTGGAAGTGGCAAGAACGATGTTCGGAAGGTGGCAAGAGCTCCGACATGGAATTACTAGCTCCGACGTGGTTGCTATGGGAGCGAAAATCTTGGAGGTGGAAAGAGAGACGTCTTGGAAGTGGCAATAGCAACGGGAAGAGAGTGAAAGACGTTGCAATTGCGACGGTTGTGTAGGTATTTAAAAAAAAATACAATATCAATATCAAGACCTAATAGTCATTCCAATCCCAAAGGAGGAGTAAGTCATATAGGTGTCAGCTAGTGACCCACTTAATAGTTTTCTTAGGCTTTCCCTCGTAGTAAAGGTTGGGATTTTTCTTTCAGGAGTGTCTAAGAGATAAAAAGACCCAATAATATTTGAAATTTGTGGTTCCCTACAAGATATTTATTTAGTAGAACAATATTTAAGGCTATATACAAGCCAAGGTAGCTAGCTCTAGTGCTACAGTTCCAAAAATAGTGCAAACAAGAAGCAATTCTATTGAAATTTTGAAGAACTTTGAAGTCCTTAAGACAATCTTACATTATAAATTTTGTATTTTTCTACTAGATGGTTTGATCACAATCCCCTTTCAAAACAAAAGAATTCATTTTTGTTAAAAAAATGTGAAATCACTAATAGATGACTTAAAGGGATCCATCCCATTATGCCCTTTACAATAACTGAATAGACTACAAGAATTCAACACATTTGAACATTGATATAAATATAACTTCAACTTCATAGCTTGATAGTGGAAGGAAACTCACAAGAAAACAGTAGGTTGTTAAATATTTTGATGCAAGCTGGTGGAACTTGATTATGATGCATAAGTGATCAGTGGGTTGTTGGAGGAAGTTGAATCCACTCATCTCCACAAACTCAAAATACCCGCAACTTTCTCCATCCTAAGTAGAATGGAACTTTCACTTAAAGAGCTCATAGAAATGACCCTCATGGATATTAGGCAATCATGGAATGAGGTCACCAATAGACTTACCAATGGAATTAACTATAAAGGATCTGTTTATGCAATAAGTTAGGAGACCTACCATTCTCAAACGTGAAGTTGAGTTGTGAAGAGTTGCTAAATATGTCCAACCTCACTCATAAGCTACGGTAATGGTGGAAATATGGTTATATCCTCATCAAGAAAAAGGAATAATGATCGTTTCACCTAGATCCAACATCTTGCAGACCTGCCATTCTTGACCTTGAAGTCGAGTGTGAAGTCTGGCCTTGCTCGTAGGCTCTAAGGTAATGGTGGGAAATATGACTAAATCCTTGTTAAGCAAAATAAACAATGATTGTTACACCCAACTCCAACACCATGGAGGACCATCCAAAACCCAATGATATGCAACTTCAACATCTCAAGGCAGACGCCAATAGCAGAAATGAAGGCCACAATGCATGACTATTTCTATAGAGGGCTAAGTTCTTAACTTTTGAACGGCATATTTCATATGTGGCAAAACAAACAAGTATAAGCCACCAAAAATAATAGATGTTAGGCTTTGGTTTATCATCTATCGAGTAGGGAAACCATGCATGCTCATCAATCTACTAGACCTTTTTATGATAAAAGTGAAAGATAGACCTTTTTATGCGTGCTCATCAATCTACTAGACCTTTTTATTATTCTCACATCTAGTTAGGCGCTTTGCCTACTTAAAGAAACAATGAAAGCTAGTTCCCAAATCAAAAAGGGAATAAACCTAATGCTTGGTGCTCATTGTTTGGATTTGTATTTGTAGTGAAAATGAATAAACTAGATTGGATCATCTTCTATTTCAAGCTCTCTTTCTTTCCTTGAAAGAAGCCATCAGCATAACAAAAAGAGTTCAATAAGCGATATCTTAGTTGTTATTTCCGTTATTCACTTCGTTGTCATTTCTATTTGTTGTTAAATACCTAGGAGAACTCACCATCTAAAATCAATCTCCAACCCTAAGTTACATACTCATATCTACACTTAATTTTTAATCCATCTAGAGGCCTATGCCCCTTGCCCTAGTTTTCCCAATTCCTCTAAAAATCAATTGACGACTTTACCTCCCTTCCCAGCCATAGAGTGTGGTGACTCACTCTAACCATCACAATCCAATGATAACACAAAATACATGTAATAACCACTCTCCCTTGTCATTTAAATGAATAGGGCATACACTTGGACCATGAGAACCCCCAAAGGACATGTAGACATTCTGCTTATGAGTTATCCTCCAAAGAGACCACATTTTTCTCTGGTTTGTGTACTTTCACCATGCCTACTCTAAATAATCTAATGCCTAAGCTAACACACTAAAACTAAGCTATAATATGGGCAATCATTAAAATCTACTTTCACCACGCCTACTCTAAATAGTCTAATGCCTAAGCTAACACACTAAAACTAAGCTATAATATGGGCAATCATTAAACTCTACTTTCACCATGCCTACTCTAAATAGTCTAATGCCTAAGCTAACACACTAAAACTAAGCTATAATATGGGGAATCATTAAACTCTTGTAAGAAGGTCATGTGCCTATTTATGTTTACCACCTTAATCTGACTTCTCTACAGTGCTTGATCCTTTGACTATCTGTTGTCAGTGGATACGTGAAATATTGGAACTGCTAATCCATTCCATTTATAAGATGTTAAAAAAACAAGAACTTTTCTTATTACCTGCTGCTACTCAATCAACATCAAAATATATATAAATATAAAAAACTACCCATACACGTTTTACCTTGGTTCTGATCAAGGGAAAATCTCATACACTAATATTTCACTTATCGCCTAGAATTACAGGACTAGCACAAGCATTGATATGCATCTCATGCTTGCATAGCTCAAGGTTACATATCTGGAGTTCACACCACAGATCAAACCCAGGTTTAGATGGATCTATGACACTAATCAATGCATCCCATTCACAGACACACACATACATGAGTTGATTTATCATCTCCATCGCAACCTCTCTTGGGCTGTTGAATGCACCTTGCAACCCCCACTCCTCTTGGAGTTGTATATTGCATCTCGCTTCTCTAAGTGAAATAATTTGGTAGCACTGTTATATCAAGCACCTTTCATGAACTTCGGTAGCATTGTGCTTGACACTACATGGATAAAGTCTATGATAAGAGTCAGTATTGAAATATTTAGTGGAATCATCTTTCTTCCTTAATGAATTGGGTACCAAGGGAGTTTACTAACCTTAACAATCATTCATCTATCAAAATAAAATGCCACATTAACTTTACAATATCTGTCACGATGCACACCCAAAATGTTTAACTCGAACAACTATACCAACACAACCGTGTGCCTTACAATTGCCAAACATGCCTTTTAAAGCAGATCAATTTGAGCAATGTTGTTATTTCATTACAAATATCCAAAGTAATTTGTATTTGACACATCCATTTGATTTCGGGTAATTAGTAATTGCATATATTACTGTTGCAACCCACATTAACACAATTCTTCATGCATGAATAGTCTCTTTTTTCAATTATGGTGAATGAACTGACATTAAATTCATACACATCTAACAGATCCTTCAAACTTTTACCCAATGAAACATGTTGTCACAACTTCTATCCTAATGAGATTACTCTTGGTATCATCCCCACAAGCATGAAGACCTAAAATATGAGGTATGCAAAATTTGTGCATGACAAATCACTTTAAAAATGAACTTGTGTCTAACTGCATGTTCATATCCTCTTATTTAAATGACATTCATAGCATAACCATACAAAATTAATCAAACCTACCAACTAATAATATCATAACCATTATGGCATTTCAATGTCGAACATAGACAAGTTATCACATATCAAGAGAACATCAGTTTCCCTGAAAATCACTTTCAAAGTTTCTCCTTGAGGTTAAGAATTCTCAATGTTTAAGAATAGGAGTAATGATGAAACTGGACCAAACCATGTTCCAATGCCAAGTGCTATATGCTATGTATAGGCCTTTCTTTTGTGTATGCCAAGGGGTTTGACATAACACTCATGGAGTACATGAACCACTTTCTTCAGATGAAGAAAAGATTTTATATCGCCTACAGTGCCGAGGATATATAAAACTTAACTAAAATGCCAAACTTTGAGCTTCGTCCATGATTAAGAGCTCCTTAATTTTGAGCCTCAGAGGTAACCAAAGTAATATGTAAGATATTAACATGAACCTCCAAAATTGTGAAGCAGAAGGTTAAAAGTCCAAACCAAACTACACAGTAAATAAATAGTAATATGGCTGTTGATATTTGTACGATGCTTATTTTATGAACTTGATGAATTGTTGAACAAACTTTAGTTCAAGCCTTCAAGCATGCTAGAGATACTCAAATCAACATGAATGGGCAAGTTACCGATAGAAACTAAATTTGTTTAACTAAAATTCCAACCTTTGAGCTACATAAATTTTGAGCTTCATCCATGATTAAGAGCTCCTTAATTGAGCCTCAGAGGTGACCAAAGAAATATGAAATATATTAACATGAACCTCCAAAAGTGTGGAGCACAAGGTTCAAAAGTCTAAACCAAACTACACAGTAAATAAATAGTAAATATGGCAGTTGATGTTTGTACAATATTATTTTTAGGAAGTTGCTGACTTGTTGAACAAACTTTAGTTCAAGCCTTCAAGCATGCCAAAGATACTGAAATCAACATGAATGGACAAGTTACTGACAAAAACTAAATTTTGTTTTCATGCTATGAACAAAGAAATCAAGAATGATCAAAAAGCATATTTAAGACCTAAATAACACAAGTCTCAAATTTCTACCTTTGTGTTTGGAACGAAGCAAAGACACAATCAAACCCTAGTGATATCTGGGGAAGATTATAGTTCTTATAGATTGTACTTAGAGGGCATGTAGCTAAAAAGGACTTTAAATATCTGGTTGAGGAGGGGTGGAAATTTTCTCATTTGCACCTACAACTCAGAGGCTCTTGGGTTGCTCTGCCTCCTTGGCTTCTTCTCTGATAGGGAAAACTAGTCTTTGGTAATCAAAAGACTTGAATGGTGTAATCAACATGAGCTATAGGAGCATCCTCTAGCTTAGTGTCCTCAGACTCGTCGGAATCCGTTAGGACATATGTAACTACACTAGTAGTATTAGTAGAAGCACGACTCAATGAGAGTGGTGTCAAGAAAATAGACAAGGGGGCTCTATAATGTGTTCTTTTAGGGTTTAGGGTGAGAGAATCTAGGGTTTAGGTTAAAAATAAATAAAAATTGTTTTTTTTCCTCCAAAAGTGTGTTAAGGCCTATAGGGAACAAACTAGTATCGACTCAGGTGAGTTGGACAAGTTTGGTACTGAAACATCGGGTTTGTACACTGAACCAACTGGTTCAATAGCTAACCAATCCCCAATCCTATTTGAAGGCCGAATCAGTACCCTAGATGGTCAACTCAGTCAACTCGACCAAGTCTGAGTCTAAGTGGGCCGAGTTTTGAAGCACTAAGTTTAAACTCTTGTAATACCAAGTTAAAATAATATTTCGTAGTGTTTACCAAGTCAACAAAAGAACAATTCAAACACTGTTGCTCTGAAGCAATTACCCAATGCTTCTTTGTAAAATAAGTAGGGAGAAAAATTTAGAAAGAATCAATTTATTGTAAACGGTTTGTCCTTGTTTTGAATACATATTCAAATATTTGAATTATGTATAGCAGCTACAAATTTCTATAGATTTACAGGGAGTACTTCACCTGCGTACATGGAGAAGGTGCCTCCAATCAGAAGCACCTGAAACATTGCAGTCTTAAAATTAAATTTCTTGTCACAAATAACAAATGTACTATTGTAAAAATAGGAATTAAGTTTTAACCCTGTAACCAGGACACACACAACAAGCGGTGGAATGTCACCAAGACCATTTGTAGTTCACTCTCTGTGAACTACAAATAATGCCAAGGGAATTCACAGAAAGCTTGATACATGTGTATGCCACGTTAGAATTCTAGTCAGAGTCAGTCTCAAAGTTTCCCATGGCCTTCAAACCCCTTGGTCTCTGCATCCACCCACATATTGAAGAAGTCAAGCTTAGTAGGTGAAAAATTGAAGACAATTAAATTAATAAGCAAGTCACAAGATCGATGAAACAAATCACAGAAAAGTCCAGAGTATAAACTTGATTTTGCAATAAATACCTTTTTTGTGTTTTTCTTTTCTCGTACTTCGTATCGATCTTGTGATGGGTCGCAAAGCCATGAACCAGGGATAACTAGTTGAATATTCAAAGAAAAAAATCTTGTCAAACTATAGAGATATTGCTGCAAAAAAGAATAAGATCCTAAAGTAGTTCTTAAGCAGTCAGAGATAGATAGATTGATTGATTTTATTAAACTATCAAACTATCACCCAAACTGTAGACCATATGGGACAAAAAAGAGGTTACAATTTGCATGACTTGTAAATTGAACACTAGAAAACAACAAATGAGATTTAAAAAAGCATGCATATAATCACAAACGGTTACCTCAAATGACTAAAAACAACAGTGAAAACATGAAGGAAATGGTGTTGGCCAGTGCGCAGTTACAATAAAAAAATATTATAAATTAAGGGTCCATTATAGGTGTTGAATGCCCCATTAGACTCTTATTTAACAACCCTCATCTTTCCAACAACTGTAAAAGTCATGAACATTTTCAACTAGATTTTCTGATTTTGGCTTTTGAATGAGAATAGAAAAATCTTATCCAAATTAGTCAACTAACATCAGCTAATATTTATTAGGAAAAAGAGATTGAAATAGCAAGGGTAAGTTCAACAACAATAATAGGCCAACTGGTTCTTGGTTCAATGGTGAGGTTCACAGGTCTATTAAGTTGTCTACCAGGGTTTGTGGTTTACCTTACCCAAATGACATGTCTCAAAAAGGGATAAGGCCGAGGCCAATTTTCACATAATACATACCCCTTGGACCTGGCACCTAAGCCCAAGGAAGTTTTTGGTGTGCAGTGAAACCCTCAACTTTGAGGTGTGTTTGTCAAACGAACTTAAAATTCAAAAAACAAATAGTATGATCTATCTGGAAAAAACTATTGGTTTAAAGTGAAATTTAGAAATGGTTCATCCATTCCAAGTATACTATGTTGAGATTTGGCTAAACTGAGTAAAGAAATATGAATGGTGGAGGTTACTCACATGTAAGGATCTCTGGATAAATTTCGCCCATTTCTTGGGCCTCAGGGGCAACTTAATTTAATTGAAGACAATTAAATTAATAAGCAAGTCACAAGATCTATGAAACAAATCACAGAAAAGTCCAGAGGATAAACTTGATTTTGCAATAAATACCTTTTTTGTGCTTTTCTTTTCTCGTACTTCATATCAATCTTGTGACAGGTCGTAAAGCCATGAACCAGGGCTAACTAGCTGAATATTCAAAGAAAAAACTCTTGTCAAACTACAGAGATATTGCTGCAAAAAAGAAGAAGATCATAAAGTAGTTCTTAAGCAATCGGAGATAGATATATTGATTGATTTTATTAAATTATCAAACTATCACCCAAACTGAAGACCATATGGGACAAAAAAGAGGTTACAATTTGCATGACTTGTAAATTGAACACTAGATGTGCATGCTTTCCTGATGCCTACTCTCTTAAGCTATGTACTCAACATTTGAAATTGTTGTGTTTGTTGCATATGATATTTACATGGTCTAATAGATGAAAGGGAACCCCTTGTCTGGCTATTTTCAGACCTGTAGCAGCATCATGAAACCAACATTAGCACAATGTCAATTTCTGAGCAAAATATAGGAAACTCTACATGAGAAGATTTGGCAATTATGGTGATTTGTAGGGAGCAATTATAAATCTGAGATCATAACCCAATCAGTAGAATATAATTAGCTTCAGATCAGCACTGTGACAAAGGATCTACAGGAAGAATGAGAAGAAGACAAGGATCAACAACATGTGGATGGTAACACATCAACAACAGGATGGTTTTGGTTGCACTTAGATTACACAGTTTGGTAGAAAATAATAGCAATGAATCCTTGGACTGGAGGTTGACCTGTTTAAGTTGATTTGACAGTTGATCCTGCTGCAGTATCAATTTTATAATGGAGCTAAGGATGAGCACGCTAATTGTTGATGAGAGGATAAAATTGAGAAGTGGAGTGTTGTTTTTATATTACAGAGCCATCAGGCTGCAAAGTTTCCCCTGTAAAAGCTAATGTCTCCTAGATTTCAAGCACTCTTCTCATATGTCTCACACTCAATCAACCCAGCTAGTTTTTTTCTCCTTCAATAAACATGCAGCACGATAGTTCAATGATTCAAGTTGTTTTCTAAAGTTAATACTTGTTGGGTTGTAAAATGGAGTTGCATTTCTTCTTTTGTTCTTTTATACCTTGAGTGGACTATGGATTCCAAAAATTATAAGAATAATGTTTGGACTAGGTGTGAGAAAGATTAATCATCTGCCAACCATTGGTTATAGGCCTATATGACCATCTTATTTGGAATTTCTCAAGGAGATTCATAAAGCTCTATTCCCAATCAGGTTTGGATCAACTATCCATCTAAGGTTCTAAAGCATGTGTTTCAATGTACTGTATATGTTTCTTTTTAACCATGCACACTCCCTTTATAGTTAAGGTGAAGATAATTTGTGTGAAGAATAATTGTGTCAGATATGAATTAGAGTTATTTTTTAATGTGGTCAATGGTTGAGGAATTGTATCATGGGAAGAAGTTGACAATAGTAAGCCCGATGCTCATGGGGATGAACCTATTGGCTTTGTAAATGCTCGTGTTGTAGTGGCAACAGAAAGTGAGGTGCAAATTTTCTGATCCTATATATTGCCTTTAGATTTTTCTTGATCAATCAATATTGAGTTTTCTTTGTATACTTCATTGCAAGAATCAAATGTACTATGAAGTTTTGGTCTCTGATAGCTAGATGAAATTTGAGAAGCTGTATTACCTGATTCTGCAGACAGAAGATATGTTGGGTTATGATATATTGAAGACAGATCAAACACTTGTGTATATCCTAACTCTTGGTGTTATAAATCCATATAGAAATCTTGGAATAGGTAAGTTATGAGAAAATTAATTAATTTTCCTTTGAAATTATTCTGTACCCTATTATTTCCGTTCTATTGTGAAGCATCTTCACTTTCTCTTTCTTAGTTTTGACATTGAACATATTTTTTCTAGCTTTGAGATTGGTCTGGGAGGTTATTGAATATGCATCAAGCATCCCAAGTTGTAGGGAAGTTTACTTGCATGTCATCTCCTACAATCAGTCTGCTATTCTTTTCTACAAGAACTCCTTTCATTATTTGCGGAAGCTGTAAATTTTTTATTACATTAGTTGATACCATTATGATGCCTATTTGTATGTGTACTATGTAAATGGTGGGCGTGCTGCTTGTTTATCTCTGTAAGTACTTACTACTGACTCACTTAAATATTCTGTGACTGGATGCATTTTAGTGATGTTTATTGAGCACTATTTCATTGAATCTTTGTTTGTCCTTTTACAATGATTTTTTGGCAGCAGTTGGTACTTATGTAAGGAGTCTTTTCCACTCTCTAACAACAAAGATATGGAAAAATGAAGAGAACAAAGCTACAAAATGGCCCAAGTGTAAAGAAGCTGGTGGGTTACTAAGCTCAAGTGGCCGGCTTCATGTTTCTGACAGTAATGGATGTCAATGCGTCTAATCTATGTAATTAATTGTCAGCTTGAAATGTTATATGCATTCTTGTTTCCTTTAATTAACAACGTGGTAAGCGTAAGCATAAACTAAGCTTACCAATACCATACATATAGGATTTTGTTTAGCATCTTTGAGCCCCTTGCAACAAGTAAATGCAAGTGTTTGTGAATGAACACTTGAAGCTTATGTAAAGAAATTTATTTTTCTCTACTACATCCCAAAAGAATCTTATAGAGAATGGCTGCAATCATTTGTGAGCTTGGCTCAGGAATCACTTCTATAGTTAAGTTTCTTCTTCATATAATTATTTTGTTTGGTGCATCTACTAAGTGCTCTTCCAAGCAATTCTTGAATTACATTTGAACTTGCTTATGGAGAATGATAATGATCATTACTAATCCTTTGTGATTGTAGCCTTTGCAATGCCAGCAAAATAATGTTGCATAATGCACATGCAGTTTGACATGAGTAACAGAGTCCCAAAGGAGCTAGCCTCTATGATTAAAATGTGATTTGACATAAGCAATACTGGAAGTCCTGGAGAGATTTATATTTGTAATTAAATTGATATTTGGTTAAAAAATTACTTTTCTAGCTTCTGGGAAAAGGTCTTCAACAAAGTCATTGAATTATACTAGAACTCTTGATTTGTGACTTGTTCTTGTATCTTTATGTTTTGTCTCTAATTCCATAATATTAACATATTCCTAGTTGAGTTTTCCCCTTATCATGATTCATTAATATAAGTA
>ML786797.1:274019-294119 GCA_009831015.1 Picea engelmannii | reverse complement strand
TTGACCCAATCCCATGAACCTAGTAACCCACTAGTCATATTTGACCATCGTTAACTATATTGACCATGGTTGATGCATGACCCCATGAACCTCCTAACTATTTAATCCCACTGAACCCATCTCATAACCCCTTGACCCACTAATTTCATCAAAACATACCCACTAATCCATTAACTATGTAACTTACTAATCCCTTAACCCATGACCCTCCTATTACATTCACCCTAGTAACCAACTAACCCTTCACCCTTATTGATGATATTGATCTCCATTGACCATTGTTGACCATGATTGAGCATAATTCATCATGTTTGACTATAGTGGACCATATTTAACGTGGTTGAATCATATTGACCATCTTAATAACCTACACTTGTTCTAAACCTGCAACTAGCACACTAGTTTCCATTAAGGCTTAAGGAAGCTTTTCTCATGATACCATTTTACTACTCACTTGGCATCCAACCTCTCAAGTACTCAATGCTCCGACACTGAAATTTTCATTATGGTCCCAAATAGATTCTAACCCTTTACACACTATAATCATTTACCCCTATAAGTCATGACATGAAAATCACACCCTAAAACATTCTAACCACTAACTACTATGACCCCAAAGCATCGTTTTTATAACAAACTTGTCGCAACATCCATCAAATGCAACATAGTTATAGATTTTGTAACGTTGTAATTCCGACGTAAAAAAAACCTAAATGACCATTAGTATTTTGACTTGGTCAACATACTAAGGTGACCGTTGGAGGGGAAAACCTAGTTTCCAAAACGTCGCAATTGCGACATCAATCTTCACAAATGTGGCAAGAACGACATATATGTCACAAACATGGCAAGAGAGATGTTCTGATGGAAAACATGGCAAGAGAGACGTTAACATGGAAAGAGTGACGTCAATGTGGCAAGAGAGATGTCAACGTGGCAATATCGATGTTATCGGGCAATATGAATTTTTTTTTTTTTAAATTTCCTCTATTTTGCGACAATATGGACAATTTTGTCCATAACGCTGCAAATAAAACGTCGAAATTTTTATAATATGTACTAGTGCCATGATATGATGGCCCAGATTATGTCAGAATTTTGCGTATCAGGATTTCGTGACTCGAGACCTCCAAGTCATGACCTTCTCCACACTCCAATTCCCGAAATGCCGAAATCCAAAATTACAACCTCAATGGCTCTCATTGATCCAAATATAATGACGACTATTCCTCCCAAGATTGCTAGTGTTTATAGACACTCAACCTTCACTTATCCGTTGATCCACTGGATCCAATGGTCCATGAAGAATCAATAGTTATCCCTCTGAGAATATCAACCTTCCATTCAGTCCTCAATACTTCCTGGCCAAATAACTTGGTATCTTCTTCTAAGCTTAAATTATCTGGGTGACTTCAACCTTCATCTTCCCTTCGAAATCTTGTAGTCTCTATCCCTCCCGAGCTTGGTTCTAGCTTCAAACTCAAGGATTCCAAGGGATTTTTACCTGCACTCCTTGTGACTTCACGATAATCTCTAATTATCTGAACTTTCCAACTCTACATACTCCTTGCAACAGAGACCTTTCAACCACTCACTGGATTGGAAAAGTCTAAGACTTCAACCTTCCTGTGCACATATTGCATGGCTTTGTGCTATCCTTGCACTTCTGCTAGTATAAGAACAACGATATCTCTCCTGATATTTTCCGAGGTAAAACTCAGAAACTTGTCGGCACACTCTTTGCAGACTTTCACTGCACTCCTTGAAGGAATTCTCAGGAAGAGAAACAATTGAAACTCATACTCTCCCTCTCACAGATTTCATACATTCAACATGAAATCATGCATATACACAACATTGAAACAAATGCATAATAGAGACTGAAATTAAATGTAAACATACCATCAAATAGATGCAAACAATATTCATCATAGCACATGATATTGAGTCAAAGCATTCTTATATTAGCTCAAGTGTTCTTGTACATGGGTTCTATAGCAACAACTATCTGCTCATACAACTTCTACAATCTTTGTTCTTCTCTGCTCTTGTATTCTCTTTCTCTACTACTCTAATTCTTACAATGAGAAAAATAAACAATACGATACATACGAGGGAGATTTCTAGAGTTTTCCCTCCTATAGCTCTAAGCTATCAAATTGAAAATAAAATCTACAACCACTTTACATTTAATACATTAAATGCCTTCAATCGATAGATGAGAGCAACCACTCACGATCTGCATTACAATCTCCAAACTATAAAAGAAAAATATATTTTCCAAATATTACATTAATGATTCATCTTTTCAAATACAAAATATCTTCAAAATATGCATTGGTGCATTTCTAGTTGTCCTCCACTTTGCGCTTGCTTTCGATGCTTCTGCATCATACTCCTCGAGCTGAAAAAATTCATGGAATTCTATTCATGAGCTCATGCACTGTCTGTCCATGTTTCTGGATCTCTTCTTCACTTTCCCTACTGGCATATTCAACTAGGTGTCCCTTACATTTTACTAAGTATTCAAAATATGTCTTTCTCCAAGTCTTTTTGCTAACTCTCTGATCAATGATCTTTTCCATCTGCGACTTTTCATCTATAGGAATATGTTTGACCCACTGAATTTTCTTCTAGCTCTCTGCCCCATATGGCTCATCTTCTCTGTAAGGATACAGATCTGCTACGTTGAATATGGGTGATATTCCCACATCATCTGTCAATTAAATCTCATAAGAATTTGCCTCAAATTTCCTTATGATTTTACATGGCCCTATCTTTTTCAATTTCATCTTATGATACATTTCCCTTGGGAATCGTTCTTTCCTCAGATGTACTAAGACCAAATCTCCCACTTTCAACTGAAGCTCTCTTTTGTGCTAATCTTCTCTACGCTTGTATTCCTGGTTGGAACTCTGCAATCGTTCTTTGATCTTACTGTGGAGCTATTTCATTTCTGTTGCAAAATCTTAAGTTCAAATACTTTTGAACTCATTATGCTCTAAGTCTCTCAACTCAGATACTCCCCTTGGTTGCATTCCATACATTATCTGGACTGGGCTCTGTCCTGTGCTCTGGTTAGGTGAGTCACTATACACAAATTCCTCTTGCGACAGAATCTGATCCCACTGACTATGATGTTCAACTACTAAACTCCTCAACAAGTCTCCCAAACTTCAATTTACCACCTCAGTCTGTCCATCCGTATGAGGGTGATATGTTGAGCTAAAAGATAAAATTGTCCCCAGCTTCTTCCATAGTGTTCTCCAAAAATGACCAAAAAATTTGGTGTCTCGATCTGAAACAATACTCTTGGGTAAACCATGAAGTCGAACAACTTCTTTGAAAACTAGGTTTGCAATGTGCGTTGCATCACTGGTTTTCTGACATAGAATGAAATGTTCCATTTTTTAGAATCTGTCAACCACCATGAATATATAATCACAACCTCTATGTGTCCTTGGTAGTCCTAACACAAAATCCATGCTTACCACGTCCCACGACCTCTCTAGTACTGGAAATCGTTGATATAATCCTGTATTTTTTCTTTTTCCCTTTGTGTGCTAGCAAATTCTACATTTGTTCACAAACTTCTTCATATATTTCCTCATCAAATAATATAAATTGTTCAGTTGTGTGAACATTTTTTCATGGCCGAAATGTCCAGCCAATCCTCCACTATGTTTTTCCTTTAGAAGATTCTCTCTCATGGAACTCTTCGAGATACACAATTGATTTCCTTTGAATAATAATCCATCCCGAATTAAGTGTTCAATCCATTGGCTTATGTCTCTCAGAACAAGATTCTCACATGCTTCATAAGCATCTCTGAAATCTGAATCATCTCTGTACATATCCTTAAGGCTATCAAAACCTAAGGTCTTCACATGAAACTCCTGCAGAATCAAACATTTCCTGCTCAATGCATCAACAATCTTGTTAGCAGTTCCATAAATGTTCTTTATAACAAAAGTAAAGTTTTTCATAAATTCAAGCCATTTTGCATGTTTCTGGTTCAGTTTATCTTTTTTGGTTATGAATTGTAAAGCATGGTTGTCACTATACAAAACGAACTCCTTCAGAACCAAGTAATGCCTCCATTTCTTCAGTGCCTGTATGATTTCATAAAACTCTTTGTCATACATGGAATATTTCATCTTGACATCATTCATCTTCTCACTGAAGTACATAACTAGTCTATTGTCTTGACTTATGACTGCTCCAATCGCAAATCCACTTGCGTCACACCTCACTTGAAATGTTTTGTTGAAATCTAGCAGAACCAAAACTGGTTGTCCAATTATCTTGTCTTTCAACAACTTGAAACTTTTCTCTACTTCCTCTGTTCAATGAAAAGATTTATGTCTTTTCTTGACTGTGTCCATATTGATGCACTAATCCCACTAAATGTTTTGATGAAATTCCTGTAAAAACTGGCTAATCCATGGAATCTTCTTACTTCAAATATATTCCTTGAAAACAACCATTCTTTCATTTCTTTTACCGTCTCAGGATCCATCTTCAACTCATTCGAAGAGATCACAAACCCCAAATAAATGATTTCTTTCCTCATGAAAGATGACTTCTTCAGATTTATCAACAACTTCTCTTGCTGCAACCTCCTCATCACTTGATTCAGATGTCTCAAATGTTCTTCCTCAGCCTTACAGAAGATTAGTATATCATCAAGATAAACAATTACAAAATTTCCAGTGAATTATTTCATGACTTCATTCATCGACCTCATGAAGGTACTTGGCGCATTCATCAAACCAAATGTCATGACAAGCCATTCATATAATCCTTCATTTGTCTTGAATGTTGTCTTCCATTCATCACCTTCCCTCATTCGAATCTGATGATATCCACTTTTCAAATCAATTTTTGAAAAAAACTATGCTCCACTCAAGCAATCCATCAAGTCATCCATTCCTGGTAAGGGAAATCTACACCTAATGGTGATTTTTTTTTATAGTCCTCGATTCTATACGCATTCTCCATCCACCATCTTTCTTTGGACTTAACATTTTTGGCACAGCGCATGGACTCAATCTTTCTCTAACCAATCCTTTTTCCATCAAATCTTCGACTTGCTTCTTGACCTCTTCATTCTCCTGCGGTGTCAGTTTGTACACTGATTTGTTTGGTAAACTAGCTCCTGGTATAAGGTCAATGCGATGGATTATACTCCTGATGGGCGAAAATGAATAAGGTAAATCATCCACCACTATATCAACAGAATTCTCTAGCATTTCCTGAATTTCCTTCGGTAGATAATCCATCGAAGTACTGATTAAGATGACTCTAGGTTTTCTCACCACAGAAAATTGTATTTCTTCATTCTTTTTTACTTCATCCAGAAGTTCCTTCCCACTCATGAGAAGTATAGTGATTCTTGTTTCTCCTTTCACCTTCGTGTCTTCAATTGGAAGCAACATATGTGTCCTACCATTCTTTTCCAAAGTGTATGTGTTCTTTATCCCATCATGAGCAACATTTTTGTCAAATTGCCATGGTCTCCCAAAAAAACGATGACAGACATCCATGGGAATAACATCACATAAGATCTCATATCCATATCCCCCTATCTTAAATTCAACTAAACATTGTTTAGTGATTGTTACCTGATGTCCTTTTTGCAACCACGAAACCTTGTATGGGCTTGGATGTGAAATTGTTTCCAATTCCAGCTTCTCCACCATTTCTATGGATACTAGGTTGTCTGTACTTCCACTATCCACTATCACATTGCATACCCTATCCTTGGTCTTGCAATCATTTCTAAAAAAATTGTTCCTCTAGACTGGATTTTCCATCTCTTTCTCTAGCTTCAAGAGAATTTTCCACATCATTAAGGATATTCCACCTTCAGCATCTTCTGCCTCAACATTTTGCCTTTGTGCTTATGAAATGTGAGCTTCACCTCCTCCATCTCTTTTTCTATCGTGATATTCAAAAGATTTGTGTCTGATCTTTTCACAGACAAAACACTTTATTTCACCACCTCTGCCTCTTCCTCTTCCTCTTCCTCTTCCTCTTCCTCTTCCTCTTGCGCGAGGAAAAGTGTTCCTATCGGCATATTGTCTTCCTTGTGAACTTCCTCCTCTTTCTGGGTGGTTATGAGGTTTTTTTTCTTCATCCTTGGGATTCTATACTCTGTCTTAGGCAATTTCTCTGCCTCTGCTATGACTTCTACCTCTGCCCTTTTGACCTTTATTTTGGGCCAATTTCTCTTCTGCCTTTGAAGAAATTTGATAAGCATCTTCTACATTCCTGATTATCACCATGCTCATCTCATCTTGAATTTCATATTTCAATCCATTCATGTATCTGGTGACTTTTTCATCATCACTCTCATGATGACTTGCTTTGATGTTGATTCTGTAAAACTCCTTAGTGTATTCCTTCACTATCATCCCCTTCTGTCTCAAATTCTGCATTCTTCGAAAAAAATGATTTGGTAATCTCTGGGTATAAACTTTTCTTTCATCTTGGCGACCATCCTATCCCAACTTTTGAGTCTTTTCTTGCCTTTGCAATGCCTGTCAGCCTGCAGTTCATCCCACCACAATGTTGCATGCCCTTTCAGTCTAGTGACATCATGTTTTACTTTCTTATCTTCTTCGATATCCTCATAGTCGAAGTATTTATCCAGAGCTCTAAACCAATCTAGAAGCTCCTCAACGTCTGAGTTTCCTTCATACATTGGGATGTCCATTTTTTCTATGGCCGCTATTCTTGCAACAACTATGAATAGATGTTCCTCTGCAGCATATTCGGCTACAACTTCTTCTTCGGCTCCAACCTCATTTTCTCTTTCGGCCTCACTGATATCTCCAGTATCAGTTATTCACCTCTGTGTTGTCTCCATAGCATCCAATCGAGCACGAAGTTCTCTCATTTCCCTTTACACAATTGGATCGGGCATTGGTCTCTATTGACGTCTTCTTGGCGACATTGTTTAAATCTCTTCCACGTAGCATTCAAATCACAACTTGCCTTATGTCTCCCTTTCTTATAGAAAACAATGATTGTAAGATTTGATACCACCTGACACAACACCCCTACCTCAACAGGTTTTGTGTGACCTCCAAGTCTTGGATCATTCTATTCCCTTGAGACATAATGGATCTTTAGTTCCCACAGGAACATTTTCACATATAACCACAGGTCCTTCTAGGGTTTACACCTATGCAAACAAGCACTAGGCGTGAACCTCTACTCCATGTGACCAACCGGTGTGACCACGGTCTTCTCCTGAAAAGGTGTTTCAGGTTTCGTTACTCATGATTTCATGATGGACTCTTGCATTGTCTCCCAAAGTCTGAACTCATGACTTCTTCTCCTCATATCAATGGCTCCGAGCTCTCCATGATCTGACAGCCCAGATTATGTCATAATTTCATGTATCAGTATTTCATAACTCGAGACCTCCAAGTCACAACCTTCTCCACACTCCAATTCCCGAAATGCAAAAATCCAAAATTACAAGATCAACGGCTTTCATTGATCCAAATATAATGACAATTATTCCTCCTGATCTTGCGAGTGTTTATAGACACTCAGCCTTCACTTCTCCGTTGATCCACTAGATCCAGTGGTCCACAATGAATCAGTAATTCTCCCTCTGAGAATATCAACCGTCTTTTCAATCCTCAATACTTCCTGGCCAAATAAATTGGTGTCTTCTTCTGAGCTTAAATTCTTGGGGTGACTTCAATACTCATCTTCCCATCAAACTCTTCAAGTCTCTATCCCTCCTAAGCTTGGTTCTGGCTGTAAAGTTAAGGGTTCCAAGGGATGTTTACCCGCACTCCTTGTGACTTCATGATAATGTCTGATTATCTGAACTCTCCAACTCTGTGCACTCCTTGTGACAAAAAACTTTCAACCACTCAATGGGTTGGAAAAGTCTAAGACTTCAACCTGCCTGCACACACCTTGCACAGATCTGTTCTATCCTTGCACTTATGCTGGTATAAGAATAATGACATCTCTCCTGATATTTTCTGAGGTAATACTCAGAAACTTGTTAATGCACTCTTTGTGGACTTTCACTGCACTCCTTGCGGGAATTCTCAAGAAGAGAAATAATTGAAACTCATAATCTCCCTCTCATAGACTTCATACATTCAACATGAAATCATGCATATACACAACATTGAAACAAATGCATAACAAAGACTGAAATTAACTTTAAACATACCATCAAATAGATGAAAACAATATTCATCACAACACCATGAAATTGAGTCAAAGCATTCTTATACTAACTCAAGTGTTCATGTACATGGGTTCTATAGCAACAACTATATGCTCATACAACTTCTATAATCTTTGTTCTTCTCTTCTCTCTTATTATTTTTCTCTACCACTTTGTTGACGAGTGAAATTGACCGCTCATTAACTGGAGGAGTGGATCTGGTCCAGGGTTGTCTAATTAACCCAAGCCATTTGGATTAATTCACTCCGACGGGTTTTGTGGCTCCGTTGGCCGATCTAAGTCCTAAAGAAAGTGAAAAAATAACTAAAGGAAAAACAATAACCTAATAAATAACAATCACTATAATCTATAAGTACATTTAAATATATATATGAACAATTTATTTAGCTGAAATAATAATCAATAACTTTATATACAATCTGTACAAAACATGAGTTTTAATCTAAACTCGTAAAAATCAAATGTAGATTGATTACTTTAGCAATAATAATAAAGACAATGAAAATACTACCTAATCTTTTTTGGGTTTGTTTTCTTAGATGTATGCACTCATGAAATCAAACATTAAACTGCCTAATTAAACAGAAAATAATAGATAGTAGTAAACGTTTTATATAGAGAAAACTTCTATATTCAGCAAACTAGCGAAATCAAATAACAGGCTAACTTGTTATTGCATCCAATGTCTATTCGATATTGAATATCCAACCACCTTTATCTGATGAAGTAAACCTGCTACAGATCTTGAGATTGCCCCTAATAAATGAGGAATGATAATGCTGGAGATTGAATTATAATAACAGAACATATAATATATGCAGTCACAGTAATCTTATAATTTGCAAGTAACTACAATGAGATAATTCTTTTTGTAAGAACTCGCATGTAAACATTCAATTGAAATTAAAGATAAATCTCCTAATTTAAATTGAATAGAGGATCATTGTGTGTTATATCTGAGACACGAGATATGGGAAGTACGTGAAAAGGATTATCTCAAATAACAATAAATCATGCAGACGAAAGGCTATCATCATCTATCATCACATTGAGATAAGCAGAACTTAAATTAAAACATGATACAGAAAGCTAAAGTTGTAATGTATTATGTGTCATTAAAGTCTGTATAT
Source organism: Picea engelmannii (assembly GCA_009831015.1). Classification (NCBI taxonomy): domain Eukaryota; kingdom Viridiplantae; phylum Streptophyta; class Pinopsida; order Pinales; family Pinaceae; genus Picea; species Picea engelmannii. The sequence goes on along the minus strand of ML786797.1, from coordinate 284,765 downwards.
AAATATCCATACTCTCACCCCAAGCCGAGATGATCCAATGTTTACAAAATGATATGTTTATATAGGTTTCAGGAAACATAACGGTTTCCTGTTGATAAGATGAAATTGGTTTCAAAAAATAATGGGGGATGCAACCACCTTGATTTCACTAGATATCAAAACACTATTAACAGTCTAATCTGTTTACTCAAAATACAAAATTGATATGGCTGGGAGATCTCAAAAAGTGCATCATATCATATTGTAAATCATGGGCTCCTTAATTATCCTGAAAATAAATGAAAATAAGAAGATCTCATATATGTTTTCAATTATCAAATCAAACAATTCGAATTTTCTTAACTGGATACAGAATCTTGCGATTCTGTAGCTAGTTATAATAGAAAATGCAATCATATTTTATTAATTAAACAAAACAGACTAATATTAATAAGAAAAATAGTTTATTCAATCAAATCGAATATCCTAACTTAAGAGTGACACAATCATGCTAAAAATTAAAAATATCATACCTCAAATCATGAAATCAAAACGTATCAAGAAATTTTGGAATTAACAATAGTTGTTGCTGCCTCTACGTTTTTGAAAATGACATGACCTGTAGTTTTCAAGCGTTTCTCCTTCCCTTGGATAATGGATTCAGGTCTATTGTTTTCATTTGTCAACATATCAACTTGGTCTCTTAAATACTTGAGTCATGACTGTAGCAATGGAACATCGGTATAGTCCCTGTCGATCCACGATCGACACACATCACATTGTGACTGGAAGGAATTTTCATTAGCACGAACAACATTATGGGTCAGAGAATCCTCCATGCGAATAGTAGATTTATCACAGAGCTGTATAGAAGGAAATTTTGGGTTGTCCTTTAGACAAGGAAAAAAATTATTAACATAGTCATAGGGTCGGTCAGGGTATAGCCCGAATGACACGGGGTCATCTTCAGCCAGGAATTTTTCAATTTCAGAGTCTGAATCTTCATTCACTTCAATCATGTTGATTGTGTCTGCACGAGGTTTCGTTTTATTTTGAACACATTGAGAAATTAACCAACCAACTCTTTTGTTTTTGAAATTGACATCAACACTACCTTTTAACTTCTTTCCTGTAGGCTTCTTCACAGTTTTAAAACAATCCTTTGGATGTGCAACTGGTCGACTGTCCTATTGAATGACCTTAGGGTAGCTCGAGGGTTCGTTGTTAAGGGGAAAATCACAAGCTTGGAAAGATGGGGAAGAGGCCGTAGGGTTCACAAGGGTTTCCATAATGACCGACTTATCTACCTGTCCCAACTCATGGTTTCCAAAACCATTTCATGTAGTGAACACATCCCAACAATCATTTTGTGACTGTAACTGGTGCATGAGGATGATTTTAATGAGGCCATGATGAAATAGACTTGAATATGACCTTTGTTTCCTTAACCGTTTGCCCATTTTATATAGACTTCTGAGTAGGTAGTAAGGCATATTCAACGGAAAACCAATAAAACTCATAAGCAGGCGTAGATGATATAGACAAACAAGTCTGAATCATCCCTCACATGTGATGAATTGCTTCACTACAGCAAGTAAATCATGCCACCTAGGTTTCAAGAATGAAATTGACATACCTCGATCACAACTGGCTATTTTTCATGAGGTAAATAGTAAAGTCCAAGGGACCTCCTCCACTTTCGCATTCTTGAACCATTTTTGACCAACTACTGGCAATCCCGTGGCTTGGATTAAGAACTCTTCTGTTACTTCCAATTTCACATCACCAATCTTTTCCCTATAGCCATCAAAGGTTAAGGAAAACTCTTGGGCGACCTAAAGGTTAAAACCCTGAAATTTTTCGATGAACAAATGCCAACCATTCCTTTCCAAATATTCCCTAGCATTATCATATGAGAGTAGGGTCTAGACGCCATTCGGTTCAACCCTTACCACTGGAGCCATGCTGAATGGATGGGTAATTAACACAGAACACACAGGTAGGGTTTGCAAAAATACAACAGAGCCATGGCCCTGAGCCTTATCAATACATGTTGTGATGATTCAAACAGTGGGCAAAGTGGTAATCACAACGCGTGTGAGCAAATTTGTGAAGCCCGAGACCATGTTAAGGAGTAATGGCATCCTGTACATCGTATGCCACCTTGGCATTGGGTACATGCCAGGACCAAAAAAAAACATAGTGCACACATCATAGTTTGATTGCAAAGTTAGGTAGGTTTACAAAATCGAATAGTCAAAGGTTTCATGAAAGAAATATAATCAAACATCAAACCAAAATCAATACAAAAAAAATCGAATATCAAATGGAGGGGGTGTTTCATTCATATAACCACAAATCTCTTAGGCATGCTTAGAATCGAAAGGGTCACAAACAAGGAGAGCAACATGCTCATAGCAAGAAACCATAATTCTGTAATAAACCATATGCTTTTAATGAAATTTTAAAACATAATAGTAACGATAGTTGCGAGTTTTCATGCTTTCAATCATGAAAACTAACCATGAATAGATGATAGGTAAAATGTGACGATTTGCAACTGTCGTTTAGAGAAAAAGTTCATGAAGAGTAATAAAATTTCATAGACCCTGTGTAGGCAGCTTATAAAAATAATAATCACATAATCGCTGCCAACAATGGCGACATGCTGGGAGAAGCAGTTATCTCTGTCATATGAACGAGTTCAGGTTAGAATAAAAAAAAAAAACTTCGAATCGAAAACAACCAAAAAGTTGTTTGAGCATCTCAAATAATTATAATGCAGTCCAGTTTCAGACAACTATTATTTTTAAAGAAACGAAAACTGATGACAATCTTAGCAAAAGAGAGCCATGATGTTAAAGTTAAAATCTTCAATAGTATTGACAGGGCCGTTGCTGCCAATAGGCGTCTATAGCCTCGACGAGGATGTCAATTAACCCACTCTGATATCTGTATCCTGTCAAGAAATTCCAGATCAGAACGAAGGAAGTTTAAGGTAAAAACAGAATCCATATCTGAGAATTTTCTTTTACCTGACATTGCTTCACTGCCAACGGGCCTGTTCAGTACCCCGGCGAAGTTATCTTGGAGTCATGCATGCATTTACCCGCTGCCAGCAGACCTGTTCAGTGTCTCGATAGGTTTACAAGCGCTTCCCACAACTCTCTGAAAATTTATATTAGTTTTTAAAGATATTCAATAGAGCAGGGTGACGTTGAAAATTCTTGTTTTTTTAACACATCTTGATATGTCAGAGACCTTGAATTTTTTTTTAGCTGTCCTTCATCAAGATCTAGAAATAGTTTTATTAATAAAACTGACTTTCAAAAATAGGGAGACATCATTGAGTTGTTCTCTTAAAGAACAGGGACAGCGTAAAAAGGATTTTTATAGATGGTCGTGAATACTTTCAATTGCAGATTGAAACCAAGAAAACGCTTTTCAAACAACAAGTCACCTTCAACAGGGCTGCAATTTTAGAGAAATACAACAATTGATGTTTTAACAACTTTCAGCAGTCATTTTTGAGGGGAAATTTTTTTGTTTTCTTTGTTTGACCTAGCCTGTGGTGCAGGCATATGTGTTTCAAAAGAAATACTGATAAGAAGAAATGAGAACCAAAACAAACCAGAAAAGAAAAACAAACAGTAAATAAAACAAAACATAAAATATTTACAAAGGGTGTATGGGAGCGTCATTAGGCAAAGTACTTTTTTAGAGCTTGGCCATTCACCGGGAAGGTGTCTGGCTGTCCCTCTAAATTCTGTAAGCGAAAGGAACTGGGACCCAGTTTCTCAGCAATTAAAAATGGTCCCAACCATAAGTTCTTAAACTTAGTATGCTCTCCTTTTCCCTCATGAGGTTTGTCCCATTTTAGGACAAGGTCACCTACCTCAAAATTTCTGTCAGAGGCAGAATTGGAATCAAACCAGCTTTTAACAATGAGTTGATGTTGATCCAATTTTCATTTTTCTTGAGCCCTTACTTCCTCTAACTTTAACAAAACGTTAATTCGACTCTCCAAGGGGGGACAGTCTTCTTCCTGTACCTTCTGCGATAACTGTAGAGATGGAAGAAGGACATGCGGTGGAAGAATCGCTTCCCTTTCGTAAACGAGAAAGAAAGGTGAGTTACTCACAACAATTTTAGGAGTTACTCTATCAGCCCAGATTGCGTTTAACAGTGCGTTATGCCAATTTTTATGGTTTTCGGAGACCATTCTCTTGATAATTTTGATCATATTTTTATTAGTTGATTCTACCAAACCATTGCCTTGGGGGTAATAGATGGCAGAGTAATTTAATTTAATTCCTTTTTCTAGAGTGAAATCTCTCATTTCAAGGGACGAAAAATAGGAAGCATTGTCAAATACTAAGCATTCAGGAAGACCGAAACGAGTGATGATATTTGAATTCAAAAAGGATATCATCTGGCTGGTATTTACAACTTTTAATGGGGCAGCCTCGGACCACCTGGTGAAATAATCTGTGGTTGTTATGATATATTTATGTTGCTGCGAGGATGCCGGATTGATTGGGCCTATAATATCCAGGCCCCACTACTGAAAAGGGGATTCTACCGAAACTGGTTGCAAAGGGAATGTTGGTTTTTGTATCCATCCGGATGTATTTTGACAAATGACACACTTGCGGCATAAGGTATGAGCGTATTTAAAAAGGGTAGGCCAGTAATAACCTTCTCTTAATACTTTATGGTCGATGTTGTCTCCACCGAAATGCCCACCAGCTTCCCCTGCATGTAACTCCAATAAGATTTTTTTTGCTTCATCTTTTTCAAGACAATGCATAAGTATCCCATCAAAATTTTTGTGAAACAAAATGCCATTAATCAACTAAAAAGAAGCATATTTTAATCTTAGTGCTCTCCTTTTTGGGGGATCAAGGTGACGGGGAGCTGATCCGTGTATACGACAAAATTTGATGTCATCGTACCAGGAACTAACAATGTTTTGTGCACAACAGATTTAATTTTGATAGTGCTGATCTGGATTTAACATATCAGTTTCATTTTGTTGTCCTACAACTGAATCAGCGACCAACTTACATAAACCTTGGCCTCTTACAATTTGTGCTGGGGTGATTTCTATGTCATATTCTTGTAAGGATGTGACCCAGTTTTCCTTTTTTTCGCCTAGTTCTTTCTGTACTAACAAATTTCTGACAGCCATGTAAGGGACAATGATTTTTGTCCTAGATTTCAACAGATAAGACCGAAAGTGTTTTGCTGCTTTAAAAACAGCATAAGCTTGTTGATCTACTGCTGGGTAATTAAGTTCTGTCCCCTTGAAGGTTGAGCTCATAAAGGCAATTGGGACTTCGTTGTTTTCAGCATTCTTTTGAGTTAGGACAACAACGTAAGATCGATCAAAGGCAAATGTGTAGAGGGTGAAGTCTCGCGAAAAATCAGGGCTCATTAGAGAAGGAGCATATATTATGGCCTTTTTTATTGAATCAAAAGCCCAACTTTCTAAAGGTCCCCAATGGTACTGTACATCCTTTTTTATTAAGTTTTTTAATGGTCTTACCATTTCTGAAAAGCTGGGGACGAATCTCCCAACAAAGTTTATCTGTCCTAAGAAAGATTGCATGGACTTTTTTTACGAGGGAGGAGGGAATTTTGAAATGACTTGGGTCCTTTCAGGGTCGATAATCATCCCTTCATTTGATACAATGAATCTAAGGAGTTTACCTTGTTCTACTGCGAAGACATATTTTTTAGGATTTAAAGAAATGTCGTACTTACGACATCGTTGTAGAACAGATCTTAAATGAGCTAGATGATCTCCTTTATTTTTTGAGAAGACAGTGATTTCATCTAGGTAAACTACTATAGATTGATTGATTAAGCCACGGAAAGCGATATCCATCGCTCTCTGAAAAGTGGCACCGACATTTATGAGTCGAAAGGGCATCTTTCTATAAGCGTAGGTGCCCCATGGGGTACGAAAAGTAGTTTTGAGCTGGTTTGTGGAAGACATAAGGACTTGGTTATACCCATAAAAACCGTCCAATAAGGATAATATTTCAGAACCAGATACCTGTTGAAGGATCTGTTCCATTGGAGGGACAGGGTAGTTGTCTTTATCAGACACTCGGTTAAGATTTCAGAAATCGACACATAGTCGGATTTCACCACTCTTCTTTCTGATGGGGACAAGATTAGAAACCCATTGTGTGTGCCTTACTGGGAAGATTATTTTAGCGTTCAGTAGTTTGTTTAATTCCTTCTTGACCGTTGGTTCGAGTTTTGGGTGAATCTTCCTTAACTTCTGTTGAAAAGGTTGGGTCTAAGGTTTCATGGGAATAATGTGTTGTATGATGTTAGGATCAAAGGTTTTTAGGTCATCGTACGTCCAGGAAAAACATCTTTGAATTTCTTAACCAACTTAATAAATGCTACCTTTTCTTGCTCAGAACACCCCAACCCTAAATTGATGCACTGTGGGTTATCTTTAGTTCCCAAATTTACTTTTTCATGTGTCAAAGAGGAACTATTCATTTTACAATTCACTGATTTTCTGAACTTATTGTGAAGATCATAAAATTTTTCTAACCTAACCACAGATTTCGGGGTAGAGTTTACCATGTCTAATGCAGATTCCAGGGATCACGGATCTGGTATTACCGTAAAGTCGCGAAGATTTTCATCATGGGTACCTTCGTCGATCATTGCGCCCTGGAAATTTTCTTCCATATGCAGAAAACTTATGATCTGTTGATCGTCATCGAAAACTCTCCAATTCATGATGTTGTCTGGGACGGACGGTCTGAACAACAGTTTGATGGAAAATGCATTCGGAGATAGGCCTTCTGTAGGAAAAAGTTTTGAAGCGGTGTTAGCTAACAAATCAACTTCAGAATTATTCAATATAGGAATAGAATTTATGTTAAATGCGGAAAACTTGTTCATCAAATTCCATACCTTAGTCTGATAGCTTTTTAGGTGCGGAGATAAACAGTGGATAGAATTTTTTACCTATCTAACCACTATTTCTGAATCACCAAAAACAGTCAAATTCTGAATGTTTAAATCTAGTGCTTTTTTGAGACCTTGCAGGAGTGCCTCATATTCGGCCGTGTTGTTTTTACATTCAAATTCTAACCGGTAAGCAATCAAAGTCTTGTTACCTGCTGGATCGATGAGCACGCACCCTGCACCAACTCCTTCCTTAGATTTTGACCCATCGAAGTAGAGAGACCATATTTGATTTTCGTCAGGTGCATGTGACCACCGAGAGGAGGCTATTGACTGTGTGTATGTCATAATTTTAGATTGTTGTTCCAGGTTAGTGATGGTAGAAGTTTCGGCCATGAAATTACCAAAAAAAGTGTCCATCCCCTGTATTTCAGGCAAATTGGCAGAAGGAGTGAATGGTTCATTGGGATCATTTAAATCAGTTACCGTGAACTTCAGATAACGTTCACGATTTACCTTGATTTTGTTAGGCTTTCCATTCTTGGCCAACCACAAGTGAGACCAATCCGTTGCAAAATAGCCATGTAATTGTTCTGACCAATCTCTACTTAAAAACAAACCATATACTTCTGGGATATCTACAACAATGATATCAATCACTTGATGGACTTTAGGATTAGATGACAATCTTATAAGCACATTTTTTAATTCGCCTATCACTTTAACACTAGTTTGATCAAGATAGATAATTTTCAAGCTGGACGGTTGAACTTCGGCATTAATTTTTGACAGACAGACCAAGGAATTACGTTAGATGACGCACCTGAATCTACCATACAGTTATGTACATTCCTATTGAAAATTTCAAAAGTCAACAAAAATGGAGAGACATTTCTGCGAGTATTAACAATAGAAGTTTGTTGTTTTTTAATCGTAGCCTCTGAAACTGGTTTATCTACATTTGTTACACTATTTATAGGAAGGTCTCTTTTATCATGAGGCTCGGATGTAGTTTTGGTGGATGCCTTCTAAGGAATTTTGGGGTTGTTTTGAACACCTTTGTTATTGTTCGGATTGCTATTTTTGTTGTTCTCCGCAATATTCTGCAACATCTTTTGCAAAAGAAAAGGGAATTTTAATAATTCGTAAACAAAAATGTTAGCCCTAAGCTTTTTTAGATCTTCAATCAAATCATAATCTAAACTTGGGTTTGCTGAATTTCGTTTAGTCTCAATTGATTTAGACTGTTTTGGAGGCACAATAGTCGTAATTTTAGAAGAAGGCTTATTTGTTGTCTTGCTCCTGGTATTGTAAGGATGCACTGTTTCAAAATTAGCTTGAAAAATGCTATCTGAAAAATGTCCGAAAATGTTCGAAGAGGATTCATCTTCTTCTACTGTCTCTTGTTCAGCTACTTCTTAAGGAATGTCGGGAGGAATCAAGTTATTGTGTGCTTCTAGGATTGTTTGAATAGCAAATTGTAGGCTTTCTAGATTTAGGCCTTCAAAATTTGAGTTAATTCGGTTTGTGGGAAAAAGCTTCCTAAAAGGGGGTTTGTAAAGCCCTTTGCTCAAAGAAGCCTCTTCAACTGATCTTTTCAAATCTATAACTTGATTGGATAACTTTTGAACGACTTTCTATAAGTTTTCTAGATCCGAAATCTCAGGTTGAGCTTTATTTTGGGGAGGTCTAGAAAGGATTTCGATTTTCTTCTTGGAGGATGAACTAGTCTCTATCTCGTTACCGATATTGTTTTTTAAGCTGAGAATATCTTTCTCGATCTGACTGGCCTCTTTGAAATCTTCTATCAATGTGGCTTTCTTGGACCTCTTTACCTAAATGTCTATGTTTTGATGTAAGGCTTTCGTGTAGTATGCGACAATAAGATTCTCGGCAGGCATCGAATCTATGGGGATTCGATTCTTTAGCGTCAAGAACCTTTGATTAAAGTCTTTTATCTTTTCTTTGGGGTTCATTTTTAAACTAGAAAGCTCCATGACTAGAACTTCAAGAGACTTGTCGTCTTCGAACTTCTCAAGGAAACAGGACTCAAATTTATCCCATGGAACGATGGTGTGGGGTTGTTGGGAAAAGTACTAGGTAGAGGCATTGCCTTCAAAGGTGTAGGGAAACAATCTACAGACTACATATTCATGCTCAACACTATGGAGCCTAATGGATAGCATAAACTTTTTGATGTGATCTTCAGCGATCTGCTTGGAGTCTGGGTCAAATTTAGGGAGTCATTTCTCCCGGTGTTTAGGTAAAGCATGTTGAGGCCCAGGTATGGCCACTGCATCTTGGTCAAGCCAAGGTCTGGTGAGATTGTTCGGATTGTCCATAGGTGTGGGTAGTGTCAAAGGATGAGATGAGGAACTGCCTTTGTCTGAGGATTCTTCCCCATAAGAAGAAGGAGATGAAGGGGGTGGTGATGGTGGAATTACCAGATCCTCCTACTGCAGGAGTGAGGATATGATCTGGATCTGTAGGGTTTAAGGTAAGGTCAGTACCTTCAAGTTGCTCTATGATATCATAGAAGTCTAATGGTTGGTTGAAAGGTCGACTTGGTTGTCTGATATGGGCTAAGGCACTGTGCGTTCTTATGAGGGATTAATGAACAATCTCTTGTATGTCGCCACCTGGGGGATTTGGAGTTACTGGTTCAAATGTGATCCATAGATCATCGTTTGATGTGGTTGTTGTTTGAGGGACAATGTTGTCGTCTGAACGACTTCTAGTTACTATAGGTGATAGGGTAGGTGGGGGAGGAGTCTTACGACCTCCTTGTGCCATTAATAGTTTTCAGGCCCTCCTTCTAGCACCATTTGTTGACGAGCGAAATTGACCACTCATCATCTGGAGGAGTGGATCCGGTCTGGGGTTGTCTAATTAACACAAGCCACTTGGATTAATTCACTCCGATGGGTTTTTCGGCTCCGTTGGCCGATCTAAGTCCTAAAGAAAGAGAAAAAATAACTAAAGGAAAAGCAATAACCTAATAAATAACAATCACTAAAATCTATAAGTACATTTATATATATATATATATATATATATATATATATATATATATATGAACAATTTATTTAACTGAAATTATAATCAATAACTTTATAAAAAATCTGCACAAAACACGAGTTTTAATCTAAACTCGTAAAAATCAAATGTAGATTGATTACTTTAGCAATAATAATAAAGACAATGAAAATACTACCTAATCTTTTTTGGGTTTGTTTTCTTAGATGTATGAACTCATGAAATCAAACATTAAACTGCCTAATTAAACAGAAAATAATAGATAGTAGTAAACGTTTTATATAGAGAAAACTTCTATATTTAACAAACTAGCGAAATCAAATAACAGGCTAACCTGTTATTGCATCCAATGTCTATTCGATATTGAATATCCAGCCACCTTTATCTGATGAAGTAAACCTGCTATAGATCTTGAGATTGCCCCTAATAAATGAGGAACGATAATGCTAGAGATTGAATTATAATAACATAACATATAATAGATGCAGTCACAGTAATCTTATAATTTGCAAGTAATTACAATGAGATAATTCTTCCTGTAAGAACTTGCGTGTAAACATTCAACTGAAATTAAAGATAAATCTCCTAATTTAAATTGAATAGAGGATCACTGTGTGTTATATCTGAGACACGAGATATGGGAACTACGTGAAAAGGATTATCTCAAATAACAATAAATCATGCAGACGAAAGGCTATCATCATCTATCATCATATTGAGATAAGCAGAACTTAAATTAAAACATGATACAAAAAGCTAAAGCTGTAATGTATTATGTGTCATTCAAGTCTG
>ML786797.1:237560-268474 GCA_009831015.1 Picea engelmannii | reverse complement strand
AAATGTGTATAAGTTTTAGTGATATAATTATTCATTTATATAAATATATGATTTAATTATATTTTTAGAAGTTCATCCATAACTAATAACAACCACATTAATATATATATATATATATATATATAACTTTACTAATGTGTTGTTGCTAATACTAAAACATAATGCAAATATTAAAGCCTAATGGCATTATGAAGGTGAATGTGAGAAACCTCATCTCTCATCTCTGTACGCATTATGAAGGTGAATGTGAGAAACCTCATCTCTGTACAAGAAGCTACATGGCATTCTCAAGTTTCCTTGTTGTAGAGCACCACTCCTGATTTCCAAACGTGTGCATGAAGTATGGGGATAGGTACCTGCAAGCATATGGGTGAGATATGCAAGCCTAACTCTCAAGGTTGCATCGAAATGATGGTTGGTGCATTAACCAGGTCAGTTTAAATGGCAAGTTTATTTGTTGCAAAGATGGGCTCGAGATTTGAATGGGCCTCTCAGTTGGATGGACTGAAGCCTATAGACTAGGCGGCAGTGTTGAAAGTGGCTGGTGAACGCTTAAAAGTTTTTGCTGGTAAAATTCTCAACCCATCTTGCTGATTGTTGCTGGGACGGAATTCACATTAGGTCATCCATGAATTGAGAATATGAAAGAGTTAGAATTAAGTTTGCTAATTATTTGGTGGCAATTAGATGACCACATATTAATTTTTTAATCATATTAATTAAATGTTAAAAAGTAAACAGGTTAATTGAGATTCTCAAAAATGCAATAAAGTTATGAACATGAGATTTCATTTATTGAGGATCAAGAATATGTCAGCATCTTCAATTGATAACCATAAGATTGGAATTTATGATTAAAAGATGACTAACTGTGCCCATTTCCAATAGGTATACTCTTTTGACATAACAATAAAATTATGGCTAGAAATTTGTTCGTCTAAAAATATAATAAGATTAGTTGTTTTACTCCTGTGTGTTTTGATTTTGTGCCATCCCTTTCTCTATTTTTCAGTATCCTCTAATTTATTTTCTGTTTTGCTTATTTCTTGCAACAACATGGAATTTCTCCTTATCTATAGTTTTTAGATTCGACATAACCCATTTACCGAAAAGGAACAAAGATTTCTCGTCTTTGAGGTTGCAGATCTCGAAGTAGTGGAACTTATAACCAATTACATGTCCAATTTAAGTTTCCCAATGTGCATTATTGTATGGAAAATGTTTGTTCTCTCTCCGATTTTCTGTACTTCGGAGACGCTACAATGGTTGTATCTAACAGGTCTCTGAACTGTGTAGTACAAAATTGTCACATGTTTCTACTATTATACTTGGATAATTGGAAAAGCTGATAAAAATTTTGTGTTCCTTATCTTTGTTGATTTTACCTGTCCTTTGAATCAGAGTGAATCGTCCTTTCGGATGGTCCTCTGAATCACGGTGAATCGTACTTTAATGTGCATGTAATATTTGAGGTAAAAGTTTCCAGTAAGGCAATGATTGCTGCTGACGCTAAAACGCACAACCCGTTTTGTTACTCGTTAGAACTTGACTCGCAGCTGCATGGAAGACGCAAAGAAAAACCCATCTATGGAAATGACGTAAAAACGAGCCGTTATTGGGAGGCGAGCAAATAAATACGGTATAGTATACACTTGTATACAGTCACATCTCAGATCCATGATATATATTACAACATGGAACTGTCGGGTGCTTATTGATCGTCCCTTTTGAAAAGTTTTCCACCACCACATTGCACGTATAACAATCAAGAAAACATGTTTCCAGTGGGCTAACTAGGGAGCAATCCTCCCTCCCTAGTTATTTTTCTGGCAAGTTATTTGGCCGCTTGTTTTTAAATTTCCTGACAATTCAGAGTTTTGATCAATTTTTTGAGCATTTGGGTTGGTTTAAAATGGGGCAAAACCTCTAGGGTAAGGTTATGATTCAGAGTTATGGTAGCCAAGTTTCCAATTCAAACTACCCTTGAAAATTTGGCCGAAAGCCCATTCTTTTGCAGGAAAAGGGGGTCTATTTGCTTACTCGGTTTCCACATTGCAAATTGCTGACGACAATCACAACCAAAAGAATTCAAACATCACTAGTGTATTGCCATTGAAATCTATAGGACTCCAAGTAAACAACTAACTCCTACAGTTAGCGATACACTATTAAAAAAGAAATTATGAAAGCAATGATAAAATGGGAGAGTAGAGATAAATGATTGTGAACACAAAATCTCTATTGAATTAATGAATTAATGAAATATTTGTACAATGGTTTGTGATTCATTATATTGAGTTCACTCGTTATCAATCTAACTTATTCCAAATATAAATGGAGAGGTTGAGATAATATCTCAACAATACATCAAACATGGATCTCACAAATCCAACTCTCAAACAACTTCCTAAGAATAATATCACACAACTCACACTTAGAGATTAACTTTACTTCTCAATACATTAACAAGCATATTAGATAAGTAGGAATTAGATATTCCAACACGCTCCCTTAATGAAAACTTATCTAAATATTTATGTGGTCATATCTTCATCTGCTTCACATCTGATTATTGACGTCCATATAAAAAAAATTCCATGGGAATACATGGATCATCAGCCATTGTAACTGCCAGCTCTCTAGGAATCCTTTTCAGCTACATGGTTCATTCAACCATTCTTCCTCATACCTCCCTCTTCATCACATCATCATCAACCTGAGTTTTTTTGGCTTAATCATAACCATGCTATGGGTTTTCTTGGATTACCCTCAACCATGCACCGGGTTTTCTCAGATTACCTGTACCCATGCTGTGGATTTTCTTGGATTACCCTCAACAGTGCACTCTCAAGTGATTTTGATCCCAAAGCATCGTTTACATAGTGGTTTTTAGATCACCATGAACTTTTCACGTTAGGGGAGTATACAATGGCTAGGTACATACTTAAATATTCTCTAAGACCACTACATAGATTTTCAATTACATGTGTGACTCACATTATAATAAATCAAATGACATAACTATTCACACCTTCAAACAAAAAACATCACAACTCAATCTCACTTTTGTGTCAAATTGGAGGGTGTGTGAGTCCTACAGAATGGACACATACACCTCACTTCACTATAACACCTCAATGCTCAATCAACACTTCAGTAATACGTGATGGCACCACCTCCAATCCAAATGGAGAACACACGGGATCCTCACGTCCCCTCAACTCTATGGTCAACAACTATTCCCGCAGTCTCTCTTTTGTTGACTTGGATTATGGAGGATTACCTTATCACATCCCAACGGTCTCTTTTCTTCAACAACAAAAGAGAAGCGATGGACTGAACTCCATATCCCTCGCAGCAAAGGTTCCCATAGGTAAGTGCACCAAGCACTAATACCATAGTACAGACGTTCCCTCAAGTGCCAGCATGAATTGAATTGTGACCTTTGTGATGAATTGTAGAATCAAATTGTGGAGATACATTTTGTTGCAACCTCGAGGTGTCCACAATGAAATCAACGGCAATGGAAGTGATAGTTCCCAATTCGCCCTTCTTTTGGCCAACAAAACTCAACATTAGGATGTAGATTTATATTGAATATATGTAGCCTGTTGTTGACCTAATTCATCCATTGAATCCCCGTGGCATACTGAATTATCCAAGTCGATGAAGTAAAATATCTCAAGAAATTTCTTTCAACACGTTCACTCCACCAACTCAATGCCTTGAACTATTCATGAAAGCTCTGTGAACCCGTTTAGAGTAATTGAATATGGAATAAATCAAGAATAAACAACCCACCAAAGATTCCATCCCTTAGTTAATAAACAACTCACCAAACATTACATTCCAAAGTTGTTTCTATCTTTATGCACTCCCTCATGATTTTCTCAGATAGACGAAACTCTTTATACTTAACGTCTACATAATACAGGAGGATAGAATATTTTGTTCTCCAATTTCAAATTTGAAATCCAGTTTTAAACCAAATTACCAAATGGTCACTCGAGATAAAATTCTCACTTGAGATGTATGTAGTCCCTTACAATACATGCATAGATTTAATATACGCAGTAATTTCTAGTGGCTCCCTTCATGCGACTATGTTTAGAAAGGTACAAGAGGTTCAATCAAGAGTCCACAATACAACAGGTTCAAGAAAGGTACAAGAGGTTCAATCTTTCTTCACAAACAATAGCACATGATGATCTCTCCAATGGTGGCTAGGTGACATTTTTTCTTGACAACAACTTGATTCCAAAGAAGCATCTCACGCACCAAGTTTGATCCAACGCACATATAGATTCACAAGGTATGACATAATTATATAAGATAAAATAAAGATGAGAAGCAACTCTCTCACACAAACTACTGTCCTCTCTCCATCTTCCTGGGCCTCTCGTGAGGGGTCAGGCCCAAACCTCAAGTTTTGATACCATGATAAAATGTGAGAGTAGAGATAAATGTTTGTGAACACAAAAACTCTATTGAATTGATGAATTAATGAAATATTTGTACAATGGTTTGTGATTCAATATATTCAGTTCACTAGTTGTTATCAGATCTAACTTATTCCAAATATAAATGAAGAGGTTGAGATAATATCTCAACAACACACAAACATGGATCTCACAAATCCAAATCTCAAACAACTTCCTAAGAATAAGATCACATAGCTCACATGTAGAGATTAACTCTACTTATCAATACATTAGCAAGCATATTAAATAAGTGCGAATTATATATTCCAACAAACCCAAATGAAACAAATCAACAAACCGTAAGCATATTTAATCATCAAGTGAATACCTGATTTTCCATGATAGACGTATCTCAAAGAAAAAAAAACTTAGAAAATATTCAATTTATTTTTAGATTTTCAATATATTTACCATGAATTACGAAAACAATGGTAGAGTCTTGTCACAACAAATGAATTATATATTAGAAAAGTAGGAATTATATATTCCAACAAACCCAAATGAAACAAATCGACAAACCGTAAGCATATTTAATCATCAAGTGAATACCCGATTTTCCATGACAAACGTATGTGAAAGAAAAAAAACTTAGAACATGTTCAATTGTTTTTGTTTTTTTAATTCTAAATAGAAAGATATCCATGCACAACATAAAATTATCATGAGATTGCATTTAATATAACATCATCAAACTGTTTCACATGGAATATAACACCATTAAAAACATAAACAAAAAAACTTAACATATTACCTTGATATAGCAACTTGCACATAGTTTTAGTTTTGAAAAGCACCAAATAAGAGGTTTCAACTTCTTTCTATGCCTCAATTCCACATAGATCCAATCATTGTACACAAAAAATCGACCAAAAATTTAGTAGAATGCGTGCAATGATGCCGAGATAGCTACAGCCTAAGGGAAAAGGCTAAAAGTAATTCAGATGCATATTGAAATCACCACTAGAAAATGCATTTGATAAATTTTTAACTTGCCCATAATTTTGATGGTTTTAGGAATTAAGTGGACTTCATTGATGAAATTCCTTGTTACTTGGGGTTATAACTCCATAGGAGCACCATGGGGACAATGAATTGATGAGTGGGGAAGTAGGGGGAGTCCATAAATAATATTTTATTATTACTTACCATGTGTCCATCTTCTAAGCCTCCATATTATCCTTGTCTTATGTGCCTTATGTGTTATTTCTCAAGCTTTGTTGGCACCCAAAGTTTTGGGGTAAATATTGTGCACACGCATAAGAAAATTGTGTGATCACTACAATTTTGCATGCACACTAGCAGTATTGTGATGGATGAAATAAGGTGCATGCGTGATCCAGATTTTATGAGTAGAACGAATTGAATACAGATTATTAAAAGATGCTTAACACAGAATAACAGAGATACAGTAAAACTTATTTTCTATTCAATAAGGAAATAAGTTGAAACTGTAAAATGTAGCGGAAAACAAGCTTGCTGGAATGGTGGTGGCTTATCTCTGAGAAGAGATGTGACCACTGCACTCATTCGCAAGAAGATGATTACAATGAGACTCTGAAGACCTTTTTACAATAAAAAAGAATGTCAAAAACCCTAGACATCCAAAAACCTAACCCTAGGAGATGAAGCCCCAAAATTCATGTGGGCCATGTTTAGGTAAGTTAGTACATCAACTTTCTAGGGTCGTAACTTTTGCATACGATCTTCGCTTTACGTGCACGATAGTTTGTTGAAAAGGTATCGTCAAGGAGATTCATTTTTGGAGCTCAATTAGAGCCTTCGACTATCATTGAGAAGCTCGATCCCAAAAAACTTCATTTAGGCCCTCAAAATGGCCCCGGAAGTTAAAAACTGCTAAAAATAGTAAATTGCTAGAAAACTATTTTGAGCGAGTTGGAAAAGGTGGGTGGCCACCGATATCCACCTGGATCAATCCTGCCTCCTTAGGAATAAATGGTCTCCATTTCATTGAGTTCCCCCATCAGATGAGGAAATTTCTGCTGAATTTGGCCTCGGGTGAGCCACTTGCCTTGGTGCAGGAGGTGTCCTACTTTGATGACTTGATAAAGTTGGATCCTTTGTTGTTGAGTGCACTTGATATGTGTTTCCACAATATGATCATTGGATTCCTGTTGCATGCAGTGAGGGTTGAGATCTATTGGTGTCAACTGCTCTGCTATCTCTGAGGTGTCCAATAATGGTGGGAAATATGGCCGAAGGAGAGCCACGTTGAAGACTGGGTGCAGGCCAAGGAAAGAGGGAATGTTGAGCTCAAAAGAATTGTCACCCACAACCTTGTTGATGGTGTACAACCCATAATGGAGTGGGTGAAGTTTTTAAAGGAGCCCTGTAATGCGTTCTTTCTGCAAGTGCAACCAAACTTTGTCTCCCACCTGAAACTTATGTGGAACCCGGTGTTGATCATGGAGCTACTTGTACTTGGCATTAGACTTCTATAGAATATCCTAAACATGTTGGCGGATATGTTGGATACGCTCAATTAACTGGGTGGATTTGTCAACTTATGGCGAAGTAGAGGACGAGTCGGCGGAGGTGATCACCAAGGGTAGTGCAACATCCATGGGGCCCAATGGTTGGAATCCCAACCCCACCTGAAAGGGGTTGTGGCCAGTTGAGCTACGAAGGGCTTGGTTGTAGCTATGTTGGACATAGGGAAGACTATCATCCCATGTGCGGGGGTGTTTTGAATTGTACATGGGCAGGATATGTACGATCATCTGATTGATGACCTCAGTTTGGCCATCTGTCTAGGGGTGGAAGGTAGTGGATTTGGTGAGCTTGGTATCTACCAGTGACCAGAGGATTGACCAGAATCTACTAAGGAACCGACTATCATGGTCTGAGATAATGGTTTGTGGGATCCCAAAATGTACCCATAATCGTTCAAAGAAGAGATTTCCAGTGGATTCTACTGTGATGTTCTTCTTGTAGGAGGCTATAATCGCCATATTGGAAAAGAGATCAACAACCACAAAAACATAGTCATTTCCCCTGTTGGTGGACAGGAGGCCCGACATGTAGTCCATTGAGATGGATTACCATGACCTGTCAGGAGTAGGCAGAGGGGTGTACATGCCCTGTTTCTTAGTGGTCGGTTTGGCAATAGTGTAGGCGGTGCAAGACCTGATATACTTGCCGACATCTTGTCGAAGTTTCAGCTAGTAGAAATGTTTCTGCAGCACTGCCACTGTCTTTTCGACTCCAAAGTGTCCTGCCACCCGATTGTAGTGAGCTTTCCAAATATGCTTCCCGCGCTCACTTTATGAAATGCAGAGATGGCCCAGATGACACAACAACCTATCTTGAAGATGGAAATTAGTGATCACTGAGTTGGAGACCAACATTTGGTAGGTGGTGGAGAAGTCAGGGTCTGTCTGATTGATCATCCGATTTAATTTTCTAGTCATAAACTGTCTAATTCTGAGAAGAACTATACAATGACTGAGCACGAGGCCCTATCTATGGTGTATGCCTTGCAGAAATTTTGACACTATTTGCTAGGAACCCCTTTCAAATTCTTTAGTGACCATCCAATACTCAAGTATTTGGTCAATAATATAGTTTTGAGGAGAGAATATGTTTTTGGTTGTTTCTCTTCCAAGAATTCAAGTTGGAGGTGGTTGTCAAACCATAAAAGTATAATGTCAAACATGATCATTTATCAAGGATTTAGTCCAGAGATGCTAATAGGATCTTGAATGATGAACTCCCTGATGCGTAACTATTTCAAGTAGAGGTGGTTCCCTATTAATTGACCAATATCTCTGAATTTATCACTTCAGGACATGCCCCAACTGAGTATAAACAAGCCCAATAACTAGTGACCCGTAATGATGACTATCAGTTGATTGTTGGACAATTATACAAGTTGGGTTTTGATGGCATTCTACAAAGGTGTGTCTTTGAGCATGAATAAGGTACAATATTGTATGAAGTGCATGAAGTCATTGCAGGAGGTCACAATGTTTGCAAGGCCATGACATGTAAGGTCCTATGCATAGGGATATGGTGGCCCTCACTAGTCGTAGATTCCAAGGAGTATTGTAAATGG
This sequence comes from Picea engelmannii, assembly GCA_009831015.1. Taxonomy (NCBI): domain Eukaryota; kingdom Viridiplantae; phylum Streptophyta; class Pinopsida; order Pinales; family Pinaceae; genus Picea; species Picea engelmannii. The sequence goes on along the minus strand of ML786797.1, from coordinate 259,921 downwards.
TGCAACGTTTGTCAGTGCATCGAAAAAAACTGCCAAATAACTGAACTACATTTGTTTCCCATAACGACATTGGATCTGATTGACAAGTGGACCATCAAATTTGTAGGCCCCATCAATCCCCCCATGCATTAGATAGGTGCATGCTATATCATTATAACCACAAAATTTTGACCAGATGGACCAAAGCAACACCATTCAAGAATTATACTGTAGAAACAATGGTGTGGTTCATCTTTGAGAATGTCATTAGCAGGTTTGGGTGCTTGAAGGTGTTGATGAGCGATCAAGGCTTACACTTGTTGAATGAGACCATCTAGGAACTCACCTCAGAGTTCATGATCCACCACCTAAAGAGCACTCCTTATCATCCAAAAGATAAAGGTATGATTGAATATTTCAATAAAATTTTAGAGCATGCTTTAACTAAATTTTGTAATGTGCAACGTGACAATTGGGATCGACGTATTCCAAAAATATTGTGGATATATCGAACAACCTATAAACAACTGACGAAGCATACCACATTCAGGTTAGTTTATGACAAAGAAGTCGTCATGCCTCTTGAATTTATTTTTCCCGACCTTCGCATTGCAATAGATACCCATATGTGAGATGAGCAATCACTTTAGGAAGTATTATATGAACTCATGGAATTGGAGGAGGATCGTCTTATGGCAAGATTCATCCAGGTGGTTGAGAAGAAAAGACATAAAGCATGGCATGATAACTAGGATCTCTAGTGTTGTTATATGATAGAAACTATTTCCAACACCTTGACAAGTTACACATGCGTTGGTTGATCCCCTTTCACCTAGTCTACATCAGTGAAGTTGATGCAATCAAGTTAGCCAAATTGTAGGGAAAGCATTTCAAGGGACTTGTCAATGGGAGTAGGTTGAAAGTGTATTAGGGCCTGCAAGGGTCACATAACACTTAATAGAATTCATCCATACTAGATTTAACATAGTCTAGGCATAGAGTAGAGTATAAATCATGTAGAAAGGTACATATTCAACATAATTAAACTCTTTGGCAATGCAAGACATGTTTTTCTCACACAAATGAATTGACTATATTGACAACTTTGTAGATTTCCAAAATTTCCATTTTCAGGTGAAGTTATGACTTACGTACAAGGTATTATCTATGATACGAGACTCACATGGGACTAGGCTGAGCTACATGGTTGTTGGTTTCAACTGCTCTCTTTTACTATCTGAGTTATTGACCCAGGGTTCATATCTTTCAGGTTGCCAACAAAGCCTTTAAAACTATCGGCCCTTCTGGTAAACCAGAAGGCAACACAGTACACAGAATGCACTACGCAGTCTCACCCGAGATATCCTTAAATGGGTGGTTGTAAGACTTAGGTGTTTACATCCTAGGATTGAGTATGATATAGAGTTTTATTAACCAGAGCCATGCACTATGAACTATGAGGGCAATCTACCTATTCCTCACAGGTACACATTCCCATTACACAGTTTACTTCCCAAGCAGCATATTCGTGTTCCATAACAATATATGAACTCATTTATTAAGCATAACAATAACCTATTGAAAGAAAGTAAAGAGATGCATACATCCATCACATTACATAGATATTATTGTGGTTCACCCCCTCCTGGGCTACGTCCACAAAGATTTGGCTCTTGGCTCTTTTATTATGGCAGTTCTGCAATTTCGGTGTCGCGCGCTTACAATTCCTTTCTTATGGGTAGGATTTATATGAGGCGAACTAGATTGCACTAGGCTCTACAGCCTATGAACTAATCCTCATATCTACCTTCTCTCCTTCGTTCTATCTCAAAATCAAGATCACAACGGTAAATTTGTTTGCATGCTAGATAATTCATTGTATGGCCTATTTGTACCCAGACAAATATACAAGAAGTTTGAATCCTTCATAGTGAGTCAGAATTTTTCAAAGGGTATGACTGACTATACAGTTTATAGTACATTCACAGTCTTGATGTTATTTGCTAATGATATGCTCGATGCAAGCCGAAGCATGGATAAAATTAGTAAGAAAATGACTCGTGGACAAGACAATTCAAATGAGGGATCAAGGAGCAACAAAACAAATTATGGGCATGGAAGTACATAGAGATGGTAATGGTAAGACGTGGTTGGAGTTCAATATGAACATTGTAAAACCAATTTTTATCCCTCTTGCTTTCCATTATAAGTTTTATTCAATCATAGGTCCTATCTATAAAGAAGAAAATGTTATGTCTTATGTAAGTTCAGTAGGAGGTCTATTGTATGTGATGAAATGGTTAAGACAATATGTTTCACATGCTAATGATGTTGTCAGATACATGACAGATTCAGATGTTATAGTGAAATGGGTGCTTGAGCATTTGAGAAGCACAAATGTCACCTATAATGGTTACACTAAGCTGGTCCGTGATAATTTTAATGTATATTTTAAGTGTTTTGGATAGGAGGAGATCTATCACTAAATGTGTCTCACAAAACAGTTGTGGAAGACATGTTGAAGGTGGAGTGATCCCTCAAGAAATCCAAACTCGTCACAGAGGCGAGATCATGAAACCGGTTTTATTAGAGAAGTTGCAGTGGTGCTTGGCTTCTCTTGGCTTGCAGAAAAGGTGATGAACAAAAGGAAGGTACCAGGTTAATTGTTGTCAAGGTGAAGATTGTTGGGATTTGGTGACAACAAATTCCTCTAATGATGGATCTGGATCCTATTATTCTGCTTTGGTTACAACTAAATAGACCAAGTTAGGATATGGATAGGGATTGCATTTATTAATGAGTTTCTTGTGTGAATGTATAAATTCATGTAAGCCCGTAGAGGTAAATGACGGAGTGAGAGAGACAGAGTGGGAATTTGCAAATCTGTTACAATCTCCTTGATTTGAATAATAAGACAACCGATGCCTATGCTTGGTGGACGTAGCCCAACTTTTGGGTGAACCACTTGAAATCCCTGTTTATAATCTATGTGTGATTGTTTATTATCATATGTGAATTGTGTTTTCCGCATTGACAATTCTAACAAGCCTAACTCTCAAGGTTGCATTGAAATGATGGTTGGTGCATTAACGAGGTCAATTTAAATGCCAAGTTTATTTGTTGCAAAGATGGGCTGGAGATTTGAATGGGACTCTCAGCTGGATGGATTGAAGACTATGGACTAGGCGGGAGCGTTTGGAAAATTCATTTGGATTGAGCTTTGATGTAACAATATTTTCCATTTTCCTATTTTCCATTTGGATTGAGTTTTGATGTAATAATATAATAAGGATGTGGCTGGAAAAATGTTCCTCTAAAAAGATAGGATTAGCTGTTTTACTCCTGTGTGTTTTGATTTTGTGCCATCCCTTTCTCTCTTTTTTAGTATCCTCTAATTTCTTTTCTGTTTTGCTTATTTCCAGCAACAACATGGAATTTCTCCTTATCTATAGTTTTTAGATTCGACATAACCCATTTTACCGAGAAAGAACAGAGATGTCTCGTCTTTGAGGTTGCAGATCTCGAAGTAGTGGAACTTATAACCAATTACATGTCCAATTTAAGTTTCCCAATGTGCATTATTGTATGGAAAATGTTTGTTCTCTCTCCGATTTTCTGTACTTCGGAGACGCTACAATGGTTGTATCTAACAGGTCTCTGTACTGTGTAGTACAAAATTGTCACATGTTTCTACTATTATACTTGGATAATCGGGATAGCTAATCAAAATTTTGTCTTCCTTATCTTTGTTGATTTTACCTGTCCTTTGAATTAGAGTGAATCGTCCTTTCGGATGGTCCTCTGAATCACGGTGAATCGTACTTTAATTTGCATGTAACATTTGAGATAAAAGTTTCCAGTAAGGCAATGATTGCTGCTGACGCTAAAACGCACAACCCGTTTTGCTACTCGTTAGAACTCGACTCGCAGCTGCATGGAAGACGCAAAGAAAAACCCATCTATGGAAATGACGTAAAAACCACCCGTTATTGGGAGGCGAGCAAATAAATACGGTGGAGTATACACTTGTATACAGTCGCATCTCAGATCCATGATATATATTACAACATAGAACTGTCGGGTGCTTATTGATCGTCCCTTTTGAAAAGTTTTCCACCACCATATTGCACGTATAACAATCAAGAAAACATTTTTCCACATTGCAAATTGCTGACAACAATCACAACCAAAAGCATTCAAACATCACTCGTGTATTGCCATAGGACTCCAAGTAAACAGCTAACGCCTACCGTTAGCGATTCAATGATTAAAAAAGAAATTATGAAAACATTGATAAAATGGGAGATCAGAGATAAATGATTGTGAACACAAAAGCAGCTATAATGAATTAATGAATTATTTGTACAATGGTTTGTGATTCATTATATTGAGTTCAATGGTTATTATCAGATAGAGAGGTTGAGATAATATTTCAACAACACAACACACCAAATATGGATCTCACAAATTCAACTCTCAAACAACTTCTTAAGAATAAGATCACACAACTCACACTTAGAGATTAACTTTACTTCTCAATACATTAGCAAGCATATTAGATAAGTAGGAATTATATATCCCAACACTCTCCTTTAATGACTACTTATCTAAATATCTATGTGGTCATATCTTTATCTGCTTCCTCTTGTACCTGCGTCTGATTATTGACGTCCATATAAGAATCATTTTCAGCTACATGGTTCATTCAACCATTCTTCCTCATACCTCCCCCTTCATCACATCATCATCAACCTCGGTTTTTTTTTGCTTAGCCATAACCATGCTTTGGGTTTTCTCGGATTACCCTCAACCATGCACCAAGTTTTCTCGGATTACATGTACCCATGCTGTGGGTTGGTTTTCTCGGATTAGCCTCAACCATGCACTCTCAAGTGATTTTGACCACAAACCATAATTTACATAGTGGTTTTTAGATCACCATGAACTTTTCACATTAGGGGAGTATACAATGGCTAGGTACATACTTCAATATTCTCTAGGACCACTACATAGACTTTCAATTACATGTGTGACTCACATTATAGTAACTCAAACGACATAACTATTCACACCTTCAAACAAAAAACATTACAACTCAATCTCACTTTTGTGTCAAATTGGAGGGTGTGTGATTCCAACGAAATGAACACGTACACCGTTGTGATGACTTGTAGAACCAAATAGTGGAGATACATTCTGTTGCAACCTCCAGGGAAATCAACGGCAATGGGAGTGGTGCTTGCCAATTCGTCCTTCTTTTGGTCCACAAAACTCAACATCGGGATGTAGATTTCTATTGAATATATATAGCCTATTTTTGACCTAATTCATCCACTGAATCCATGTGGCATACTAAATTATCCAAGTTGATGAAGCAAAATCTCTCAAGAAATTTCTTTCAACACGTTCACTCCACCAACTCAATGCCTTGAACTATTCATGAAAGCTTTGTGAACCCGCTTAGAGTAATTGAATATGGAATAAATCAAGAATAAACAACCCACCAAAGATTCCATTCCATAGTTAATAAACAACTCACCAAACATTACATTCCAAAGTTGTTTCTAGCTTTATCCACTCCCTCATGATTTTCTCAAATAGACGAAACTCTTTATACTTAGCATCTACATAATACAAAAGGATATAATATTTTGTTCTCCAATTTCAAATTTGAACTCCAACTTCTTAACCAAATTACCAAATGGTCATCGGAGATCAAATTCTCACTTGAGATGTATGTAGTCCCTTACAATACATGTGTAGATTTAATATACGCAGTACATGTTTAGAAAGGTACAAGAGGTCCAATCAATAGTCCATGGTACAACAGGTTCAAGAAAGGTACAAGAGGTTCAATTAACAGTCCATGGTACAACAGGTTCAATAAAGGTACAAGAGGTTCAATCTTTCTTCACAAACAACAACACACGACGCTCTCTCCAATGGTGGCTAGGTGACTTTTTTTCTTGATGGTGACTTGATTCCAAAGAAGCGTCTTGCACACCAAGTCTGATCCAGCGCATATATAGATTCACAAGGTATGACAAAATGATATAAGACGAAACAAAGATGAGAAGCAACTCTCTCACACTAACTACTCTCCTCTCTCCATATTCCTAGGCCTCCCGTGAGGGGGTCATGCCCAATCCTCAAGTTCTGATACCATGATGAAATGGGAGAGTAGAGATAAATTATTGTGAACACAAAAACTCTATTGAATTAATGAATTAATGAAATATTTGGACAATGATTTGTGATTCATTATATTGAGTTTGGTGGTTGTTATCAGATCTAACCTATTCCAAATATAAATGGAGAGGTTGAGATAATATATCAACAACACACCAAACATGGATCTCACAAATCCAACTCTCAAACAACTTCCTAAGAATAATATCACACAACTCACACGTAGAGATTAACTCTACTTCTCAATACATTAGCAAGCATATTAGATAAGTAGGAATTATATATTCCAACAAACACAAATGAAACAAATCAACAAATCGTAAGCATATTTAATCATCAAGTGAATGCTAGATTTTCCATGACAGATGTATTTGAAAGAAAAAAAACTTAGAACATATTCAATTTGTTTTAGATTTTCAATACATTTACCATGAATTGCGAAAAAAAATGGGAGAATCCCATCACAACAAATGAATGAACCTGATGAGCCCATACAAGTCATTCTAAGGAAAGAAGCCTAATAAACAGCCTGATACACAACAAGCAAATTCAAATGGGTAAGGTCGTTAAGAGGTTTCCTTCCTTGGATTATGGAATGGAGAAATTAACATCATAAGTTACAATCATAACTACTACTAATTGTCATTTTGGTCACTAAAGTTAGGGTATAAAGTTGATTTGTTAAGTAATTTTTTTATAACGAGTTTCTTCTTAAAACAAACTTTCTCATGGCCATCTATTTTTATTTTTTATTTTTGTTAGTCATTTAAATATTATGTCTCATGTGTTTTTTTTTTTTTTATTGTAAATACAAAGACATCCATGCACAACATAAAATTATCATGAGATTGCATTTAATATAACATCATCAAACTATTTCATATGGAATACAACACCATTAAAAACATAAACGAAAAAAACTTAATATATTACCTTGATACAACAACTTGCATGTAGTTTGAATTTTGAAAAGCACTAAATAAGGGGTTCCAACTTCTTTCTATGCCTCAATTCCACACAGAACCAATCATTGTACACAAACAATTGACCAAACATTAAGTAGAATGCATGGAACAATGACGAGATAGCTACAGCCTAAGGGAAAAGGGAAAAAGTAGTTCAGATGCATATTGAACTCACCACTAAAAAGTGCATTTGATAAATTTTTAACTTGCCCACAATTTTGACGGTTTTAGGAATTAAGTGGACTCCATTGATGAAATTCCATGTTACTTGGGGTTATAACTCCCTAGGAGCACCATGGGGGCAATGAATTGATGAGTGGTGAAGTAGGGGGAGTCAATAAATAATATTTTATTGTTACTTACCATGTGTCCATCTTCTAAGCCTCCATATTATCCTTGTATTATGTGCCTTATGTGTTATTTCTCAAGCTTTGTTGGTACCCAAAGTTTTGGGGTAAATATCGTGCACACACATAGGAAAATTGTGTGCGCACTACAATTTTGCATGCACACCAACAATATTTTGATGCATGAAATAAGGTGCACCCGTGATCCGAATTTGATGAGCAGAACAAAATGAATACAGATTATTAAAAGATGCTTAACACAGAATAACAAAGATACACTAAAATTGGTTTTCTATTCAATAAGGAAATAAGTTGAAACTGTAAAATGCAACGGAAAATAAGCTTGTTGGAATGGTGGTGACTTATCTCTAAGAAGAGATGTAACGATTGAGCTCATTCGCAAGAAGATGATTACAATGAGGCTTCGAAGACCTTTTTACAATAAACAGGAATGTCAAAAACCCTAGACATCCAAAAACCTAACCCTAGGAGATGAAGCACCAAAAGTCATGTGGGCCCCATTTGGGTAAGTTAGTAAATCAACTTCTCGGGGTCGTAACTTTTGCATACAATCTCTGTTTTAGGTGCACGATATCCCGTTGGAAAGGGGTAACGTCGAGGAGATTCATTTTGGGGGATCAATCAGAACCTTAGGCTATCATTGACAAGCTCGATCCCGAAAAACCTTCATTTAGACCCTCAAAATGGCCCCGAAAGTTAAAAACTGCTAAAAATAGTAAATTGCCAAAATTGCCAGAAAATTGTTTTGAGCGAGTTGGAAAAGGTGGGTGGCCACCGATATCCATCTGTATAAATCATCCCTCCTTAGGAATAAATGGTATCCATTGCGTTGATTTCCCCCATCAGATGAGGAAATTTCTGCTGAATTTGGCCTCGGGTGAGCCACTTGCATTGGTGTAGGAGTTGCCCTACCTTGACGACTCGATAAAGTTGGATCCTTTGTTGTTGAGTGCCCTTGATCTGTGTGTCCACATTCTTATCCCTAGATTCCTTTTGCATGCAGTCAGAGTTGAGCTCTGTTGGTTTCAACTGTTCTTCTATATCTGAAGTGTCTGATAATTGTGGGAAATATGGCCGAAGAAGAGCCATGTTGAAGACTGGGTGCAGGCCAAGGAAAGGGGGAATGTTGAGCTCAAAAGAATTTTCACCCACAAATTTGGTGATGGTGTATGTTCCATAAAGGAGTGGGCAAAGTGTATGATGGGGCCCTGTAATGCGTTCTTTCTGCAAGTGCAACCAAACTTTGTCTCCCACCTGAAACGTATGTGGCACCTGATGTTGATAATGGTGTTGCTTGTACTTGGCATTAGACTTCTGTAGAATATCCTTAAAATGTTGGCAGATATATTGGATCCTCTCAATGAACTGGGTGGCTTTGTCAGCTTCTGGTGGAGTAGGGGACTAGTTGACCGAGGTGGTCACCAAGGGTAGTGAAACATCCATGTGGCCCAATGGTTGGAATCCCAACCCCACCTGAAAGGAGTTGTGGCCAGTTGAGCTATGCAAGGCTCAGTTGTAGCTATGATGGACATAGGTAAGACTCTCATCCCATGTGCAGGGGTGTTTTGAATTGTACATGCACAGAATATGTACGATCATCCGATTGACGAACTCAGTTTGGCTATCTATCTGGGGGTGGAAGGAAGTGGATTTGGTGAGCTTGGTATCCAAGAGTGACCAGAGGCTCGACCAGAATGTGTTGAGGAACCAACTGTCATGGTCTAAGATAATGGTTTGTGGGATCCCAAAATGTACCCATACTCGTTCAAATAAGAGCTTGGCAGTGGCTTCTGTTGTGATGTTCTTCTTGCAGGAAGCTAGAATCACCATCTTGGAAAAGCGATCCACAAACGCAAAGCATAGTCATTTCCCCTCTTTGTGGACGAAAGGCTTGACATGTAGTCCATTAAGATGGATTCCCATGACCTGTTAGGAGTAGGCAGAGGGGTGTACATGCCCTGTTTCTAAGTGGTCGATTTGGCAATAGAGCAGGTGGTGTAGGACTTGATATACTTGCCGACATCCTGTCGAAGTTTTGGCGAGTAGAAATGTTTCTGTAGAACTACCACTGTCTTTTCGATGCTAAAGTGTCCTACCACCTAACCGTAGTGAGCTTCCCAAATCATCTTTGTGCGCTCTCTTGATGGAACGCAGAGATGGCCCATATGACACAACAACCCATCTTGAATATGGAAATTAGCGACCACTAAGTTGGAGCCCAACATCTGGTAGGCGGTGGAGAAGTCAAGGTCTGCCTCGTAGAGGTGAGGCCATCCGAAGGTCTCATGGCCACAAGAGTCTAGCACCGTGGTGAGTGTCGTGACTGGAGGTCAACTGAGGCAATCAACAAATCGGTTGGTACTTCCTATTTTATACTTGATGTTGAGGTGGAACTACTGTAAGTATGTGGACCACTTCTAATGGCGGTCATTCTGCAATTTTCCTTGGGTCTTCATAAACTATAGTGGCTTGTGATCAGTGTGGATGATTGTATCCTTCCCAAGAATGTAATGTACCCACTGGTGGAAGGCTTGCATAATGGAGTACATTTTTTTTTTGTAAGTAGGGTACTTACGGACAACATCTGATAATATCTCACTATGATATGCCATGGGGTGGTCGTGTTGAGTGAGAATGATGCCCACAACATAATCTGAAGCATTTGTCTTGATCTCAAAGGGATGTTGCAGGTTTGATAATGAAAGTACAAGGGATGAGAAAAAACAATTCTTAAAGTCATCGAAGGCTTCTTGTTAGGACATGACCCACACAAATTTTTCCTTACCGCCACCCAATGAGGCAATGTCCAGGAACTCCATTTTTGTTTGAATGTATCTATTCAAAAAACCGTGGTATTTGAGGACCATATCACACTCAAAATATTTTCTACCCAATTTGGTGTGGAGGGTATGGAAAATATTGGTGAATTAAGGTACTGTCTGGTCCCTTTCTTGATGTAGGGTGGTCCATCTGGTGTACTGGTCTTTATAGCTTCCAATAGGGTAGTATTGTTCTTTAATGGAATCCCAAAAGGAATCCCATGTAGGGGCCCCCATAAAAATTGTTGATTCCTCCATGGCCCTTTGGTCAGAGTAGGTATCCCACTAGTATTTAACATGGGGAACAACCTTGAGGAGTGAAAAAATGATCTTTTCCCGATCGAAAAAATTGTGGACCGAAAAATATTCTTCGAGCAGATTTAACCATTTATCTAAAACATTTGTATCTATCAGTCCTTCAAATAATGGAATATCAAAATTTACTTGTACCTTGAAGGGGGTTGCACAACCACCTGATGATGATGCTTCTCCTGTGGGAAACCGTCGAAGGATCTGTGCGAAGTTGTCCATCATTTTGTTCCTTTGTCGTGCGATGGCTTCCTCGAGCAACATTTTAATAGGATCTCCTGCTCCATCATATTTGTTTTCATCTCCCATGGGTTATTGTTAGGCTCATCGCAACCAATATGGTAATGGCTCGTTTGGTTCAAGTCCCAACTTCTTGTACTTGGACCTTGTCGGGTACATGCACGAAGAAAACTAAATGAAGAGCAGACCGCTCTGATACCACTGATCCATATTTAGGAGCGGAACGAACTAATTAAAGACTGAATATGTAATACCCCAAGGCCGAGACCTTGCTGGATTGTAATTTTGTTTACAGGCTGGTGATTTGAGTGGTTATAAGCTGAGAGACTCATGTGTTTATTAGGCTAGTGAGCCAAATGCCAAGGCCAATGAGCCTGAATTTGTATATGTAAATATGCAGATCATTAATAAAATATAAACATCGTTGCGTGCAGACCGACTATGAAGAAAGAGTTATGGGGGACTAAGCTTCCACAAGGTGGGTAAGGGAAAGGTGGCTAAAAGTTTGGAAAGAGGGGATAAGCTTAGAGGCTTAAGTCGTTGACAATAATAATTTATTATTATTCCAAAGATGTGTAAAATACATGTTTTTATCCTAAGTCCCGGGAGAGGCAACGTGTGCAAAAGGAAATGCATGCATCTCCAATAAGACAAGAGTCGACCTAGGTGCATGCAGTTAAAGCTAAAGAAGTCAGCCATTTTGGGGGTTCGCTCTTGTATTCTTTCATCCTCTACCTGAGTTCACTGGGATTTGGGGTGTCTAAACCATTTGCCTCTATGTTCGCATCGGAATACCCGCACACAGTGAAGGAAACCCTCACGGGAAGGTTGTTCATTGGTCATTCTTCTCCATCGTCTGTCTGAAACCGCGAGACCTCTGTGGTAGACCTCTGCCCCTCACGCACCTATGGAATCAATAATCTATGAGTCCAACTGTGCCGACGTTCGCTTTCCATTCCCGATTCCTGTGAATTATGTCTAGCCTCTGCATTTTGACCTGAGCATACCCATGCATACCTGAGAAATTACCCAATGAGAGAGAAAACCGACTTGTGTCATCCTTGAACCCATCATATCTACTCTTGCAGAGAGTCAAGTTTGTACCTAGATTGTTTGGGTCGCTTCCTTTTGTTTTCTCGAGTTGTTTTGACCATTTACCGTTGCAGTCATCGTACCCTGCTGCAATTGAGTCGAAAGTGGTAGAAGAGGTAGGTTGTCAGGTGTGTGAGCAGCTCTCTCCAGGTGAGAGAGTTTGTTGGGAAGTGGTTTTCTCCCAAAGAGAGTCCAACACCAGCTACGGAGCTCTAAGAATTCTTGATCCGACCTATTGCCGAGAACCTGAGAGGGAGGTGAAGCAGCTGATGGACTGAGTGACAGTGAAGGTGTATACTCTCGGGTGGAACATGCATGTGGAGAATGAGAGTCCATGAGTAGTGAGCGTAAGAAGGCTCCTAGGGAGAATCATTTCGGTTGCATTGTGCAGTTTTCCTGTAACCTCAACATATTCTAGGATTCCCTTTCCTTGGGTGGAGCTTAGTCCTAGCTCGGGGGTGACCCACTATTGAGCATGATGAACAGNGAGCGTAAGAAGGCTCCTAGGGAGAATCATTTCGGTTGCATTGTGCAGTTTTCCTGTAACCTCAACATATTCTAGGATTCCCTTTCCTTGGGTGGAGCTTAGTCCTAGCTCGGGGGTGACCCACTATTGAGCATGATGAACAGTGTGGTATAAGGCTAGGAGGTTCGTGGAAGGTCTACACGTAGTTGGTGGTGTTACTCTAGTTGAAAAGATAAGTATCATTACTGTGCTTAATTTATATGTTATGCATGTTTGTAATACTTGAATGCTATCATGTATTCCATTGTGTATATAAATTATTGTCTATTACATTTGAATCTTATGGTAGTAGTAACTTTGTGTTATATGTTTTATTTCGATTAAAATGCATGTTAGATATATCTATGTATTCATGTATTTCCACGTGGTAGCATTTCCTGACCTGTTGGTTGGTTGGGGATGTTACAAATTGGCATTAGAGCCATGGTTTCGACACTGAGCATAGATGGGCCATGTTATTGGTTAACGAGACAAAGTTTTCAGAGTGAATTGTTGTCGAAAGGGACAAAATTTGACGTTCAAAATGTCCCTGGGTGCAAGGAGTGCGTCGACAGAGTCTTTGATTCAAAAAGCTCAGGAGAAATAGATTGAGTTTTCTCGTGAAGGGACGTGAAGATCTATTGCAAGGAGTGCATAGATCTGAAAGTTGACTAAGTGTCGAAGCAACCCTCTAAGGAGAAAGGGGTTCAAGAAACGAAGCTTAGGAGGAGGAGTGACAATAGTCGTTAGATTTGTTGTTGGATGGAGTCTAGACTGTTAGATCCTTATCGAGGAAAGAAAAGGAGAGAGCTAAGGAGGAAATAGATCCCAAGCCATTGGATCTAAGTGAAAAGGATCGACAGTCATCCGATCCAGGTTGAAAAGTGGTGCAAGATCCACAACTATGGATTGAGACAACTTCAGAGGTTCTATGATCAAGGAGAAAGAGAAATAGCCGAAGTAGATCGCAACCGTCCGTTGCGAAGGACACGTGTCCAGAGATTGTGTACTTCAGGTGGAAGTACTTCATGAGAAGGCAAGTGCTATGAGTTTGAAAGTCCCAAAGCCCGAAGTTCTGAAGTCACTCATAGCCATTGATTGTGAAGTTGGACACATGTCGGTAGATCATGAACTCCGGGGAAAAGTGCTCTCGCCAAAAGCGAGCATAGAGGAGTTGAAACTCCCGAAGCCCGAAGAGTCGAAGTGGTGAGTCATGATGACGTCACCAGGAGGTGACGTGGACCTTTCCTATACCTGCCACATGCCCTCACCTAGAATTTTTATAGGTGTACTATGTGGGCCCTGAGGTTGAATAAAATAGTTAAAGGTCGGAGGACCCACACTAGCGTTGATCACGATACATCAAGATCGATGACCAACAAGCATTGCGGGGACCCAATTTGCACGGGAGTTAATTCTCCAAGGCGGTCCCGAAATCCAAACCACAATTTTCCCAAGGAGGTTACGTGTCAGCGTAAGAATAATTGCGGGACGAAAGGTGAGTTACTCCAAACCACCATTGCATGCCCCCGCAATTAGAAAAGCATAAGTGATGTGACGTAATGACATCAACATAAGTTTCATGGAAGTGTTCAGAAATTAATGGTTTGAGACGTTGGGGGTGTACAGATGTTAAATCCTCCGAAGTCCCGAAGCTTCGAAGCTTCGAAGTCTCGGAGCTCACATTCTTGAAGTTCCACAGTGAGTGTCAGCCATTGGATGTCGAGTAGTAGTGGACGATTGATCCTCCCTACTTCGCAAGTTCGTTAATTCAGAACTCTGATTGTCTGTTATGATGTATTATGAAGGTTTTTGAAACCCGAAGTTCCAAGTAAGCACCTATTGATCTAGTGCTTGGTCACAACCCTTGATCGCATGGGTTGGGATCTAAGAAAAAAAGGGGCTAATGTCCAAAAATAATTAAGCAGAGCAGAGCTTCGAAAGAAGTGATCTGTGGGGATTCTTGATTGAACGAGAATCACAGAGAATGAAAATTGAACGTTTTCTTGAATCAGATTTGTTTATGAATGTTGTGGGATTTGTTAAGGAATGATCTCCTAAAAAATTTCAGTTCTCAGCACGTTGTGTTTGTATAAGTTTAGCGAGTGCTAGAACAAAATAAAGTCTGAGTGCAAAGAAATGGAGGAGGCACAAACTGATTCCAATTCAGAGAATGAAGCAAAAGGAATGGATGTCCATTTGGGAGTTGAAGGATCAAACTCCAATGGACATGGAGAAGAGATAGATAAGGAAGGGCATATGATGAAAATCATTGATAGATTGCAGAAAGATGCCTAGACTAACCAAGAAGATAACAGGAAGCTCATGAAATCTAAGGAACAACAAAGAGAATTCAACTTAAAGTTGATGAAGATTTTGGAGAGAATAGAAAAGAAGTTGGATAAGGAGAGTGACTCAAGAAAATCAGGGAGTCGCAAGACCCCTGAGAAGAAAAGAATATCAAGAAGCATTAGAAGGTATCGTTGTCACTCCCCAAAGTAGTCCAATAAGAAGGCACACAATAGTTCAAACCCATATCCTACCCATAAGCACAAGAGATCTGGAGTGGATGAGTTAAAGGGAGAAATGAACAAGATTAAGCCTCCTACGTTTGATGGAGAGCACAAGAAGAGGGAAGATGTCGAGACATGGTTGCTTGGCATGAGGAAATATTTCCAACTACATAATTATTCCTCTCATGCCGAAGGAAGAATTGAAATGTATCAACTGAAGGGAAAATCATCCATGTGGTGGGATCAGCTTGTGCAGGTGCAACACATTAGAGAGAAGGATATTACTTGGAAAGAATTCAAGAGGCATTTCGAAAAGAAATACTTGACTAAAAGATACTAGGATAGAAAGATGAAAGAGTTCTTTGAACTCAAGCTGGGCATCATGACCATTGATGAATACAAACGAAGGTTCTTGGAGTTGTTGAAATATGTTCCCTTCATCAAGGATGAGACTGTCAAGATTCAAAGGTATCTGAGTGGACTACCACCTTCCATTGGGGACAAGATTTAGTATGATGACCCTAAGACTATGGAAGAAACAATAAGGAAATAAAAATTATTATATGAGAAGCAAAGAGAAAAGCCTACTTTTCAGAAGGCTTGGGATGACCAGAAGAAGTTTAAGAAAGAGTAGAGGCAGAAGGGAAACAAACCGCCCTTTTTCGGAAATAGTCCTCAAGGGCATCCATCGTTTAGAGAGCTGAGAATGGCTAAGGTAGGGGGACAAAGGCCAAGGCAGACACCCATTCAGTGTTGGGGTTATCGGGGAAACCAAAAGTACAGAGACTGTCCCCACAAAAATGGCAAAGTGAGAGCTGTCCATAATGTTTAGTAAGCTGAAACAGTGGAGGACATTGGCAGTAGAATACCCAGGATCTATCCAGCCCTCGACAACAAGCAAGCTGAATTTCAATCACACATGATTGAAGTGGGAGGTATGATCAACAACCATGCCTTTACTATTTTAATAGATCCAGGGGCTAGTCGTAGTTATATAGACCCTAGGGTGGTGGAAAGTTTGCAATTGTCGAGAAGAAAACATGGAAAATTTTGTTTAGTGCAGCTGCCTACAGGAACCAAGAGAAAGGTTATGGAGTTGGTTAAGTCTTGTCCAATGTACATGAATGGACTGAACACAAGGGATGAATTGAACATTCTGCCTTTAGGTTCCTATGATTGTCTAATTGGGATGGATTGGTTGGACCAGCACCATGCCATCCTCGACTATCATAACAAGGCATTCACTTGCCTCGATGAGGAGGGGAATTGGAAAACAGTCCAAGGAATCCCCAGAGTTGTTGCTATTAGGGAAATCTCAGCAATACAGCTGAAGAAGTGCTACATGAAAGGTTGTCAATTATTTGTAGCCCACATGGAGGAAGAACCTAAGGATAAAGTATCAAAGATCGAAGATCATGGGGTACTAAAAGAGTTTGAAGATGTATTCCAAGAGGTACCCAGATTACACTTGAAGAGATATATTGACTTCTATGTAAACATGATGCTTGGAGCAGCTCCAGTGTAAAAAAATCCTTATAGAATGAGTATGCCAGAGCTGAAAGAACTGCAGTTGCAGCTTGAAGAGATTCTAAAGAAGGGGTATATACATCCAAGTGTGTCACCTTGGGATGCCCCAGTCCTGTTCGTGAAGAAGAAGGATGGGACGTTGAGATTGTACATCGATTTCAGACAATTGAACAAGGTGACTGTAAAGAACAAGTATCCTTTGCCAGTGATAGATGATCTCTTTGATCAGTTTAAGGATGCCAAGATATTTTCAAAAATCGATCTCAGGTCAGGATATCACCAAGTAAGAATAAAGGATGAAAACATCAACAAGACCACCTTCAGAAAAAGGTATGGTCACTATGAATTCACAGTGGTGCCATTTGGGTTGTCGAATGCGCCCGTTGTTTTTATGTGCCTAATGAATGGTGTATTCATGGAATATATAGACAAGCTTTTCATAGTCTTCTTGGATGAAATCCTGGTGTGTTCCAAGTTAGAGGAAGAGCATGAACATCATCTGAAGATGGTGTTGCAGGTGCTAAGAGAGCACCAACTATATTCCAAGTTGAGAAAATGCTCGTTTTATCAAAAGCAGATCCATTATTTGGGGCACATCATCGCAAAGGATGGGATAGCCGTGGATCCTAAGAAGATTGAGGCCATCAGAGAATGTTCAATGTCGAAGAATGTAACATAAGTCAGATCCTTTATGGGTATATTTGGCTATTATAGAAGGTTCATTGCATGATTCTCAAGGATAGCTCACCCTATCATTTCCTTGCAAAGGAAGGAGAAAAGTTTTTAGTGGACATAAGAATGTGAGAAAAGCTTCCAGTGATTGAAGAAGTTGTTAACCAGTGCTCCAATCCTAAGGATTGTAGACCCGAATGAAGACTTTGTAGTGTGTATAGATGCATGCAAAGAACGACTAGGAGGAGTCCTTAGTCAGAATGGGTTCGTAATTTGTTATGAATCCAGAAAGTTGAAAGAGCATGAAAGGAACTATGAAACTCGTGATTTGGAGTTGGAAGCCATAGTGCATGCTCTGAAGAAATGGAGGCACTGCCTCATGGGGAGGAGATTTGAACTGAGGATAGACCATAACAGTCTGAAGTATTTGTTTGATCATCCAACCTTAAATGCTAGGCATAGTAGATGGTTGGAATTCCTTTGTGAGTACGACTTTGATATCAAGCATATCAAAGGAAAAGAGAACAAAGTGGTTGATGCACTCAGCAATAGAGTGCATGAGTTACATGCTAAAACCATTAGCATGTACCAGAATGATTCTAAGGGAAGAATTTTGGAGGCTGCAAATGTAGATTTGCAGTATAAGGATTTGGTAGAAAAACTACAACAAGGTGAGATGTTATAAAAAGTGGAAAATTGTAAATTGGAAGCCGAGGGAACACTTCTGTACAAGAACATAATTTATGTACCTAATGTCGAGGAAATTGAAACTTATGATTTTGAAAGAAATGCATAATCTGCCTTATGCTCGGCACCCTGGATATCATAAAATGGTGGCAATAGTCAAAAGACATTACTTTTGGCCAGGTATGAAGAAAGAGATTGTTGAATACATCACCAGATGTATGGAGTGTCAGAAGGTTAAAGCCGAGCACATGCACCCAGTAGGGTTGCTACAACCTTTACCCATTCTTGAGTGGAAGTGGGAGGTAGTGACAATTGATTTCATCACAGGATTGCCTAGAACATGAAAACAACATGATTCAATCATGGTGGTGGTGCCCATTTTATTCCATTGAAGACTACTCACAAGGCGGTTAATGTTGTTGATATTTTTATGAGGGAAATAACACGATTGCACGGTATTCCCAAGACAATTGTGTTTGACAGGGACCCAAAATTCACCTCAAATTTTTAGAAAGGGTTATTCAAAGGGTTTAGAACAAATCTGAACTTCAACACAACCTATCATCCTGAGTCTGATGAGAAGATAGAGAGGGTGATCCAAGGGATAGAAGATATGCTAAGGATGTATGTGATGAACAAACCATCTAAATGGGAAGACTACCTACACTTGGTATAATTTTCCTACAACAATGGGTATCAAGCATCATTGAAAATGAACCCATTTGAAGCACTTTATGGAAGAAAATGCAATACTCCAGTAAGCTGGGATAATCTAGCTGATAGAGCAGTAGTTGGGCCAGAGTTTCTCAAGGAAATGGAAGAGAAAATGTTGAAGACTTAGAAGAATTTGAAATCTCCCCAAGACAGGAAGAAAAGTTATGATGATAAGAACAAAACCCACAGAGATTTTAAAGTGGGTGACCATGTTTTCTTGAAAGTGAAAGCCAAAAAAAGTTCCCTAAGTAGGGGAAACTGTTTGAAGTTGGTAGCCAGATTTTCTAGGCCATTTGAAATCCTACAAGGGATTGGACCAGTTGCATATATGCTTGCATTACCTACATCCATGACTGTACATAATGTGTTTCATATTTCATTGCTTAAGAAATATATACCTGATGCTAATCCTGAAATCGATTGGAATGTGATTCAGGTGGAGCAAGAAGGCGTCTTACAAGTGCATTCTGCGCGCATATTAGACTGAAAGAGAAAACATCTATGAAATCGAGCCATAGGGCTTGTAAATTCCTAGTGGACCTGGTACGGTCCTGAGGATGCAGCATAGGAGAATAAAGATTCTATGCGAGCAGAGTACCCACATCTTTTTGAAGATTTTGGAAATCTTGTTGATGTTGTGTAAAGAGTTGCACTGAGGACAGTGCAAAAATAAGGGGAGGGGATTGTAATAACCCAAGGTTGGGCCCCTGCTGGATTGTAATTTTTTTATAGGCTGGTGAGCCGAGCAGTTATAAGTTGAGAGACTTATGTGTTTATTAGGTTGGTGAGCCAGATGCCAAGGCCAATGAGCCTAACTTTGTATATGTCAATATGCAGATCATTAATAAAATATAAACATCGTTGCATGCAGACCGACCATGAAGAAAGAGTGATGGGGGACTAATCTTCCACAAGGTGGGTAAGGGAAAGGGGGATGAAAGGTTGAAAAGAGGGGATAAGCTTAGGGGCTTAAGTCCTTGAGAATAATAATTTTTTATTATTCCAAAGCTGTGTAAAAGACATGTTTTTATTCTAAGTCCTGGGAGAGGCAACATGTGTAAAAGGAAATGCATGCAGCTCCAAGAAGACAAGTGTTGACCTGGGTGCATGAAGTTAAAGATGTAGAATTCAGTCGTGTTGGGGGTTTTCTCCTGTATTCTGTCATCCTCTTCCTGATTTCGCTAGGATCTATGGCATTTGAACCATTTGCCTCTATGTCTGCATCTGCATACCCGCGCACAGTGAAGGAAACCCTCATGAGAAGGTTGTTCATTGGTCATTCTTCCCCATCCTCCATCTGAAACCGTCAGACCTCTGCCCCTCACACACCTCTAGAATCAGTAATCCATGAGTCCAACTGTGTTGGAGTTTTCTTTCCATTCCTGATTCCTATGAATTTCATCTGGCCTCTGCGTTTTGACCTTGGAATACCCACGCATACCTGAGAAATCACCCAACAGGAGGGAAAACCGACCTGTGTCATCCTTGAACCATGCATATCTGCTCTTGTAGAGAGCTGAGTTCGTACCTAGACTGTTTGGGTCATTGCCTTCTGTTGTTTTGAACAGTTACCATTGTAGTCACCGTACCTTGATGGAATTGAGTCGAAAGTGGTAGAAGAGGCAGGTTTTCATTCCTGTGAGAAGCTCTCTCCAGGTGAGAGTGTTTGTTGGGAAGTGGTTTTCTCCTAGAGAGAGTCCAACACCAGCTACGAAGCTTTGAGAATTCCTAATCCGTTCTGTTACCAAGACCCTGAGAGGGAGGTGAAGTAGCCAATGGACTGTGTGACAATGAAGGTGTATACTCTTGGGTGGAACAAGCATGTTGGGAATGAGAGTCCATGAGTAGTGGGCGTAAGAAGGCTCTTGGAGAGAATCGTTTCAGTTTCACTATGTAGTTTTCCTGTAGCCTCATTCTAGTCTAGGATTCCCTTTCCTTGGGTGGAGCTTAGTCCCAGCTCGGGGGTGACCCACTGTTGAGTGTGATGAGCAGTGTGGTCTAAGGCTGGGAGGTTCGTGGAAGGTCTGCACATAGTTGGTGGTGTTACTCCAGTTGAAAAGATAAGTATCATTACTGTGCTTAATTTATATGTTATGCATGTTTGTAATACTTGAATGTTATCATGTATTCCATTGTGTATATGAATTATTGTCCATTACATTTGAATTTGTATGGTAGCAGTAACTTTGTGTTATATGTTTTATTTTGATTAAAATGCATGTTAGATATATCTATGTATGTATGTATTTCCGCGTGGTAGCATTTCCCAACCTGTTGGTAGTCAGGGATGTTATAGAATACCATAAACATAGAGATATGATGAATAACACAAATATTCAATGAACAATATCTTCTATTAAATAATGAAATAGGTTGAAACTGTAAAATTGCAGAACTAAAACTTGCTCGAATGGTGGTTGCTATCTCTGAGAAGAGATGTGGCTACTATGCACATCCATTTGAGAAGAATGGATTATGATGAGGCTCCATAGGCCCTTTTCATATTAATCATGAATTCCAAAACCCTAGACATCCAAAAATCTAACCCTAGAAGGTGAAATGCCAAAAGTCATGTGGGCCCTACGAGTAAGTTGGTGTAATTTGGTACCTCAACTTCCTAGGGTTATAACGTTTTTATACAACCTTTGTTTCAGGAACGTGATAGCCCGTTGGAAAGGTATTTCATAGAACTACACATTATGTTATCAGAATCTGACTTTGTCTATAGTCTGACTATGGTCATCCAAAAAAACAATGCTTAGGGCCCCAAAACAACCCTGAAAGTACAACAAGATGTGTTGACACGAAAACATACAAAATAGATCAGTTGGATTAGGTGAGAGACTTATATCCACCTGGATAATGTGTGATGCTTCAGAAAACCCCAGAAGTGTAGAAATCACAATTATAATGCAGTATAGAAAGACGTGTTGAACAAAAATGAACACGAGGAGCCAGTTGGAATCGGTGGGTGGCCACCAATATCCATCTGGATCACCTTCTTTTAGGGATAACCCACTTCTAACCACTTGTCCATTTCTAACCCACTTTTTCTACAAATGGTAATTTCTCCACTTCTAGTTGCAACTAAATTATTTTTAATTATTTTCTTAATGCAAAAACTTAACCCATGATTAACTCCTAGTTTCACCCACTTGACTAGTCAACTTCATATAGGAGCTTATAGAATAATTTTACTTTCTAGATAACGCATGAGGTTTCTCCAACTTCAAAAGGTCATAACTCTATAACTGTGAGGATTTATGTGACATTCCACATGTCACCGAAAATGGTATAACATGTACTATCCATATAGAATAGTCTTACTTGCAAATAAATTAATCTTCATACCATTATACATCAATCAAACTGAAGTCCCTTAACTATACTGGTGGGGCTACCAAAAATTTATACTGGACTTTCTTCAATGGTTGATATCAATGATAGGTAACACTATGATAAGGGAGAAAAGGGGGATCCAAAGGGATATGAGCCAAATAAGCGTGACAGAGAAGGGTCGGGTCCATAATTTTGTTTTTGTTAAAAATGATAGGTATCAATGGAATCGGGGCGAAGAGAGGAACGCAATGGGATAGGTCCCAAATAAGTGCGTCGATGGGACCACTATACTACTCCTGCAGAATTATACTTCGGCCTGAATAATACTGCAGTGATGAAATTCCCAAATGCTTAACAGAAAGAACTGTGTAATAATTTCACAACCAAAATGTAGAAGGCACAACCATGCGACAATATATCTTGTTTGTTTTTTTTTTGTTTTT
>ML786797.1:180538-195790 GCA_009831015.1 Picea engelmannii | reverse complement strand
GTTAGTCTCTTATTTCCCCCTTATTCCTATGTGATGGGGTTTAGGGCGGTCTCCCTTGCTTCGTTAGCTTGTTTCGGTTTTCCGTTGGTCAGTTGTGTATCCTCTTTCTGCCCCTTTTGGGTCCCTATCTTCTTTGACCCTTCATTTTCCTGATTCAACTTGTTTTGGCCTATCCTTGGTTTCTTGGGCACTGGGACTTCCGGAAGTTGTGTTTCTGCCTGCGCTGCCTCTCCTTCTGCTATTATTTTTGGTACTTCCCAGGTAATGGTTGGGATCCTCCATTCATCAGGTCATTTGCTTATGGCCATGTCTATATCACCTTCTGTGATGTAGTAGTGCATCGGTAGCCACTCTGCATCTAGATCCTACCTTGGTTGTATCCACATTATCTGTCTTATGGCCCAAAAATTGGCGATGTTCACATATCGCGCGACAACCTCTGGTGTTATTCTCCATGATCGGTTGATGGCTTCCTGTATGTCCCATAGGTATGCTTCGAATATGATTCCATTCTCTTTATTATGCCTGACCTGTGGCCCATATCTCAGCAATAGGTATCTCGCTCCTGCTGGTTGTGATCTAGTGAAAAAAATTACATACTATGGTTCCCGCCATCCCATGAAGTCTATTAGGGTGATCAACCATGAGTAATGGAATTTTATGCCTAGTTCCCGTGCATCCTTGTAGTCCACCTAAAAAAAATTCAATAGATATGGAACCCAACTCATAAAGGTGACTTCTGCGCACTGAGCTGCAACTGCAATGACTCCTGCTGGTACTTCCTCTTTGCAGAATTTTATGAGCAATTTGCAAGCTAAGATCTTTGTACCTAGTTTTGTAGCTGTGTTGTTGATTCATTTGATTATGATGCCCCTTGTTCCTTTGGTAGTGCCATATTTATTTTTCATCTCTTCTGAAAATGCTTTCTCCTTGAATTTGTTGTCCATAATCAAAGAGGGATCCATACCCTGAACGGGTAGTCTTGTTATCTGCATAATAAGATCAACAGTTATGGGGACGGGTTTATCTAGCCATATATCCCCTCCATGCATGACTGTTAACATCTTCTTGACGCATGTTGTCGCGTACTGGCCTCTGCCAAAATGTGGTAGCTTCAACAAACCTAAGATTCATGTTCTGTCCAGCCCAACTGTCGACTGGTGTGGATGGCTGATCATTTCTCCAAGTTGGTTTACAATTATGGTTTGCATAAAGACCCTCTGTGCAAGTTTCAGGAACTTGGTTTCATCTGATATGTCATGGTCATAATACTTGAGCTTCCCAACCTGACCTAGTAGTTGCGGTTCTACTTGTAATCCATATGGTATGCGTGGTAGCACAATTTATTCTACAGGTTTCTTGAGAGGTGAGCTTGATATCTAAACTATGTCTGCCTTTTGTGGTGGTTGGTTAGAAGTTCCAACAACTTCTGATTTTCCCCCCATCAACCATTCTAGCCAACCCGAGGTAGTTCCAATAGTCTCCTCTATTTTTTGACCTAGGATGGGTGCTTGCAACTCATCTGGTTTCAATGCTTCTCCTAGATTCTATGTCATTCTGTTAACTTCCACGGCTGCTTGAGTGCTTTCTGGTTGCACATCCCGTTGGGTTTCTGCTTCCTCATTTTGAGGCTCCTGCACCATTGCTGGCATATCCTCTTTCATGGTCCCTACTTGTGGCTATTGAGTCTCTTCTAGTATCAATGTCGGGTTTACTAGTATCGTCTCTGGCGATGGGATCTTGTCGATATCGACGATCTCCAGCTATTGCTGCTCATTTTCCTCTAGCGGTGCTAGTGACCTAGTTTGAACCCTAGTTGGTCTTGCTATCTAGCCTGGTTTTGCTAGCTTCGATGGTGCCATAGTGGTGACTGTCGAATGTTTGCTGAGTTCAAATGACTTTGGTGAGCTCTGTGGTCTCTCTCTGTTCATTCTGGATACTATTGCTCTCTCTCTGTTCTCCTTTCGTGAATAGACAAGTTGCTCTTGTGCTCGCATGTTGTATGGGCTTGTCTTGAATCTTATCAAGGACGCTTCCTCCATGATGTGATTAATGCACCATAGTTGTGGGTTCAATGCATATGTGATGGTTTCATACTTGCCATTATGCTTGATTTTCCGTCTCCAGTTGGCGCGTTTAATGTGATGTTCCCTCAGTCCTTGTCATGCTTTAATTCTTCTTAGTGTTGTCCTGTCATATTGCTTTTGCTGACTTTCCATTTCTTGCTCGTTTTTATTTGGTATGTAACCGTTGTCCTTGCCTTTGTTGAATTTATGTTTCAAATTTCACGTGGCCTTTCTCTCTCTGGCGTGCTGTGCATTTTTATTCTGGTTTCCTCTTTTTTTTTCTTTTTCTTTTTTTTTATTGCAAGGTGGATGGTCGACTGTCCTTGTACAACTTCAGTCGGTTCCCATTGATCATTCCTCTGAGGTCTATGCCTGCTAAATCTCTTAACTATACAACTCCTCCGTCTGTGACAGATTTTAGCTCGTACGGTCCTAACTAATGCATTATGAGCTTCCCCGAGTGCTGAAACGACTTGTTGTTGTAGAGAAATACTTGATCTCCTTCCTTGAATATCTTCTTATTGATGTGTCGATCATGTCAAGCTTTATCTCTGGATTTCTACACTTGTTGATGGAATCCTGCCAGGGTTTGGTCTTCCTCCATTGACAATAGTTCATTCAGTCTTTCCTGTAATGCACCCCGTTCTGTCATTTTTGTGATAGATGCTACGCGTAAGATGGGTACTAAAACTTCTAATGGCACTACTGGTTCTTGGCCATAGACTAGTTTGAATGGTGTGTTCCCTATCAACTTTTTGCATGTAGTCCTATACACCCATAATACTGTTGGTACTTTGAGGTTCCAGTCGTCTCTGTTGACATTATAGATCTTTGTTAGTGCGTTCTCGAGAATTTTTGTGCCACTTGCCTATGGGTGATATGGTGTTCTCTTCTGGTGATGAACTTAAAACTCTTTGAGCATCGTACGGATGGTGTTGTTTATGAAGTGCGTGCCTTGGTCGCTCATCAAAACTCTTGGGCACCAAAATCTGGTGATTACTTGTTCAAACAAGAAGTGTGACGCTGTCTCTACATTGTAGTCTTTTACTGGTGTGGCTTCCACCCATATTGTTAGGTATTCCGTTGTGGTGATGATGTATCATCCCCCTCTCCTTTTGGCGGGTGGGTTAATAGGTCCCACAAAGTCTATTGCCCATTTATCAAATGCATGTATTGTTACTTGTGGTCACAGTGGCATATCGTCCCTTCTGTTGGGTTTGCCTACCCTTTGACAAACATCGCATCCCTGACAGTACTCTTTCGAGTCTCTGTGAACCATTGGCCACCATAGTCCTACGTGTAATACCTTCTACGCGATAGATTTTCCTACATAATGTCCTCCTGCAATTCCCTCGTGGGCTTCTGCTAAATTTCTTTGTCACTCTTGCTCTAATACATACCTTCACAAGATGTTGTCTGCGCCCATTTTGTATAGGTGTCATGCGATCAATTGATAGTTGGTTGGGCGGACTACTAGGTTCTTCTTCTGCACAGTGGTATATTCTTGTAGCGCAGTACCTGTGCTTAAGTACTGGATGATCTCTATGAAGTAGTCATCAACAATCTGTACTGAGAATAATTGTGCATCCAGAAAGGTGTCTTCTAGATTCATAGGTTCTTCTCCATTTGTGAACCTGGATAGGTGGTCAGGTCTTGCATTGAATTTTCCTGGTTTAACCATTACTTCAAAATCAAATTCTTGAAATAGTAGTAACCATCGACAGATTCTCCCCCCCAACACTAGCTTGTTGACTAGGTATTTGAGGGTTGAGTGATTTGTAAACATCTTAAAGTGTTTCCCCAATAGGTAATGTCTGAACTTCTGCAGTGCATAGACCATGGCTAGGCCTTCTCTTTCCGTCGTGTTATAATTCTGTTATAAGTCTGATAGTTTTCTTCTTGTGAACGCTATCGGATGATCCAAGTTTCCCACTCCTGGATGCGCAAAGATAACTCCAAGTGCTATCATTGATGCATCTACATGCACATGGAATGTCTTTTCCCAGTCTGGAAATACTAATATCGACGTAGTAACCATATTTTCCTTCAGGGTATACAAACTATGTTGACACTCATCGTTCCATTGGTATTTGGTATCCTTCCCGAACAATTTTTCCATTGGTGTCGTGATCTACGCATATCCTTTGATGAATTTCCTGTAGTATCCGATGTGCCCTAAAGTTGCTCTTAGTTGTCAGACTGTTTTTGGTGTTGGTAAATTAACAATGACGACGATCTTGGCCGGATCCACTAACAAGCCTTGTTTGCATACTATGTGGCCCAATAGTATCCCAAATGGTGTTCCAAATATGCATTTCTTGATATTAAGTGATATCTGACACTGTCGGCATCGTTCTAACATTAGTCGTAAAACTTCCACATGGTTTTTCAATAGACTGTAAACTTTCCAATCATCCAGGTATACTTTGAGGAACTGATGGATAAATTCCTTAAATGTTGTGATGACTACTCTGGACAATATTGCGGGTGTATTCTTCAGTCTGAACGACATGACTGTGTACTGATAAGATCCCCATTTCGTCGCAAATGTGGTCTTGTGTCTGTCCTCTTGTGCTATCTTAATCTGATGGTAGCCCAAGAATCCATTAGTGAATGAGTAAGCTTCATGTACCCCCACATTTTCCAACACTTCATCCATGAACAGTGTAGGGAATGGGTTGTATAGGCATGCGTCGTTCAACTTCCTCAAGTCGACACATATCCTAATCCCTCTTCCTTGTTTCTTGTCCTGTACTACCATCGGGCTTATCCATTCTGATCCTTCGACTGGTTCGATGATGTCGGCTTTGAGCATCCTATCAATCTCATCTTTAACTTTCTGTTTATATATGGGGTTCATTCTATAGGGTCTTTATCTCATAGGTCTCGCTTTAGGTTTGAGTGGTATCTTCATTTCTCCCAGTTCTCCTGCTATACCCTTCATATTTGTAAATGTTGTGGGAAAAAGGTCACTATATTCGTGCAACAATTTTGTGATTCTTTCTACTGTTTGTTCATCCCAGTAGTCTCCAATGCTAGCCATTTTGGGCTGCTCAACTGTCTTGATGTTAACTTTCTTTACCTTGATTGACGCGGAAATGAATTATGATTCTATGGGTGGTCCTTCCACATCTCTTTCTCCTTCTACTTCTTCGATCTAAATATCGCGTGGGTCATATTCATTTGGTGCTTGCTCCTGTACATGATAACATGACAATAGTTCCTTGACTGTCTCTTCATTCCATTGTTTCTCTTCTGTGATAAATTATATTTCCGGTTCTTTGATGAATATTACTCCTATGATTCATTTGAGAATTGCGTCTATGTTGGGGTTCTCATGCTCGAATGAGAAAGTGATCGTGAAGTTTTGTTGCAACGTCCTCTATGTTGTAGTTCCTTTGCACAATTCCTAGTCTGTGTACTAGTTTGCTGGTATGCCCTCTAAAGTATGTATGAAGTGATGAGGGCATTCCTCTGGTGGTGTCATTTTCCACAGCGTTTTTCACTTCGCCAAGTATTCCTCTAGTGCCTCTTGTCCTTGGTATTGCTGATGTTTGTTGTATTCTTGTTCTTCACCGAACCTTATGCACATTAAGCGCTTACACTGATACCAGTCTGTAATGGTCTCTTTATGTGCTCCCAACCATCTTGCGGGTGTGCCCTTGAGTGCTAAGTCAAGTGCTAACAGTCGTTGGTTTTATAATACTTCGTCTTCGTATTGTGTCAATAATGTTTCCAAATTGTTTAGTCCGTGGAAGATAGGTGGTTCTTTTATTTTTGTGCCTACCCATCTTACTGTGCAGTTTATTCTTGCACATCTTCGCGTGGATACTTCATGTAGTCTCTACTGCCAGTTTTCTAACCCAGTGTCTAAGTTTGTTGCGCATGAAGTAATGCTCCACCAACTGAGTACCCCATCTGTAGTTGGGTTTACATAATCCTCATCATGCACAGTTGTTCTGTACAACTGGCTGATCTCCTCTAAGTCCAGGCAAGTGGGTTCTACGAACCTCTCCCCTGTCGATGGATCTAGTATTGCCATGACCCTGTATTCTCCGAATTCAAATGTCATTTTCCTGGTTTTCAAATTGATTATGGTTTGGTTGTCAAATGCCCAATCTAGACCAATTAGTGTCAGGTAAGGTGTTGTGCCGTCCACTATTTCAATGACTTCAAAGTCTTTTTTAGTGCACACTCCATCAATATCTACTGTTACTCCTTTTAGTCTACCTATTGGTAGGACTCTATGCTGGTTTGCTAGTTTTAATTAAACATTTGAGTATCCCAGTGTTGGCTCTCCCATACATTGCCAAGTCTTCTTGGGTAGCACATTCACTTCAGATCCTAGGTCTAGTATAATGTCTTCCATGTTGAAATATCCAATGTTATCATTTAGTCTAAATTCCCCACTTGTTCTTCTTTTGGTGTGTAGGTGATTGACAGTTTTTGGTTCTAGTTTTTCTTCCATCTCATTGCTACACTTCTCTAGTATGTTTTGCAATATTTTCATAGATGAAGGATCACTTAATACTTTCACGCATGATTGCAAAAAGCTTTTGATTTTACTTACTTGTCCCTTGGGCTGCATTCCATTGGTATGATCAAATGATGGAGGCATATCATATTCTAGGGCTTCCTTGAATAGTTGCGCAGTTGAAGTCGACGTTGTGTTCTCCTCCTGAAATTATTGTCTGGCTTCCTTAAAAGTCTCTTTTTCTTTTGGTGCGTCAAACTGATTTCTTGGTTCCGTGTTCTTCTTTACCCATTGGTTTTGTATTGGGTCCTATCGAACTGCGTCATTTCCTGTTTTTGTTCCTCCACGAGTGAATATATTGATGTTTCGTCCATCATTACTAGCTTCGATTGAAATCCACTGGACATTCTTATTGTTCTGGTTCCTTTTTTCCTGAA
Source organism: Picea engelmannii (assembly GCA_009831015.1). Taxonomy (NCBI): domain Eukaryota; kingdom Viridiplantae; phylum Streptophyta; class Pinopsida; order Pinales; family Pinaceae; genus Picea; species Picea engelmannii. Next base: position 188,813 of record ML786797.1, on the reverse strand, counting down.
TCTTTACTAGTAGTGTCAAACATTCCTCTGTATCATGGTGCGATGCACGACAATACATACAAGTTTCTAGTGGAAGTGGACATTCATGTGCATAATGTCCCGGTTGCTGACAATTGTGACATGTGACGGGTCCTCTACCACGTCTGAAACCTCCTTTGGCTTGTCCTCCTCCTCGGTATCCTTCTTGGTCACCTCTCGCGGTGCTATATTGTGGTGCCTGATTATACTGCATGGTATTGTACTGGGGCTGTGTCGGGTTATACTATGGTTGCACGTTGTGGTATGGTTGTTGCATAGTATTATACTGCTGCTGCGCAGTGTTGTAGGGAGTTGGGGTTTGATTGAACTATGGTGCTACTTTCCCAGTCATCATTTCGGCATGTACCCTGTATGCATCTGATGTTCTTTCCTGCATCAGCTCCATAGTTCTGCAATCTTTGTCATCATGGCCTACTAACTTACAAAAGGTGCAATATGAATTCTTCAGAACTATCTGGTATTTCTGTATCATTGTGCAGTGATAAGGGTCGTGACCCAGTTTCTTTCATATTTTGCATCATAACCCTCCCTATGGTAGCAGATTTAGCATACCTATTTCCATATACTGCGTAAATGTTGGGCATGTGTTCTTGTGGTATCCTTCCATCCTGCATGCGGTGCACCAAACGACTTCTCATTTTTCCATATTCTTATTCTGGTTCAACTGAAATGTTAGATTCATCAAATCCTCCTTCAATTCCTCAATACTTGGGTCTGTCTGCTAGTAATGGTTCTCTTCTAGTTGCAACACTGCCTGCAGAGCCTCTGGCTGCGTTTGAAATTTTTATTGTCGTAAGGGATATTTTAAGTGTGGGAGTAGTGAGTTAACAAACACGTGTCAATGTTGCATCTCGTTCATAAAGTATTTTAGTTTTCCTTTTAGTCGCTTGAACCTCTGATCGATATCCCATACCAATTCTCCTAGTTTCTGTCTTATTTCAATCATCTTTTTCATGTACTGATCCTCTGAGCTTGGCTTCTGGAACTCGTTAATCAATAATTTCTTAATGTTGGCCAGTGTCCTTGTCATCCTAGGGGCATTATTCATGTCTAGAATCATGTACCAGTCTAGTGCATGGTCTCTTAGCGTAATCGCTAGCTGCGTGAGTTTGGTATCTTCATCAGTGATCTGTTTTTCCTCCCAAATCTTTGCACAAATGAACAAATGATTCTCAGGGTCTTTTGTTGCTTCTCCTAGAAATTATGGTAATCTGATAGTGGGATCTTGTCCTTCCATTCTGAATATTGAACTACTACCTCCTTTGCGCGGTGTAGATACTTGACTAGTGCTACTGGAACTGGCTCCTCCAGTTGTTGCTCCTAGTGTAGATGTACTTCTTACTGTCGAACTTCCTTCGAACTTCGGTTGTCTAAATGGTGGTGTTATCTTTGGTGTATTAGTCGCACATGGGTTCATGGGTTCCACACTGACATTAATATGGATAGGATGGTTTCCTTCTCCTCCCATTCTTGGGCCTCTCGTCTTCCTCTCATACGTTGCATGCAGGATTTCCTTAATCTACTCCACAACCCAGATATCCTCTACCTCTTTCTCATCGCTCGCCTAGCCTTCCCTCACGGCTACGACTCTCTTCTTTGTATTCACCTTATATTGGTAGGGTACTCTGCTATGTGTCGTTCCTAATGACGCCAAGATCCACTCGAGCTCATCGTCATCCATCATGATCGGGTCCAAGGGTTCCTCCTCCTTCTTACCTTTATCCTCACCTCCTTCCATTTATCCTCTCTCTATCAATGCTTCCCCCCTTCCCCCATGCACGTAGGGAAGATTAGATGTCTAATTCCATTTTCATTACACCATTGGTATATAGAAGTATCTTAATAGAAGTATAGAAGGATTGAATGTACCTTCCTCGAGGTCCACATAGAAATTCTTGCTCTGGTGCGCTGTATGGCTTCACTGTGTCGACTGCAAATACGGTGATGAAGCCTACCACAATACTGTCCAGCCAAAAGTCTACTGCACGGGTGAATTTATTGTTCACCTACTGTAACTTCTCAATCTGTACTGGGTTCCACTCTAGCTATCAAACCTGTATCGTCACATGGTTATCCTTCAACCTTAGTATCTACTCCTTTAGTAGATGCGGAAAATCAAAGAAAAAGACTTCATGTAAATCAGTAAATATGTATTTATCCAGATATTTGCGAGCTGTGAGTCTAGGGTTTCTATTGTCTTTCTGGGAAAACTCTAGCCCTTTGGTTCTCAACCAACCTTTGATTTCTGCTTTTGTGGGGTTTCATGATATTAACATTCTCTTCTAATGGCTCATTGGTCTTCTTGTTTCTCTCGTTCTTTTCTCGTGAAATCTATCTCATCTACTCAATCCTCTCTTGGTCCTTCTAACATGGAAACAGAACCATTTGTTGGTTTTAACAACTCTCTTTTACTGTCTTAGTTATTGACCCAGGGTTCATGTCTTTCGGGTTTCCAACAAAGCCTCTAAAACTATCGTCCCTCCTGGTAAACTAGAATGAAACACGGTACACAGAATGTACTGTGCAGTCTCACCCAAGATAGATTTAAATGGGTGGTTGTAAGACTGAGGTGTTTACAGCCTAGGATTGAGTATGAGATAGGGGTTTATTAACCAAATCCATGTGCTCTGATCTGTGAATGTTATCTACTTATTCCTCATGAGTGCATGTTTCCATTTCACAGTTTAATTCCCGGACAACATAATCGTATTCCATAACAATATATTAACTCATTTATTAAGTGTAACAATGAATTGCTGAAAGAAAGAAAAGAGATGCATGCATTCATCACATTACAAAAATATTACCGTAGTTCACCCCCTCATAGACTATGTCCACAAAGATTTGGCTCTTGGCTCTTTTATTATGATAGTTCTGCATCTCCAGTGCCACGCGCTTACAATTCTCTTTGATGGGTAAGATCTGTATGAGGTGAACTAGATCGCACCAGGATGCACAACCTGCTATCTAATCCTTGGATCTTCCTCCTCTCCTCTGTTCTAGCTCAACAAATTACAAAATTGGTCCATAACCATATCACATAACACATCAACTCATATCTAGCTACGATAGAGTATTACAAAAGCTGAACTAATACAAAAGCGAATCAACCTCTCTATGATATTTGTGTATATCTATTTATATATATCAGGATCTTCAACCATTTACAATGTATTACCAAAACCCTAACCCTACCGACGTTAGGTCTTCCTCCCATGCACGTGTGTTGTTATTCCTCCAGCTGTCGTTTTCCTTGTGCACGCTCTCTTGCATGCGCGCGTTCTGTGTTACCTTCCGACTGTTACTTCCGTTTTTGCACGCTTTTTTTCCCATGATCCTCCTTCTTTCCACTTCGACCTAGTGCCAACAGTTGGTGATGGTGCTAATATGGTTTTTAGAAAGAGTTTTATAGGTAGAAGAGGAGAAGAGGTCTAGTTTTTTAGATTCATAGTCGGAGGTATTCATAATAACAATGACATTTCCTTTATATGCTTTGAGGACTATGATGTCTAGGTTATTGTTGGTCTTTAGAAGGACTATGATGTTCGGGTTGTTGTTGGTCTTTAGAAAAGTTAAGTTTAGGTTGAACGTAGAAGAATTCCACCACATTCCTATCTGATTTCCTAAACTTCGTGAGGAGGAAGATTGTGGGTGATGGATTCAATGGAGCAAATAATTTATTCTATTGGGATACACTTAGGGGTTATGGCAAAGTTAAACCCTTTTTCAAAAAGTTGACAGGTCGAGGGGATCCACTTTTAAAGTGGATAAATTAATGACAAAGCATAAAGTAATGACAGTGGGAGGATTGAGGTTATGGCAAGGAGGGGAGGGATTATTGGTTGTAAGCTCATCTCAAGAGGCTAGAGCTAGGGAAAGGTTAAAGGAGCTCGGATAAGATGTAAGATTCGTTATTTCATCCTTATTTTCCTTATACATGGGTGGAAAAACGGTATGATCTGCATTAGGGTTTCCAGAAAATTCATTGGGAGTGATATCAAGTTCCAAAAATTTGAGGTTAGGGTTACGGTCTAAGGCGTGATGTTTGGTAATGGAGCTACTGGGTGAGGGAACTCACGGGGAGTTAGGTTTTGATATAGGTGTGGAGGGGTGATGGATTTTGGTTGGGGGGAATGGTACGCAAAAGCGGAGGTCTATGTTTGTAGGTGTTAAATATAATGTAACCTCAACAGGCTGACTGTACATTGCCAGCTGTACTTTCTATTCTTGATTTGATTGAGCCTATTTAGCTCAACTATTTCCCATTGCATTGTACCTTCTTCAGACTTACATCTTCATGTACTCGTTTTGTACTATTCTTCATATATTCTAATATACTGTTTTATGTTCTATTATTTCTCTCTGCATTTATTGCTTCACAATTTATCATGGTATCAGAGCTACAGTAGTAAGCCTCTTCACACAGTCTGGAGAGCAACACGATCCTCAAATAGTGTAGAGCTTACACGGATCTTGAGAGAAATTCGACACAGACTTTTCACAAGACTTGGAGAGATGTCCGTCATACTCTCGAAAGATTCTTGAAGGAAACTTCCATGAGGGAGCTGTCCGTAATACTCTCTAAAGATCGTCGTAAGAAGCTCAATCGAGGTCGCAGAGCATACTATGCTCAAAAGTTTCAAGGAGAAGAAACACGAGAAGGAAGCAGAGACTGAGAAGGAAGAAATAGTAAATATTCTTGTACAATTTTCAAGAATCATCAAAGATTTACGAAGAAGAGTTACAGGAGGCAGGAACTCTTGAAGAATTCAAAGAATTCGTTCAAATTCGTAAAATATTCCTGCAGAAGGCAGAATCGTTTAAAGATTTATGGAAATCACTCAAATCTGTCAAAGATTGTAGCAAAGAATGAAGAACTCGTGAAATTATTTCAAATATTTGAAAGATTCATGAATCTTTCTTCCACAGGAGTAAAGAATGCGTCTCAGGTGCAAAGAACAACCAGTGAGGTTGTAAGATTCGTCCTGTGAACAGATCCAGAGCGGGAAACCAGTTCAGAAGGGACGAAGAGAGTGCGGAAAAGGCAAAAGAATTTCAGTCGTTATATCTTGCGCAGAGGACCGACAGCCGTTGGATCAACGAGAAAGTGCACGAGGTTTAGTCCTCTAAAGTGCACAGGAGAAATTCTGACTTGTGAAGTCGCGAAATCCCGACATCATCTGGAGCGTCCATCAAGAAACACGTGGCGAGATCTCGGCATTTCGCAGACTCGCAAGGTGTAAAGGTCAGAAGACTGTCGTGAGAATTTGCAAATCGCGAAATCACGAGTCATTCTGGACCATTGGATCGAGATAGACGTGAGTCATCGATCTTATCCCATCGTAAAATCGGGGATCGGGAGTTAGACGAGCGAAGGAGACTGCTCTCCAAAACCCCGATACGCGAAATCCCGACAACACAAATCGTGAAATCCCGAGAGGATTGTGAGCCGTCCATCTCAGAGGACAGGTGGCAGTAGATCTAAGCCATCACTCCATCGGCATTTCGGAGTTCGGGATATCGGAGGTCTTGTTGAAAAAAGACACTCCACGGCGAAAATCGCGAAATCGCGATTCACGAAAAAGCGATAAGATCACAGCCGTCCATTTGTTTGGACACGTGGAGGACATCGAGGAAACTGTCGGCATCTCGACAATTGGGGTTCTCAGTTGACAGGGAATTTGGAGTCGCAAGTCGCGAAATCGCGAAACGACGAGGACCGTCCATCTTTCGAGGACGCGTGGCGTGAATCCGAGGGCTCGTGAAAAGTCCCGAAAGGGGAGAGTCCATCGTCACATCAGGATTCGGTAAATCATGAAACCTGAGGTCAAGGGATCGGGTTTCTCTATGGTGAAAACCCCGTAAACGATCGGAGCCATCCATTTTGAGGAGACACGTGGGCGAGATCGGGAGAGTCAGCCGACACACTGGGGTTCGGCGTTTCGTGGATCCTGGAGATGAGACGTCCGGAACATATCAAATCACAAATTCATGAGGAGAAATCAGGACCGTCCAATATAGGAGGACGCGTGGCAGAGATCAAAGAAATCGACAAAAGTCCCAAAAGGAAAGCACCATCGGAAAATCAAGAATCGGGAAATCGGGGATTCCGTGGACAAGAGGTCCAACGCATTTCGACCTTTGAAACCTCGAATCCCGATAAGAGGTTTGAATGTGGTCTTATGAGTTCTAGTCATAAGATCTGGACCGTCAGATCACAGGAAGATCTAGACCCTTAAATTTTCCAAAGGCGAATTTTGCATTTCGGCGATTTGAAAGACAAAGAACCGGAAAATCCCGTAGCGCTTTAACATAAGGAGCATGGTCACATTGCACTGTGACAAAGGAAAATTCCAGGCCGATAATCTCTCTTTGGCCATCGACAAATCGACGTTTCGGCGATCGGAGGTTGGAGAGACAAGAGATCGGAGGACTCATATAACGAAGTCCCGACGCCAAAATCGCGAAGCCAAAAACTCGTGAAATCTTGAATGCAGAGTTCTGAAGTCACTGTAAATTATACGCAGGAGACAGGTAAGTAAGAATTTTGTTTCTGTTTTGTTCAAATTCTTTAAAAACAAATATGGTGTCGTCTAGCAACTTAGGACCAACTCAGGGTCTGATTCTTCTTGGAAAGAACTATGAGTTATGGTCTCTTCGGATGAGATCCTTCTTGCAAGCACAAGAGTGCTGGGATCCAGTGGATCTTGGATATGTGGAACCAGATCCATCCACCCTTTTTTCCATGAAAAATCCATAGAGAATTGCTCAGGCAACACTGAGGAGCAAAGAAAATAAAGCTAAATTATAGATTCAAAATTCTGTGGATGACTCGATTTTCTCAAAAATCACAGGTGCTGGTACTTCAAAATAGGCCTGGGACATCCTTAAATCTTCCTACCAAGGAAATTACAGGGTCAAAATAGTTAAACGACAGACCTTGAGGATGCAATTCGAGACTCTAAGGATGACAGAGTCCAAAAATGTGGATCAGTTCATGACCAGAGTCATGGCCATCGTGAACCAGATCAGATTGACTGGCGAAACCATCACTGATCAATGCATTGTTGAGAAAGTCCTCATAAGTTTACCCAAGAAATTCAAAATGGTTGTAACAACAATCCTTGAATCCAAGGATTTGTCAAGTTTTTCAACAGATGAATTAATTGGTTCTTTGGTGACACATGAGACTACACTACATCTCACAGATGAGTCAATCTCCAATGCTTTCAAAACTCAATTCTCCTTCAGCAGAGGGAAAGACAGAGGAAGAAGCAGAGGTCATCAAGGAAGAGGGAACAATCAAAGTCACCCTAACTCCAGTGGAGGTAATAGACAACAGTATCTGAATCAAAATTTCCAAGGTCAAAGACAACATCAACAAAATCAACATCAGAATTTCCAGCCTCAAAGAGGCAGAGGGAGAAGATCAAATGAGAAATCAAGTATACAATGCTATTACTACAAAAAGTATGGGCACTATGAATCTGAATGCAGGAAGAAGCAACCAGATCATCTCTCAGGCAGAGCACATGTGTCAAATCACATGGGAGAAAACCCAAGAGGTATGTTTCTTTCGTGCCAAAAGACTGAAGAACAACCTAAAGATCTCTGGTTGCTGGACAGTGGATGCATCAATCACATGAAAGGTAACAAAGAATTACTTTCATACATTGATTCTTCAATCTCATCTAATATTACACTTGGAAATGATTACTTAGTCAAAGTTCAAGGAAAAGGAATTGTTCCTATTCTTACTAAACAAAATGTCAAGAAAGACATAAACAATGTCTATCATGTTCCAGATCTGAAACATAATTTGCTAAGTGTAGGACAGCTCATTGAACATGGATATAAGATACTTTTTGAGGGAGCATCTTGCAAAATATATGACAAATACCCCAATAAAAAATTGATTTATGAAATCCATATGACTCCAAATAGGATGTTTCCCCTTACACTCAGAACTGCAAATCTGAGTCAACCATATGCACAAAGTGCATAAACCCTAAATGAAACAATGGTTTGGCATACAATATTTGGACATATACCATTTCAAAGTCTAAGTCTTCTTCATAAGAACTCCATGGTCAAAGGTCTACCTATCTTTAAAGAACAAATTCCCCCATGTGAGTCTTGCATACTTGGAAAACATAAGAGAACTAGTTTTCCAGAGTCTTCCAATCAAGCCAAACAACATCTTGAACTTTTTCACACTGACCTATGTGGACCAATG
>ML786797.1:170195-180488 GCA_009831015.1 Picea engelmannii | reverse complement strand
ATCACAAGGCATCATCATGCAAACAACAACCAGGTATACTCGACAACAGAATGGAGTGGCTAAAAGGAAAAATCAGACAATAATGAATATGGCAAGAACACTTCTTAAAGAGAAAAGTTTGTCAAATAGGTTTTGGGCTGAAGCAGTAGCATGCTTAGTTTATCTCCCGAATAGATCTCCAACCACAAGTCTAAAGATGAAAGTTCCCCAAGAAGCATGGAGTGGGACAAAGCTCAATGTAGCGCATATAAGGACATTCGGATGCATAGCATATGCTCACATACCTTCCGAATTAAGGAAGAAACTTGATGACAGAAGTGAGAAATGTATTTTCACTGGATATAGTGAAACATCTAAAGCTTACAAACTTTACAATCCAATCACCAAGAAACTAATTCTCAGCAGAGATGTAAAATTTCTGGAAAATCAATTCTGGAATGATTCAGAAAATCAGCAAATGGACAGTCAAAATCCATTGCTACCAAGTTTTGAAAATGCAGAAAATTCAGAACAACCAGTACCTCAAAATATTCTTCCAAGATTGCAAGTACAAACACAACCTGAAAATTCTCAGGATAACTCAACTTCCAGCAGAGAATCATTCTCTGAACCACAAAATCAGAGAACTCGAAGTTTGAGAGAAACCCATCAGCAGTTGGATGACTTTGAACAACACAATCTTTTTGCTCTAATGTCATGTCAACCTACATCTTTTAAGGAAACAACTAAGGAGCCACATTGGGTTCAATCCATGAACCAAGAAATTGACTCCATTGAGAAGAAAAAGACATGGGATCTTGTTGATTTGCCAAGTTACAAGAAGAGTATTGGTGTCAAGTGGGTTTACAAAACTAAACTCAATGAAAAAGGGTAGATCGAAAAACACAAGGCAAGACTTGTTGCCAAAGGATTCTCACAACAACCTGGTACTGGTTATGGTGAAACTTTTTCTCGAGTAGCAAGATTAGACACAGTAAGGACTCTATTGGCCATAGCATCCCAACACAAATGGCAAGTATACCAGATGGATGTCAAGTCAACATTCCTGAATGGCTTCTTAGAAGAAGAAGTTTATGTCGATCAGCCTCCTGGATTTGAAGTCCAAGAGCACCCAGCCAAAGTATATCGGTTGAATAAAGCCTTGTATGGCTTAAAGCAAGCTCCAAGAGCTTGGTACAACAGAATTGACACTTATCTGATCAAAAGTGGTTTCAGCAGAAGTCAAAATGAGCCAACTCTTTATACCAAAATAGATCAACACGGTAAAATTTTGATTGTATGTTTATATGTTGATGACATGATCTATACGGGAAATCTTGAGTTAACAAATTTTAAACATGCCATGCAATTTGAGTTTGAGATGACAAATCTTGGCATAATGAAATATTTTTTATGGATTGAGGTTGATAAATCAACCAAAGGAATTTTTGTCTGTCAGCAAAAGTATGCAGCAGACATCATAAAAAGATTTCACATGGAAGGATGCAATCTAGCAGAAACCCCCATACCACTAGGCACAAAATTGAGCAAGAATGATGAAGGTCCTACAGTGGACGCTACCCTATACAAAAGTTTAGTAGGCAGTTTGTTGTATCTTACAGCAACTAGGCCTAACATTATGTATGCAACTAGCCTTGTTTCCACATTCATGGAATCCCCCAAAGATTCTCATTGGAAAATGGTGAAATGAATTTTGAGATATGTTGCAGGAACTCTCAATTTCGGCTTATGGTACACTAAATCTGATAGTAATCAACTTTCTGGTTACACAGATAGTGATTTTGCAGGCAACCTAGATGACAGGAAAAGCACATCTGGACATTTTTTTCAATTGGGCACGAACCTAATCTCATGGGCATCAAAGAAGCAACCAATTGTTTCAATATCTTCTGCATAGGCAGAGTATGTCGCTGCTACCTCAGTTTCTTGTCAAGCTGTGTGGCTGAGAAAAATATTGAAAGATATGTCACATACAGAAAATGATCCAACTCCTATTTTATATGAAAATACTTCAGCAATTGCTTTATCCAAAAATCATGTGTTTCACAAGAAAAGCAAACACATTGACACTCGTTTTCATTTCATACGCGAGCTAGTCAATAATGGTGATATTGCACTACAATTCTGTGGTTCTCGAGATCATCTTGTTGATATCTTTACAAAGCCACTAGGAAAATTGATTTTTGATTTTTAGAGACAACACTTAGGCATAATCAGTGCTGATGTTTGTAACTGTTGAGTTTAAGAGGGAGTGTTAAATATAATGTAACCTCAACAGGCTGACTGTACACTGCCAGTTGTCCTGCCCAGTTGTACTTTCTATTCTTGATTTTCTTGAGCCTATTTAGCTCATCTATTTCCCATTGCATTGTACCTTCTTCAGACTTACATATTCATGTACTCGTTTTGTACTATTCTTCATATATTCTAATATACTGTTTTATGTTCTATTCTTTCTCTCTACATTTCTTGCTTCACAATTTATCAGTAGGAGCGTTCCTTTTTGTCAGTTTTGTGAGGTTCTGGGGAAAGCAATTTTAGGCAGGCAGTGTGGAGAGAAAGGGGGAGAAAAAGAAGGAGAAGATTGTGTGAAGAGTGAGGAGGAAGATCCAAAATCAGATTGAGTGAAAAATGATTGGCGTGAGAGATTGGGAGATGAGGAGATGGAGGATTGATTTAGAGCTCGAGGTAAAGAGAACTGAAGCTTTGCAACAATATTATTAAATTTCAGAACTTGCTTGTTAGAGGAAGAATAAAAAACATGTTTGACTGCTTTGAAAGATCTACATTCAACATTAAACTAAATATCACAGGATATCACTGAAGATAGTTTAAGATGGAGATGAAACGCCTTCTTGGAGAGACAATCTGAGTGGAACCTCGTGAAATGGAGCTCAGCGCGCAATATAGCATTGTTGGCTTTCATGACAATTTGATTTATATTAGGCCTTTGTTTTGTTGTTGGAGGCAACTAAAGGGAGGAAAGACACCAGAGTCCCAACATCCCTTCAGAAATGTCATGTTGGAATATGCTAATTACTGCCATAGACATTTTAGGAAAGTTTAGATTTTAGACTCTAGTAGAGTTTCAGTTAGTTATGCATGAGCTATCTTTGCTAGCCTTATTATTAGTAAGTTTGGTGTATTTAATCATCTATTAAAAAATGATGAATCAATTCAAGGTTTAGAGTCACAACTCTTATGTCTTGGTGTTTTGTGTGGTATTGTTTGAGGATTACGGTTGTAGTTGTTCTTAAATTTTCCCTTCCTCCTTCAAATTTGTATCAGAGAATAGGACCAGGCTAAATCCCTCACGAGAGGGCCCAAAATATTGAAAAAATATTGAGGTTAGCACCAGTTTAGAGAGGAGGCCGCAGATCAGTTATGATAGTAGTCAAAATTGGAGAAGAGGCGACAGAGCTCACGTGGAGGTATCATATCGCAGATCCTGCAAGAAATAAAGAGGAGGATGTTAAAATATTGATGTGCTTGTTTCACCATGGACAATATCACTATTATCACCCAACCATATGCATGCAACCACTCTTGAGCACCTTAACCTTTGCTAGATAGAATGATTCCGGAAAGCCACACTAGAACCAACAGATAAACCCTAGTTGAAGCAGTAGCACTAGATGGAACCAGAAAACACCATCCAACGTCAACAACAACAAAAGACAAGGAGATCACACCTCCTCCAAGGGTCGTGCACAAGACAGAGAGTCTCCATGACCACAAAACAAGAACAATACTCAACTACAACAGTTGTAGTTGCACGTCTTAGGCTACAACCAAGAATATTAGAATACCACCAAGAATGTCACCAAGAATACCACCAAGAGATACTAGAAGGTAGGGTGTACATATTAGGCTATATAATGCTAGAGAGAGAGAGACCAAGAATCACCATAGAAGATATCCCTTCCTTTCTTGTAGCTGTAGCTCCAAACTTGTGCTATACTTGAGAGAGTGAGAGAAGTGTGTGGACAAATCAGCTGGAGCACCTCCTATTTATAATGGTTCTTGTCATTTATCTGGGCTGACTTGTCTTTCGGGAAGATAATACATTTATATTATTTATTCTACTGAGACAACTTGTCTTCTAAGTTTTTTACATGTTTAGGGTTTCTCTTGCTTCCAGAATATTCTGTTCTAGCCAAAGGTTACACATGGAGGTTAATACCTCCTGCAAATACCATAATATCAATACTCCCTCCTAGCTAGGGAGGTATTAAATGTAATGGTCTCAAACACATCCATCCATTTCACATGGTATGGGAAAGGCTCACATAGTCTTGCATACCATTCTACAAGTAGCATCATCATAGCCACACAGGCTATCTCATGATCATGCAGATCAAGTCACGAGAATCATCATCATTATCCATCTAGCTGACAATCACCTACAACACTACTGGTAGTCTCCATGGAAATTAGGTACTAGTACACAGTTACTACAATACCATCCAATAGATCAAAACAATGTCGATCCATAGTGGCACACAACTATTATCCAATGATAGACAACCACTCCTAGTAGTGCACAACTACTATCTAGTGACACACAGTCACTAATAGTGGAACACATCCACCACAATAGCACATAACTATTGTCCAAAGACACAGTCTGCACTGTAATCAACTAATAGCTTCATTAACTATCGCCATGTAGTACAACAGTCTCCTGGCATCAAATCATATCATCTTTTTCATCCTCTCTCGAGGCCATACTCCATTTGAGTAACCGGGCATGATGTTGAATAAGTCATTTGCTGGACTTAGCGCACTCAACATAGTGTCTTGCATAAGTCACTCACTTAACAGAGTGATATAGGGACCATTCTTCCTATCCTGGTCACTTCCTATGACATAGGAAGAAAGGCTATCCCAACATATGCTGAAATCCATGCCATGGGCTACAAGGACCATTTTTCTAATATGGACATACGTCCTATAAGAATGATTGTCCTCCTAGATGTTGAAATCCATGTCATGGGATATAGGGACCATCCTTCTAATCCAGACATATGTCCTAGAAGAATGATTGTCCTTGACCATTTTCCTGGGGCCTCTGGCCACTACTGTAAACTCATGGAAAATGTTTGTCCTGTACCAATCTCCCTACTTTGGTCACTGGAGACGAACCATTCTACCTATCTGGGAAAATCCCCAGGAGAATAGTTATCCTATACCATTCTACCTATCTAGGAAATTTCCAGGAGAATAGTTGTCCATGGTAGATCAACAATTTGTCAACGTGATTCTCCATAGAGAGAATGTCAGTCCAACAAAAAAAAATTCTACCTGGACCATTCTCCATGTGGAGAATTTATGTCCACCAACACACTGACTATCCATGATTCCATATATCAACACTCCCTCCCAACCAAGAAATTCATCTCCTCCATGTCAATCAAGGGAGGTATCTCCACAAGTCCCAACTTGTCCCTCAAGTATGCAAACTTTATCTTGGACATAGGCTTCATAAAAATATCAGTTGTCTTCTCAGTGGTGGATATGTACTCGAGAATCACTTCTCCTTTCTAGACTTTATCATGGATAAAATAGTACTTGATCTCAATGTGATTTGACCTGTCATGGAACACGGGGTTCTGTGAAATCTTCATAGAGCTTTGATTACCACAATATATTACAGTCGAATCCAACACATGATCAAATAGTCCAAAAATTAGCTTATGGAGCCATACTACTTCCGTACAAGCATGACAAGCTGCAATATACTTTGTTTCTGCAGTGTTGAGTGCAACATGATTCTATTTCATGCTATCCCATGATATCATAGCATAGCCAAAACTAAAACATATACCATAAGTACTCTTTCTATCATCTGCACTCTCTACCCAATTTGAATTAGTAAATCCATGCAGTTGTAATTAACCATTTGAGGCATATCTGAAAACATAGTTTAGCATCCCCTGAAGATATCTCAAAATTTTATTTGCAGTTATCCAATGCTCATGTCTACGTTCCATCTGGAACTGGCTCAACCTGTTCACACCAAAGAAAATGCTTGATCGGGTATTAACAACATACATCAATGAGCCAATCAATTGTCTATACAGAGACAAGTCTGCTGGATTAGAAGCAAAGTCTCTCATCTTATTCAGATCTATCACCATGAGAGTTGTCATGGATTTACAGTCCATCATCCCAAACTTATGAAGAATATTTACAACATACGTCCCTTCTTCCCTTTCCCCAGGAATATTTCACCATGCTTCTTCCATACCTCTAGTCTCAAATAATAATGCATGAGGCCAAGATACTTCATATTGAATTTAGAGGCTAAGTCCCTCTTACATTGAATAATGAGAGGCTCTGCACCTGTCAAAAACAAATCATCAACATATAGTAGCAGGATCACAAGTGTATCAGTCACAACCTTGTATTAAAGGTTTGTATTAGCATAGCTCTTGGAAAATACAAGTTTTATCAAGTAACAGTCAAGTCATGCATACCAAGCTCTTAGAGCTTTCCATACAAGGCCTTCTTTAATCTGCATACATGGGTTTCTCTCGAGTGTACCTCAAAACCTTGAGGTTTCTATATCTATACTTCTTCCTTAATTACTCCATTCAGAAAAGCGGTCTTTACATCCATCTGATGTAAACTCCAACCCATGTATGCTGCAAGAGATATGATGGTTCTAATAGAGGTGTGTCTGGAAACTGGAGAAAACATTTCAGCATAGTCTTCTCCCTCCTGCTTGGAGAACCCTTTAGCGACACATAATTCTTTGTATTTATCAATACTTCCATCCACTTCATGCTTTATCTTGTAGACCCATTTTGAAGTGACTACATACTTTCCTTCAGGTCTAGGAACAATTTCTCTTACAACATTTTTCATGATGGATTGATATTCTTCCATCATAGCTTCCTTTCATTATTTCTTCTTCATTGCTTCTTCAAAGGTGGAAGGCTTTGCATTGAGATGTTCTAAAGAACATGTAGTTTCTTTCTTGGGAATTTCATGTTCTTCTTCTTCGTTGGGATCCATGAAATCTTCTATAGATTTCCTGAAGCCAATCTTCTCATCAAAAGTTACATCCCTACTGATTTCAACCTTTTGTTGACCTAGGACATAGATTCTGTAAGATTTTGATGACTCACTATATCCAACAAATATGCCCTTCTTTCCTGAAGGTTCCAACTTCTTTCTTTTGTCCTTGGGAAATTGAATATAGACACGACAACCAAATATAAGTGTTCAACACTTGGATTCTTTCCAAAGAAAGCTTCTTGTGGAGTCATGTTCTTCAATATACGATGAGGACATCTATTATGACCATATATGATTATCATAACTTCTTCTCCCCATAGAAACATGGATAGATTCTGGTCATTCATCATTTCCTTAACATATTCTTCAATGGATTAGTTCTTTCTTTCTTCCACACCATTCTTTTGAGGATTATGTGGGACAATTATCTCCCTCTTAATCGTGATTTCTTTACAAAAGGAAATGATCTCCTTGGAGGCATATTTTCTTCCATTATCAAACCTCAAGATATTTATCAACTTAGTGAGGAGGTTGACATTGGTCCACACACATCTGAGTGAACAATGTTCAAAACTCCTTTTTCTTTACACGCTTCCTTTAGAATTGGTACTTAGTGAGATCACCTTCCTCATTGCTTGATGGAGTCATTTGCTCCACGTTTCCAACTGTCATTGTAGCTCCTTCCGAGAGCTATTGCCTGTGACCTTCTTAGAACAAGAACAACAAGAGACAAATTATTTCCAGTATCATTTTCATAAGAATGTATCTATGGTAACAAGGATGGTAGTCATCATAGAATTATCAAGGTGACCTGCTCAGGAGAAAAACAAGAAATATCTCCTAGAGGATATGTTAGTTCATTTTGCAAACAAGTGTAATAAGCGTTTATATCAATAGTACTTTCATGCAACCAAGTATACCTAGAAGTGATAGAACCTTTCAAAGATTGTTGTCACAACTATAGTGTTTACTTGTACTATAGCAACTATCAAACTTGATATGTGCAAATTGAAACTTAAAAATTTGATCAATCAAACCTGGAACCTGGAGCCTCAACTTCCAGGAAGGGTGCGCTTATTCCTATGAATGTACTAAATCCAAGATCATTGTTTGGACAAGGTCTCTTACATCCCTTGCAAACACACTCATTCATTGCTAGATGATATAACTTGAAAAACATATACAAGTGCATACCTTTGAAATTTGTAGCATCATTCAACTTGTCTTCTAATATGAAACTAGACACCATATTCACAAGAAGAGGTTAGAAACTGAATCAAAAAGGTTCAATGAATAGAAAAATCTAGAAACTATGAAGTTTCAACTTTGACCACAAAATCAATTTTGATGAAAAGTCAACCTTTGAATTTGACTTTGACCAGTCAACCTTTAACTTTGACCAAGAACTAAAACTTGAAGTTTTTGCTAGATGAGGGAACCGAAGGGTGTGCTAGGCTAGGAATCACTAGAATACCCAAAAATTAGGTCCAATTATTTACTGAAAGTGCCCAATAATTTAGGTGAGGGTTTGTTGCAGCTACAAAATTAGAAGAGCTAGTTGCAGCTACAACGAGCTTGACAAAGAACTGTTGATATAAATTCGAGTGGTTAGACTATTCTGAAGGTATTGTGGGCACATAAACTATTAAAATATTAATGTGCTCATTTCACCATAGAAAATATCACTATTTTCACCCAACCATAAGCATGTATCCACCCCTGAGCACCTTAACCTTTGCTAGATAGAATGATTATGGAAAGCCACATTAGAAGCAACATATAAACCTTAGTTGCAGCAGTAGCATGAGATGGAACCAGAAAACACCATCCAACTGCAACAACATAAGACAAGGAGAGTGCACCTCCTCCAAGGGTAGCGCAAAAGAGAGACAGTCTCCACAACCATGGAAAAAGAACAATACTCAACTGCAACACTTGTAGTTTCACTTCTTAGGATACCACCAAGATTACCACCAAGAATATCATAATACCACCAAGAATACCACTAAGATATACTAGAAGGTAGGGCACATATCTTAGGCTAGATAGCGCTAGAGAGAGAGACCAAGAATCACCCTAGAAGATGCCCCTTCCTTTCTTGCAACTACAGCTCCACACTTGCACTATACTTGAGAGAGTGAGTGAAGTGTGTGTAAAAATGAGCTAGAACACCTCCTATTTATAGTGGTTCTTGTAACTTATCTAGACCGACTTATCTTTCTGGAAGATAATACATTTATATTATTTATTCTACTTAGTTGACTTGTCTTCTAGGGTTTTTACATCTTTGTTTAGGGTTTCTCTTGTTTCCAGAATATTCTATTCTAGCCAAAGGTTAATACCTCCAAAAATACCATAATATCAACAGAGGATGCACAATGGTTTCAGATCAGATCCAGAGAGGAGGAATCACGAAGGTTATTAGGAAGAGTGTGAGATTCCCTCTGATTTTCTATGGGCCCAGACCTACATGCTCATGATAGCTTCACCACTCAGCGGAAGAGGGGGAGACGCCTCAAATCGTGCATGGAGAGTTTTGATTCCAACTAGTGCATGCATAGTTTTTTCGTGCACGAAGTGTTCCAAATACTATTCGTGGATGCAAAGGTTCGAATTCGATATTCTCTCATTCAAATATAGGTGAGGGTTTCACACATAGCCAACAGAGTAGTCATTGTTGGCTCGAAATCCATCTGAGGGAGCATCCACCATTCTTCCCAAACCGTAGCCTCTGATTTTGAGGAATTTGATTCAATAGAGCATTATGGATTGGGTCTCAGAGAGAGTTGTGTGAATTTTGATTTTGTATCAAATCTCTAAGTGTTTTCAAAGTTTACGGGGTATTTTTCAACCATGAATTGATTTCAAGTGTGTTTCTTTATCTTTGAATTGTGCGAACTGTGTAGAAGGAGGTCTTGAGATGTTTCAAGGGAAGTCATGGAGTACTTTGAATTATTTAAATTTAAAAAAAAATAAATGAGGCTGTGACACATTTCATTATTTTTATTTTGGTAATTTTTAAAAGAGGCCTCTAATATTCTTTTGGGTATTCAAAAGAAATAAAAGAAGATAATTTTTTTGGGGGTATTCATAAAGAAACAAAAAAAGTGATAGTATGGGGTTTGTAAAGTTACTTTTAAAGTGTTTTTGTCTTTGGTCTATTTGTAATAGGTTTGTTGGGAATTTAGTAAACAATATTTGTTGTACATGCAATAAAATGTTGTAAATTGTTGTAGGGGGTGCATGATCGGTTGTACTAGATGTTATCAC
>ML786797.1:131782-158515 GCA_009831015.1 Picea engelmannii | reverse complement strand
TGCAACTTGTTTGAGAGCACCAACTCTATGGTTTCTCTAGCACCCACTAGAAGGAAGCACCAACTCCCTGAATATTCCAGCACCAACTGGATGGAAGCACCAACTTCCTGAATGTTCCAACACCAACTGGATGGAAGCACCAACTTCCCGTTACCCAGGCTCCAACCTGTATAACAAAGAACACTTGTTCTCCCTAGCACCACCCTGCCACCCTTGTTTCTCTGGCTGCGACCAGATGGAAGCTACAACTTCCTGTGTTCAATCTCCCACTTGAACCTCTGAGGACAACAGTCCTCCCGAGCACCTCCCAACCTCCCTAAAATATAAATGGCTAAATAAACATTCAACTTTACAGATAAATCAGTTCTTACCAATCTTTCTTTATTCTGTAAATCTGGTCTTCTGCACACTGTTATGCTGCTCTTCTCTTCCTCTGTCTGTTCAACATGTATGCTCTGCATCAACTCGTGCTCTCATTCTACTCTACTTCAACTTGTTCCATTATTCTTCTCTGCGTTTCATCTTACACTGCACATATGCTCAATCTCCTCCTACGCATTTTCTCATTTTCCTTTTCTTAATGGTTTCATTATTTTCTCATTCAGAACAGCCAACAATACACAGTCTGTCTCGTCTTCTTTTATACACACCTACACAACAATTCAACTTCCCAACTCCTTAGGAAAAAAAGGAAGACAACTGTCTAAGCAACTGAAATGCTAACTGATTTCAATCATGAGTCCGTTTTGCTAACAGATTCCAAACTCAAGAGTTAACTGTGAGAGAGAACAGTAACCCTCCGATCAATACTTGATCCAACGTTTCAGATCCAATCGAGATTTCACACATCGCGATTTCGGCACTCTTGGCGTTCATAGTTTTTCTCACTTACAAATATCGATCCCTGAAACTCCGTGAATAAGTCAAATCAACGGTCCAGATCATTTCTTGATCTGATGGTTCAGATCCAATCGAGATTTCACACATCGCGATTTCGACACTCTTAGCGTTCATAGTTTTTGTCACTTACAAATCCTTATCCCCGAAACTCCGTGAAGAAGTCAGATCAACGGTCCAGATCATTTCTTGATCTGACGGTTCAGATCCAATCGAGATTTCACATATCACAAAATCGACATTCTTGTTACATTGTGTTCTTTTCCTCTCTATGTCGCGATTCGCGAAACTCCGATATGGAGTTTGATCAACGGTCTAGGTCTGATCTTGACTTGACGGTTGCGATTGAATCGCGATTTCGCATATTGCGATTTCACATTTCTTGTTGCATTGTTTTCTTTTCCTCTTGATGTTGTGATTCACGAAAATCTGATAAGGAGTTGGATCAACGGTCCAGATCTGAGCTTGATCTGACGATCACAATTACGTCGCGATTTCGCATATCGTGATATTGGAATTCCTGTGGTCAATAGACTTTGACATTTCCAACACTCGATCTGCGAAACTCCGACATGGTGTAAACCTGTTGATGTCACACGTGAATTGACACGTGTTGGTAACTGCCACGTGTTACTCAGATTCGTGACCTATATGAGCCTGAAATATTGAATCAGCTTAACACTTGTCATTTCCTGGTTGTGCCACGTGTTATTAGGTTTGATGACGTGTCTTGTTTCGGGATTTCGCATTTCAGCAATTCAGGACTCCTAATGTTGAGAGTCTCTGACTTCTCAATCTTTCGATTTCTGAAACTCCGACATGGGCTGGATCCAACGGTTTAGATCAACCTAGATCTTGACGGCTCAGATTACATCGCGATTCCTCATATCGGGATATCAAGATTCCTGATGTCAGTAATATTTGACATATCCAACTCTCGATCCCCGAAACTCCGACAAGGACTGGAATCAACGGTCCAGAATCAATCTTGATCTGACGACTCAGATGAAGTTGCGATTACACCTGCTTCTCCTTGTACTTTAAAGAGCGTGCAGGTTATCCTTGATCCAACGATGGTCGGGTCTTGCACTTGGATCTAACGACTGAGCTCTATCCTCCTCTTCAGTGCACTCATCTTGTCTTCATTCAGATCTGACAGCCCTCGTTCTTTCGGGAAATTTGAATGGGATCCAACGATCACTGACTCTTCTCCTCCCGATTATTGCTGCGCTGCTAATCATCGCTGTTGTACTCAAGCCATCAGCACTACTGTACTTTCCATCGATGACAAGTATACGCTTCCTGTAAATATGCTAACAATCCTATGTACATTCTTCCTGTACTCATGCCATTCGTTGTCTGTTACATATTTTCCAACAATGTCATCGTTTTCCATGCTTTTCAAAGACCATTTATGCCAGTTAGTATTTTAAACATGTCACCTGTCAGATAGGGCTATGTCTCTTCTCCCTATTGTATTCCATGTAGCACCCCCTGGTGCGTGGTTGCTGACAAAGACTCTGGGAGTTCGCCAATTCGACGTTCGGGGAATGTGTGTATGTTGATGAGAAAAGCTCTGAAGTGAGAAGATCCAGAGAGATTCTCTGAGAAATTATCTAGTTTGAAGTTCGAAAGGATCGATGTGGGGAGTTGGCGGAACTCTCGAAGCCTGAACTTTTGAAGTCCCGAAGCTCCGAAGTAGCGGAGCCCCAAAGCTCCGAAGAGGTATTGTGCAAGGATTCTCCAATTTGACGTTCGGGAGAAATAAGGTATGATGTAGTATGAACCTCCAAAGCCCAAAGTTCTAGAGCCCTGAAGTCACGAAGCTCTCAATAAGAACACATCAGCTAAGAGCTTGGTCATATCTCTTGGTCCTATGTAACTTTAGTCAAAATAAAAGGGGGCTTGTGCCTGAATTCATGTTTTCAAAGACATAAGGGAGCTAGAAGAAGGAATCTGTGGGGTTCTGAGATGTACATACCAGTGACTAAAGATGTAAAGAAGGAATTTGTACTTTATGAGAGGATCCAACAGGGGTCCAACATGGGTATAAGAGCTAATTTGACTCTGAAAAAGAAGAACAATTGTATAGAGATTACCTTCCAGGAAAGACAATTTTCAAATATTCATAACTTCCTTCTCAAAACTCAGAATTGGGCAAGAGGGCAGTCATTGGAAATATATTGAACAATAGAACATAATTGTTCACCCAAAATATTGAGTTGAATAGTCAATTTCTCAGAAAAGCATTAGAAATAGGTCAGATGTATTATTGAACCATAATGGTTCATATTTTTCATGAAATTGTTGAGTCAGTTAGTTTGACAAAGTTTTGTTGGCTGCACATTTTGTAGAGTTAACAACAACTAGATCAGACCCAGGTCAACATAGAGTGCAGAGGGATGGAACAGACACATGGGGCTTACATTCAAGAAGATGAGATCAGAGGAATGGATGTCCATTTGGGTATTGAAGGAACAAAACCCAATGGACATGGAGAGGGAAAGGATGAAAACTTCAATATGGCATAAACCATTAGAAATTTGTAGAAAGATGTCCAAAGTCACAAGGATAATAATGAAAGGCTTGTGAAATACAAGGAGCAAGAAGAAGAATTCAACATGAAGTTAATGCAGAGCCTCAAAAAAATTGAAAAGAAATTGGATAAGGAGAATGGCTCAAGAAAATCAGGAAGTCATAGGTCTCCTTATGAGAAAGGAAAATCAAGGAGTTCTAACAAACATCACCATCGCTCCCCAAGGAATTCCAATAGGAGATATCTCAGCAGATCCATCTCATCCCCTATCAGGAAGCATCAAAAGAGGTCTAGGGTGGATGAATTGCGAGGAGAAATGAACAAAATCAAACCTCCTACATTTGATGGAGAGCACAATAAGGATGAAGATACTGAGACATGGTTGCTAGGCATGAGAAAATATTTGCAGTTGCATAATTATTCTTCTCATGGAGAAGGAAGAATTTCTATCTACCAGGTCAAAGGAAAGGCATCCATGTGGTGGGATCAACTTGTGCAGGTGTAGCACATCAAATAGAAAAATGTTTCCTGGAAGGAATTCACGAAGTATTTTGAAAACAAATACTTGACTAAGATATACTAAGACAAGAAAATGAAAGAGTTCTTTGAACTCAAGCATGGAAGTATGACCATTGATGAGTATGAAAGAAGGTTTTTGGAATTGTTGAAGTATGTCTCCTTCATCAAGATGAGATCGTTAAGATTGATAGGTATATGAGTGGGCTTCCATATTTCATCAGTGACAAGATTCAATATGATGATCCCAAGACATTGGAATAGACCATAAGGCGAGCTAAATGCCTATATGATTAGCAGAAAGGAAAGCCAACTTTCCAAAAAGATTGGGAAGACAAGAAGAAGTTCAAGATGGAATAGAGGAAGAAATGGAATAATCCACCTTTCTTCAGAAATATTCCTCAGGGACATCCAACTACTAGAGAGCCCAGAGTGATTGAGACAAGTGGGAAAAGGCCAAGGCAGACACACATTCAATGTTGTGGTTGTAAAGGAGATCATTTGTATAAATATTTCCTTCATAGAAGTGACAAAGTGAGATTTGTTTACAATGTACAACAAGATGAAACAATGGATGACATGGGTAGAAATGTACCAAGGATCTATGCATCCCTAAACAATAAGACATCATAATTTCAATCACACATGATTGAAGTGGAAGGTATGATAAGCAACCAAACCATTGCAATTTTAATTGAATCAAGAGATTGTCATAGTTATATAGATCCTAAGGTGGTGGAAAGATTGAATTTTTCAAGAAGTAAGCATGGAAAATCTTGGTTGGTCATGCTCACTACCAGAGCCAAGAGAAAAGTTAATGAGTTGGTTAAGTCATGTCCAGTGGGCATGAATGGGCTGAGCACCAAGGCATATTTGAACATCTTTCCTTTAGGTTCATATGACTGTCTAATTGGGATGGATTGGGTGGAACAACACCATGTTGTCTTAGGCTATCATAACAGGGCATTTAATTTCCTGGATGAGGAAGGGAACCTAAGGACAGCCCAAGGAATTCCCAAGGAAGTAGTTGTCAAAGAAATATCAGCAATGCACCTGAAGAAGTGTTACAGAAAGGGTTGTCATATATTTTAAGCCCATATGGAAGAAGAACCTAAGGATAAGGTGTCAAATATTGAATATTATGCAGTCCTAAAGGAGTTTGAGTATGTTTTTAAAGAAATACCAGGATTACCTCCTAAAAGAGATATTGATTTTTATATAAATCTGATGCCTGGATCAGTTCTCGTATCCAAGACTCCTGACGAGTCACAGGATGAGTACACCCGAACTGAAGGAGTTGAAAATACATCTTTAAGAGCTTCTGAAGAAGGGATACATACACCCAAGTGTGTCACCCCTGGGTGCCCCAGTTTTATTTGTGAAGAATAAGAATGGGACATTGAGACTGTGTATTGATTTCAGGAAGTTGAACAAAGTAACTGTAAATAATAAGTATCCTTTGCCAAGGATCGATGACCTCTTTGATCAGTTGAAGAATGCAAAAATATTCCCAAAGATTGATCTCTGGTGAGGTTATCATCAAGTAAGAATTAAATATGAAGACATCAACAAGACTGCTATTAGAACAAGGTATGGGCATTATGAGTTCACAGTGGTGGCATTTGGATTATCAAATGCACCAGTTGTCTTCATGTGTTTAATGAATGGTTTTTTCAGAGAGTACTTATATAAGTTTGTCATTGCATTTTTGGATGACATCCTTATATATTCCAAGTCAGAAGAGGAATATGAGCAAGACTTGAAAATGGTACTACAAGTGTTAAGAGAGAATCAAATGTATGTGAAATTGAGCAAGTGCTCATTTTATCAGAACCAAATTCATTATTTGGGGAATATCGTAACTGAGGAAGGGATCGTAGTGGATCCTAAAAAGATTGAGGCCATTAAAGGATGGTCATCACTTAGGAATGTGATAGAAGTCAGATCCTTCATGGGTCTCACTGGCTACTACAATAGATTTATTATAGGATTCTCAAATATTGCACACCCAATTACTTCCTTGCAAAAGAAGGGAGTGAAGTTCCAGTGGTCATTGGAGTGTGAAAAGACCTTCCAGCACTTGAAGTAATTATTAACCAGTGCTCCAATTCTAAGGATTGTGATCCAAATGAAGACTGCATTGTATTCACAAATGCATGTAAGGAAGGACTTGGTGGAGTCCTTATTTAGAATGGATATGTTGTATGTTATGAATCAAGGAAGTTGAAGGAGCATCAAAGACACTATTACACTCATGATTTGGAGTTGGAAGCCATAGTGCATGCCTTGAAGAAGTGGAGACACTACCTCATGGGAAATCATTTTGAGTTGAGGACAAACCATAATGGTCTAAAATATTTATTTGATCAACCAACTTTAAATGCCAGGCAGAGCAGATGGTTGGAATTTCTCAGTGAGTGTGGCTTTGATATAAATCATATCAAAGGGAAATAGAACAAGGTGGATGATGCACTCAGTAGGAGAGTGCATGAGTTGCATGCTACAACCATCAACATGTGTCAATCTGATTTCAAGGGCATAATATCAGAGGTTGCAAAATCAGATTTGCATTACATGGAATTAATGGCAAAATTTGAGAAAGGTAATTTGCAGTAGAAAATTGAAGATTACAAGCTGGGAATCATTGAAATTCTCATGCACATAAACAAGATTTATGTACCCAATTCTCAGGAATTGAAAATTATGATACCGAGGGAAATGCATGACGTGCCTTATGCTTATGCTAGGAAACTAGGGTATCAAAAAACTATTACAACTTTCAAGAGCCAATATTATTGATGAAGCATGAAGAAATAAATTGTTGAGTACATTGCCAAAGAGTGTCAAAAGGTCAAGGCTGAGCATAGGCACCTAGTTGGTTTGTTGTAGCCATTACCCATTCCTGATTTGAAGTGGGAAGTAGTGGCAATGGATTTCATCACCAATCTATCCAGAACAAACAAGAAGCACGATTCTATCATGGTAGTGGTGGACAAGCTTACTAAAGTTGCCCATTTCATTCTAGTGAAGCTCACTCACAAGGAAATTAACATTGTTGATATTTATATGAAAGTAACTCGATTTCATGGTATACCGAAGAAAATTGTGTCTGACAGAGACGCAAAATTTACCTCAAATTTCTGGAAAGGTTTATTTAAAGGATTTGAAACAAATCTGAATTTTAGCACAACTTATCATCCAGAATCTGATGGTAAAATATAGAGGGTAAACCAAGCGATTAAAGATATGTTCAGGATGTATGTGATGGATAAACCATCAAAATGGGAAGAATATCTACACTTGTTAGAATTTTCTTACAACAATGGGTACCAAGCATCTCTAAAGATGAGCCCATTTGAGGCACTTATGGCAGAAAGTGAAACACACCTCTAAGTTGGGACAATGCAACAGATAGAGCAGTAGTTGGGCTAGAGTTGTTCATGGAAATAGAAGAGAAAATGTAAAAAATAAAGCAGAATTTAAAGGTTTCTCAAGACATGCAAAGCTATGTTGATAAGGGAAGAATTCAGAGTGAATTCTGCGTAGGTGATCATGTATTCCTGAAAGTGAAGGCCAACAAAAGTTCCCTGAAATTGGGAAATTGTTCCAAGTTGGAAGCTCATTATTTTGGGTCGTTTGAAATCCTAGAGAGGATTAGGCCTATAGCTTATATTCTTTCATTAACTACATCTATGTCTATTCATAATGTATTCCATGTATATTTTCTCAAGAAGTATATACCTGATGCTAATCAAGTTAATGATTGGAATGTGATTCAGGTGGAGCAAGAAGGCACTTTTCAAGTGCATCCGGTGTGCATACTAGATCAGAAGATCAAGCAGCTCTGGAATCGATCCATAGGGCTAGTAAAGGTCCAATGGACCTAGTACAGTCCTGAGGATGCAACGTGGGAGCATGAAGATGTTATGCGGGCATAATACCCGCATATTTTTTAAAGTTGTGATGGTAATATGTAAATACGTTGTATTGAGGACAGTACAAAAATAAGGGGAGTGGATTGTAATACCCCAAGGCCAAGCCCCAACTGAATTGTAGACATGCTTTATAGGCTAGTGAGCTAAGAGATTATAACCTAGGAGGCTTATGTGATGATTAGGCTGGAGAGCATAGATGCTAAGGCTAATGAGCCTACTTTTTTATATGTAAACAGAGGTTGTTAGTGTGAGTTGGCTCTTGGGATGAAATCCTTCATGTTTACTATGCAACTTCCAACTATCTCAACCTATCCTAGGAATTCCTTTACCCAAGTGGATTTTAGTCCCAGCTCATGGGTGACCCATTGTTGAGAGTTATGAGCATCGTGGTCTAAGGCTGGGAGGTTTGTGGAAGGTCTGCACACACTTGGTGGTCTTCTATAAAAATATAAGTATCAATTATGTGTTCATTTGCATGATGTGTATTTGTACATGTCTTATATTTATGAGTTTTTCCTGTATATGTTGTATGTATAGGCTTACGGCTATTTCCACATTAATCTATGTGTTATCATAATTTAATTTTCTGTTAAGTTTTATATGTATAAAGTTCCACAAGAGTTTCTATGTGCCATAGCCCAAAAAGACTATGGATGGGTATGTACATTTTTGAATATCAGAAATAGGATAAGTTCTCAATGTGGAAGTCCCTGGCCTAGGAGGCCCAGGGTGTGCTACAAGTTTGGTTTCAGAACTTAGAAAGAGTTTTTTACAAGGTAGCATGGCCCAACCTGGGTGTCTTGAGATGTCACAATGGATATGATAAATTGGCTCAGGGTAACCCATGGAAAACCCATGAGATGATTAAGGCTATAACCATCATAATTTGTCTTCTCCCATCATCGGATTGGTGTTTTGAGCTGTAGCTCCTATTGTTTATGTGTTTCAAATATAGCTGAGTCTACATTTTTCTTTCAAATTGGTGTATATGAAACAAGAAGAATGATGCAATGTCATTATCTCTCATGGCTTGTATGAGAGCATTATTCCCAAGTTGCAGTTGCAACTAGGTCTTACATTTTGAGATGGAAAATAGTGAAAGGGGAAGAAACGTCAATCAACATCAACATTCCAGTTATTCAAGAAGTTTCTGTTGTAACAAAAGAAGTAAAATATTTTAGAAGATCGAGCTAAAGAAGAACAAGATTGTTGAAGAAATTGATTCTATGAAGAAAGTGAATGTCACCGTGTAGAAACACATGTCGATGATGTAATTGAAGTTGATTGCAAAAGGTTGTAAGCCTAGATGAGACTTAGACCAACAAGCATTCATGGTTAGTGTTAGAATTTTTAGTGGTCATAATAAAGGGGAGTGTTGGATAATGCTAATAACTCCCATAGCTATTTTAAGAAAGTTTAGATTTTAGACTCTAGTAGAGTTTCAGTTAGTTCTACATGAGATATTTTTTTGAGTCTTATTATTAGTAATTTTGGTGTATTTTAACCATGTATTTAGAAGAAATGATTCAAATAAAGGTTTAGAGCCATAGCTCTTATGTCTTAGTGTTTTCTGTGGTCTTGTTTGAGGATTACAACTGTAGTTGTTCTTAATTCTCCCCTTCCTCCTTGACAAAACACTCACACACACTGATTATCTATAAATTGCTTGAACAATATGATAACAAAGGGACAAGTGTCAAATAAGGGTGCAGGAAGGTAAGAAAAAAAAGGTTAAAAATGATAGGTATCACAACGATTAGGGGAAAAGGGGAATCGAACAAGATAGGTCTAAAATAAGGGTCCAGGGAGGTAAAAAAAAGGTTAAAAATGATAGGTTTCAATGATCCAGGAGAAAAGGGGAATCCAATGAGATATGTCTCAAATAACGGTACTGACAGGTCCCATAATTTTTTTTTTATTTTCTCTTTTTTCTTTTATTTTTCCCTTTTTTTTGTTTTTACTTCACTAGGGTTTTATGCATATATGAATAATATCATAGTATCAAAATGCCCAAATTCTTAATAGAAAAAATGAAAACAATGTATAGTGATTTATGTATCCTGAATGAAGGAGGAAAGGTTGCAGGGAAATAGAGCTTCTATGTTCCTTTTCTACTTGTAATTTTTACAAACCGAATGCTGGAGGAAAGGTTGCATGGAAATATATATGCTCTGTTCCTTTTTTGTTTGTTTTCATTCCCAAGGGTTAAGGTTTTTAGGGTTCCTATAGACAAGGGTTTTCCCTATGCTATAGCTCTCTGATGTACATGTGGGGTCCAACAATATTACTTGGCCCAACATCTCGGGGAACTAACTAAGGGGGCTAGACTGTACCCTTATCCGTACTACCCAACTACCCAGGTACTAGAGAGTATCTTCCTGAGTGTTTTTCTTGGTGACATTATAGCATTCAGGCGGCCAATTGATTGATCTATGGCTAGTTGTAGGATAGCTCGGGGGTCTCCTGATATACCAGAGGTATGTGGAAGCACAAGTCCATATACATGTGTTGTTTGATGCACTACCACTCTAAGGGGTACTAATGGAGGTTACAAGGGTGGCCAACAAATGTGTGCTTAAGTACCTCTTATATTTCCTGCATGTATGCTTCCTCGACCGTGGATTTATGTGTTGAAAAAGTACGCATGCAATAAACAGAGGCTAGAAAATAATTTCACCACACCTTGCCACACATCACATGTTAAACATTATCGATTTTCCATTTCATCAATTTGAAATAAAGAAATGTAAGGTATTCTAAGATAACTCAAGAAATATTATAACATATCTTACTCAATACAACAACAAATGTAGAGTTTAGAATAGAAAAATTCCATAGGTTCAATCACATTCACGCTTTGGATTAAAAATTTCTTCTAGTACACTAATATACATCATCTTTTACTCTTTTTTTTGTGGTCCCACTTGCCCTCTTTCATTCCCCTCCTTCACCCATGGCCAACACTCACAACCAAAAATTCCTTCAATTGCAATATGAATCCAAACAACACAAGGTAGATATCCAAAGAATGACCTTTGAAATTGATTCCAATGATTCCCACTTGGACACGTTTGAGGCCAAAGTTACAGGTGAATTGGCAGAGGTTAAGGGTGAATTGTCCTCCCTCACCTAGTGGTTGAAAAAGTGCATTGGATCTCCCTCTCTTGAACAACCTTCCCACTTTGAAGGTGAGAATTCTTCCCATTATATGGCCCTTAATTCCAATTCCCTTCCTCGTGATCCCCTCCTTACTCGAGTTGAAGTGAACAAATTTGATGGATCCCATCCCACTGGTTGGGTCACTCAAATGGAACATTATTTATCCTTGCATGGAATTACTAATGATTTGGCCAAACTTCATTATGGTGTCCTCTATTTGTATCTATAACATTGGAAATGGTGGGATGGCATAGAAAGACATGCAAAGGGTATGTTGCTTGGATTCAGTTTTTGGCATAGATATATGACCACTTTGACATTGACACCCACTATCTTGGTCATTTGACCAAGTTGAATCAATTTGGCATAGTGGGAGACTTTATATATTCCTTTGAACACTTGGATTTCATAACAGAGGGCATGTCTGATGCCTTCTTCCGAGAATGTTTTATCAATGGCCTCAAAGAGGAAATTCGAGCCCAGGTCCTCATGGCTCACCCTCACACTTGGTTGGAAGCTACTCAACGTACTAAGGAATCCCAACAAATTATCTCTGGTCAAAACCAAAAAACTTCCTTTGTTCCTCGCACTCGGCCTACTAACCCTGTCTCTCCTCCCACTTCCTTTATAATTATGATGAAAAATATTTTCCGACGCACAAATGTAAGGAAAAAAAATGTTTATGGTCATATCTGAGGATCTTTTTGAATAATATCTCGAGACACCTGATATGGAAGAGTTACCCAAGCCAATTGATATTACTCGACCCTCTAACCAACCAGAAGTAGAACCAGTCATTTCATTGAATTCTCTCACTGGATTCTCATCCCACCAAAACTTAAATCACATTGGATACATTAAGAATTGAAAGGCCATCATCTTAATTGATAGTAGAAGCACTCATAATTTTATTCACCGTGGTATTTTCCAAGAAACCCATTGTTATATACATGCATTCAACAACTTTCAAATCATGATTGTCAATGGTGGTTCCATGAAATGTGGGGGACGTTGTGAAAACGTGTCTCCAAATTGGCCAGTACCACCTGAAATACCATATGTTTTCTATTGACATGGGTGGTTGTGATATTGTTCTTTATGCGGAATGGTTATGCACTCTTATTCTCATTCTCATGGATTTTAAGGAATTAACCATGCAACTCCAACATGAGGGACAACAATATAAATTCCAAGGAATCATAGCAGGATCCCATGATATCATCAGTTCCCGTTGAATGGAAAAGATCCTAAAAATGTTCATTCTGACATTATTGGCCAACTCCATTCCATTCAATAAATTGAGACACCTGTGGTGCATCCTAACCTCCAATGTATCATCTCCAAATACCAAGTTGTTTTTTCCACTCCCTAAGGAATTCCTCCTTCTTGTGGTGTTCATGATCATTCCATTCCTCTCATCCTCGAAAGTATTCCTCCTAATGTTCTCCCTTATAATCATCCCTTTTCCTAAAATAATGAAATTGAGAAAATTGTTTAATAATTGCTAGCCATAGGTGTTATTCACCCTAGTCACAACCCCTATTATTCCCATGTGGTCATGGTACTAAAAAAATAAGTTACTTGGTGTATGTGTCCCAACTTTCATGCCCTCAATAAACAAAGAAAAATTTTCCACTCTTGTCATTGATGATCTCTTGGATGAATTAAGTGGTGTGTAGTATTTTACTAAACTTGATCTACATTTTGGCTACCACCATATATGTATGCAAGATGAAGACATTACTAAGACTTATTTTCACACTCATGAGGGTCACTATGAATTCTTGGTCATTCCCTTTGGACTGTGTAATTCTCCCTCCACTATGAAAAGTCTCATGAACCATCTTTTCCATCCTTTTCTCCATCCTTTTGTCCTAGTTTTCTTTGATGATATTCTCATCTATAGTAAAACCTGGGCAGACCAACTTACCCATGTGGATCAAGTTCTCAATGTACTCTCTCGACACCAACATTTTCTCAAGAAACATAAATGTTTCTTTGGAGCTTCGAAAGTGGAGTACGTGGATCATATTTTTGACAAGGATGGTGTATGTGTGGATCCTAAGAAAATTGAAGCTATGAAGGATTGGTCGTGCCCAAAAAATATCAAGAGCTTGCGTAGTTTTCTGGGTTTAACAGGATATTATCGCAAGTTTTCTCATAATTATGGAAAAAATGTCATGCCTCTTACTTCTCTCCTATAAAAGAATGCTTTCACTTGGACTCCAGTAGCTAATCAGTCATTTCAAGCATTTAAAGAAGCCATATGCACAACTCCTGTCTTGTCCCTTCCTGACTTCAAAAATATTTTTTTCCTCAGATGTGATGCCTTCGAGAAAGGAATTGGCTCAATACTCATGAAAGAGGGCATACCCTTGGCCTTCACTAGCAAACAACTCTCAAAGAGACATTTTGATCAATCAATCTATGAAAAGGAAATGTTGTCTATTCTGCATTTTTTTAATCTCTGGCATCCCTGTCTCTTAGGGAATATCTTCCAAATTAAAACCGACCATCAGAGCCTCAAATATTTCCTAGAACAGAGGATTTCATCCTAGGAGAAAAAAAAATGGGTGACCAAGCTATTTGGATATGATTATGAGATCATTTGGATGTTGAAGTTTCCATATGGTTGTAGCCACAGGAACTATTGGATCAGTGTGAGCGTCATCTCCGTTAGTGAACAATCAAGGAGGCATTAGTGCAGTGGAAAGATACAATTCCAGAAGATGGTACCTAGGAAGCAAAAACTATTCTCCAGGAATTTTCTCATCTCAAGCCTTGAGGAAAAGAATTTTCTTCAAGGGGGAGGGCATGATAGGGTTTTAAACCCATAACTTATCATATAGGTAGAATAATATATTTCCATGTAATAAAGGCCGATACTAGTTAGTAAGGCCTATTTAATAAATATGAACAAGCCAATGTAAGAAGACCTAATAGAAGCTTTCGCTTCTAGAAATATCTTCCTCTAGAATGTTCTATAGAATATAGAATTGATATAAATAAGAGTATAAGGCATGATAGGGATTGGTCTTGAGAACTATTGTAATAGATATTTTCTCTGTTGGAGATTTCCCCCTCAAAGAGGCAAGTGAACATTTTTCCTATCAACAAAGGTATTGTTTTGGTATTGTGGTTCCATATATTATGTTGTTCCGTTGTTATATTACTGTTCTTTGTTCTTATTCTATTGGTATTCACTGTAACATTTATTTTTTCTGCTATTATAATAGATATGGTTACTAACAGGCCTGGTATTCTCCCAGATAGATCATTTTGTTTGTCTTTCAATACCTTATAATACTCTGTAAACCCAAAAAGGGAATTGATTCATTAGGAGGAAATGCTTAAAAAATACATAGATATTTCACTGTTAAAGCACATCAATTTTTTTTCGATCGGTGATATGGAGAATTTTGCTACCATCAAACGTTGAAGAGTCCAATTAGGCCTCATTTGTGGGAACAATTCCTACTATTGAGCCAAAGGTAATTTGGACCCATAAACATGTACTTCATCACGTATCTTTGTTTATATCTTCTGTACGTTCTGATTCAAGTTCTGGTTTTGATACCCTCTTTCCTTCCACTTTGTAATCAATAGAGGACAATCTTCTTTCATGTGATCCAGTTCTCTAAAATACATGCAGGTTGTACAAGGGTTTGGGAATTCATGAGCTAAGTGTCCCGATTGATTATAATTGCAGCATATTATTGGGCCTATGCCTCCTCTACCAAAACTTCCTCTGCCTCGACCTCTACCAAATCATCCTCAACTTCCTGGATTAAAGCCTCTCTGATTATTATAATATGGACCACCTCCTTATTTCATGGGATATTCCTCTTGAATTATATACATATATGAAGTGTTCTCTCTCATCAAATAGAATGCAAGGTAGTCCTTCTCTTTGTTCCCTAATGACTTGAAAAAGTTACAAAATAAATTCCTTGGCGTACATTGATATTTCTGCAACAATGGGAAATCGTGCGGATGATGTCCCCATTTATTTCATATTTCACAGTACCCTCCTCTCTGTAATGGGTTTGGTGCTCCAGTTTCCAAATACTGCACAAAATATGGGAATCCATCCTTATGATGGCCTTCAGTCCTACACTTGACACACCAAACTTGTTCCCGCTTCTTATTTCCTTTTTTTAGTTCTGCTAATTGAATTATCAAGGCGGATAATTGGGTCTGGAATTGGGACATCCTCTCGCCATATCCTACACGAGACACTTCCATCTTGATTTTAATATCCAAATATTAATGTTGCGATGCAACCTTATTTTGTATCAACGAGTAGCGAATGTGTGGAAATAGTCCTGCAATAAACCATTCTATGTGCTATTGATCAGGAATTTGAAATTTCATCCTACCCATCAAATCCTTAAATATTTTCTCATAGTCCCACACTAACTCATTCATCACTTGTTTGATTTCCTTCAATTATGTGATGTACTAGGACTCAAACTTCAACTTCTTGAACTCTTTTAATAATGTTTGTCGAATTTCTACCAATTTCCTTGCTTACCTTCTAGTGTAGTACTCTGTAGTTTCTTGTGCCATACTAATGTGTGACCTCTAAATGTTGTTTCCAACTATGAAATATTTATGGCCTCATCCTGGAAATTATTTGCTGCCCAAATTGTCTCAACTACCAACATATGTTGTTCTGGGTCCTTCGGCCCAACTCCCTGGAACTCAATCATTCTCAATGTATTTTCTACCCTTTCCGTGGTATTTTACGTAGTACCTCCCCCCGATGTTTCTTGTTGATTCTGATTCAACGTACTACTTCCACTTCTCTAAATACCATTATTCTGAATTCCTCCGCTAGCTATAAGTTCTTTTGACAAATCCCGAACTCTTATCTCAGATCCAAGTGATGCACACAGGGTCTTGTAATCGAGACATGTTCCAACCTCAGTAGGACTTTATGACTCTTATATTATAGGATTGAACTGAGAATCCTCTTCCTCTCCTTTTGTGCATGGTATTTCTACGATATAAACTATTGTGTAGGGTTCTATCCTCTCATACTCACTATGCGACTCTCCTTCCTCAACCCCAATATTCAACCCCTTGCACCTTCTTCCACTGCACAGTACCCAAAACTTGTCTTCTTCTTCTGGTATACCTTCCTCGTTTTTATGCATCATTAGTCCCTCCCTTCCTTAGTCATTTCTTTCTTCATTCCTTCCTACCTTCAGGCTATCCCCCGGTCATCCCCTAGAACCCCTATGTGTGTGAAACCCCTTAGTAGTCATATTTCATCGTCATCAAATATTTGTCTCACAACAACATCTTTATTAAAGTACTCAATGCTTTCATAAACCCTCCATGTGGAGCCTTGAAGAAATCCCTTTCTTCAACACTATATGACTAGGTACGATCTAGTGAAAATTATGTAATATAACACCCCAGTATGTTATTCAACCAGAAATAAATTGTGAGAGAAGTAGTATTACTTACAAAATTTAATTATCTTACCAAACCATGGGTCTAGTTCCTCGGGGATGTAGTACGGTATCTTCTAGTATTCTCCACTAATATTCGAACCATTTAGTCAAAATAATTGGAAATTCACTTAAGAAAATATCATACAACTCAGTGAACACATACATTTTCAACCATTGTTCATCACAAATCTGAGGGTTTCTATTCCCTCCTAGGGAAAAAAAATTCTCCTTCCTTTCCAGCCATTTGAAAATTTCTTTCTTAGTTGGCCTCCAAAATATTCCCTCAATTACATATTTCAGCTCCCAAAAAAGGAACTATTTGTTGTCACGTGGTTATAATACCCTGGGTTCAGTTTATTCAACCAATAAAACCCTTCAGATACCAACCCTTTCTGCATCACTTGCATGCAAGTGAAGTCTCACCTTAGGTATCTACTGGGTCTGTATGAACTAAGTTTCTGCAGGGACGAGGGGATGTGAGGCTATCATCATGTTCATTACTATTTATCCACCTTGTGCATAATATATTTACTCATATCCTTTGATTAGTAAACAAAATATATAGTGTATTACTCTTATAACATAGAGTGAAACACAAATAACCCACTGTAACATTAATTATTACTGCACATCAATGATATAGTAAACATATCTATACTAATTATGCATAAATAAAACATCCATTAGCAACCACATCAACACAACACATAGAAACATAAATTTTAATGAGGTTCACCCAATCCTGTTACATATTTATAGATAGAGTTAGGGCTCAGAACTCTAATAGTTTATCCCAAAACCCTAACATGTCCTAGTTGTTTTCATTCTTTTTTCCAACATTCTTATTTTCCTTCCTTTGTGCCTGCATGTTGCTTTTCCCTCTTTAGGGATGAACTGCTTTTTTCCTTCTTTTATGCTCAACTTCTCCTTTCCTTCCTTCTTTTATGCCTTCTATAACGCTTTTTTTTACAGTGCAAACTGCTCCCTTTTATGCTTTTGCACGCGCTCTTCAAAATTTATTTATTCAAATTGTCAGTCCAACATGCCTCCAACAGTCACCTGTGTCTCTTCCAGAGCCACTTAAGCCTATTGCGTCACGCCCTTCCATGCCTCCATCAACTTTTGGAGTTTTTCTCTTGTTTTAGTGACTTTCTTCTTTACCTCGACTTCTTTCTCCAAAATGTCTTCTACTACCTACCCAGTCAAAGTCATGAGATTCTCCTGATTGTCTTGTGTTACATTATTCACCATGCCCTGCACAACTTCCAATGTCGCTATGACCTTGAGTGCTTCATCCTGCAGGGGTACCAATTTTTGTGTGAGATTCTTCTACTCTCGTTTCGACTTTATTTGGTACATATGTTGCTTCCTTTAGTGGTGCCATATATGTAATCTAGTTGCTAGAGACAACTACAACGTCTCTGTGGTTTTTCTCAGGCTCTACAACAGAGATCTCACCTCTCTCTTACTTTCATGCAACTCCAACTAACAATAACCAATGTTTGTTGATTCTCCACATATTTTGTGCCCCTTCGCCAGTTGTCCCTTTAACTTCCCGCCTATATTAGTTTTCTAATCCCTTAGTATTATTCATTAAATACTTTCTTTAAAGCTGCATTAATTCCAAATATTTCACTAGATTGTTTTCTTGATTTTCCAAGATGTCACGATCTCTGTCGACTTTTTCCATTTATGGAAACACATTTTCGTGTTGTGTTGTAATTATGGATTTTATCCATCATTTACACTCATTAATTCCATTTAGCAATCATTATCCGTCTGTTTCCACACAATTTATCTGGCTTACCTTTTCGTTCACTGCACAACTTTCACTTCTATATGTAATCTACTTGCTTGACATTGTTTCTTCCATCTGCATGACACTCACTTTGTTTGCACACTTCCCCTCATTGTAACTTAATTTTTTCTTGTTTTTCCTTTTTTTTATTTTCTCTTTTTCCATTTTTTCTTTCTTTTTATTTTTATTTTTCCTACTATAACACACTACTATAGTAAAAAGGTTCTCGTGTAAGTCAAACTAGTGTGTGAGCGGTCGGTTTTCCCTATAGAGCTTTAGCCGACTTCCATTCACAAATCCTCCAAAGAATTCATCATTCAACGTTTCTAGCTACACAACACCTTCTTTTCTAACACACTTGATCACGTGTGGACCTAACTAATGAATCCTAAACTTCCTAGGGTGCAGCATGAACTTGTCATATAAAAATACTAAGTCTCCCACATGGAATCATTTTTTATTAATATTCCTATCATGACATGATTTTTCTCTTTCCTTCTGGACTTGTTGAATCCTGCAAAAAATCGGTCTTCCTCGAGCTGTAACAACTATGAAAATATTTCCTCTACCGCGCTAGAGTCCAAAAGATCTATAATTAGTGCAACGTGCTGGCTTGGCAAAATAAATTACATTGGCATTACTGCTTCTTTCCCATATACCAACCTAAAAGGTATCTATCCTATAAAAAACAATTCTTGTAGTCCTATATGCCCATAATACTGTAGGGATCCTTAAGTCCCAATCATCCCTTCGTACATTGCAAATCTTTGTCAGTGCATTTTCTAAAATTTTATTGAAGTCTTCTACTATCCCGTTTTCCTAAGGGTGATACAACATGCTCCTCTGATGGTGAATTTGGAACTCCTCAGTCAATGTTGCAATCGTCTTATTGAGGAAGTGTGTTCCTTGATAACTCAATAGAATGCGTGGGCACCCAAATCTTGTCACTACATTATCAAATATAAATTTTGCAGTAGTTTCCACACTCCAGTCAGTCATTGGTGTTGGTTTGGCTGATATGTTCAAATAATCCGTTGAAATGATTATATACCTTGATCCTGATCTCATGATTGACGTATTGATCAGTTCAATGAGGTCTATCACCCATTTGTCAAAAATCCTATAGCGTAACCTATGGATGCAAAGGAATCTCATTCCTTCTAGCTGGATTTGGTCATGAGCCGTTGTATCCAATTTTTCCCTAGGAAACCTTTTCTCATACATGACTCATCAACCATTCTCTATCACATGTATGCATACCTATACCTTTACTTCCCTTGCATCACCATCATCATCATCGTCATCATGAGTTTTCGACATACTCATATCCATGCTCTCTGATGTTCCTGTGTCATGTTGCAGCAAATGGATTTCGATGTTAGTTATAATTGTGTTGCAACATTGCGATGTGTTGCAACAACTATATTTATGCATCAATTATGATTGTGTTGAAATAACTATATTTATGCATCAGTTATGATTGTGTTGCAACATTCTAATGTGTCGTAGAAACCAAATTTCTATGTCAATTATGATCGTGTTGGAGCATCAGGATGTGTTGAAACAACTATATTTCTACATCAGTTATGATCACGTTGCAACATTACAGTGTTTTGTAGCAACTTGATTTATGCATCACTTATGATCATGTTGCAACATCGTGATGTGTTGCAGCAACTAGATTTTTCCATTGGCTATGATCATGTTGCAACAACTAGATTTCTATGTTAGTTATGATCATGTTGTAACATTGGGATGTGTTGCAACAACTGGATTTATACATCAGTTACGATCATTTTGCAGCATCATGATGTGTTGTATAAAATGGATTTATCCATTAATTATTATCTTGTTGCAGTAATTGGATTTCTACGTTAGTTATGATCATTTTGTAGCATCACGATGTGTTGAAATAATTGGATTTCCATGCCAACTACGATCATGTTACAACATCGTGACATGTTGTAGAAACTCGATTTATTTGTTAGCTATAATCATGTTGAAACATCATGATGTCTTGCAACAACTATATTTTTGCGTCAATTATGATCACGTTGCAATATTGTGATGTGTTCTAGCAACTGGATTTCTTCGTCATTTATGATTGTGTTGCAACATCACGATTTTTTGTAGAAACTATATTTTGCATTAGTTATGATCTTGTTGTAGCATCACGATGTGTTACAGAGACTAGATTTATAAAATAAAAGCATGTGGTGACTTATCCTTGAAAGTTACAAAATGTAATAGTTGTTTTTTTATGTGCTTACAAGTTCAAACGTTTATCTTCTTTCTATATACTATATATAATATAGTATATATCAAACCACAAGAAAAATTAACCAACAACCTATTACCTTCATACCAGCTACACCCAAGAGACCATTTGATGCCAAGAGTACCGAGGGAAATTCGACCATACGACGTTGAGTGTACTAATTTTGTTTCCAATTAATGAAACTCTCATGATCACTTCGAAAAACTTCTAGGTGTTCTTCGACACTACGACTAGGTGTTTGTCGATAGTATCACTAAAAGTGTTTCAGTAATAAAAAAAGTACGTCTGTATCTTGTCTCTCTTGTGATGACCATGAGTGAAAGTATGTAGGTCATTCATTTAGTGTATTATGAGTCTAGAAAAAATATACGACAAATAATTGTCGATCTTACGATGGTACTACAATGACAATGACCTTGAACTATGGTTGATTGTGCTCCAAGTTCATCATAAGTGGGTCATTACTCTGACAAAATGGTGACAAATATTGGTCGCTCATAGGAATAACCTACGACGATTATGGCTATGGAAATTGGTCTATTGTGGTCCAAGTTCATCATCTTGGTCACTCTTATGATGACTGTGTGATGGAAATGAAATAATTTCACAACGATGGTCTGTCGATTGTATGACATAATTTTTTGTTTGTTGTGCGACGACAAAGAGTTCACTAGAAAGTACGATGGAACCTTACTTCATAAAAAGTATGAAAGTTGTGACAAAATGAAAAATGGATGATAGGCTTCATTGTACTTGTGACATTTTAGTGTCAAAAATTCATCAGTAAATTGTCGCAAAATGGGCCCCAATGTACTAGTGCAACTTTCAAGGATAAGTCAAAAAATGTTATTTTTTGAATATTTAATCATAAAATCACTTAAAATACTAAATAAATGCACTGGAAAATGTGGAACTTAATCCCACATATAAACATTAGAATGTTCCTAATACAAGGGTACACACAAGTGAAAAATGATTAAAAGTCAAGAAAAAGGTTGGTAAAAAGATGACATTTTGGTGACCCAAAAAGAACCTCCAACAAATACACAATACATTCATACATCCAAATCACATGTCCTCAATAATGAATACATGATCTTTATATATAATTATTAACAAATTACACGTGTGTCCCTTTTATTATTAGGCCAACCACTATTACATATATATTTATTCATTACATGTACATTTAACACCACATATTCCCCCCTTGGGGTCATATGATATACATTTAACCCCATATATGCCCCCCTTGGGATCATAACAATACTTGTGTATTCCAAGTAAACATCATATCCTTCTTCTATGGAGGTTTTCATTTATATGGAAGGGTAACCATTAGATCCCTTACTTTTATCAACATTTTTAAATATGCAAATTTTTTCATCATGCCCATCTTTACTACATTTATAGTATCTCCTTATAGATTTTTTTGGAGATTTAGATCCACCTCTAGATTTAAATCTCCTACCCAAAGAATTATTTTCTATCTCTTTGGGATGACCTATTGCAAATAAAACATCCTTAGCCACACCCTCCATGGATGATTTCTTCATTTCCTTTGATAACAAGGACGTGAGTACATCCTCAACTTTAATGTGGATAGAATAGTACTACCAATTACTACCACTAGATTATCCCAAGAGTATAGAAAATAACATAACAAGCTAGTAGATAAACTTCTTCCTCCTTATTAATATCAATAGAGACAATTTAACTTATTATAGCATTCAAACAATTTAGATGCTCTGTCACAGATTTTCCATCATCCATCCTAAGATGATATGGTTTCTTTCGAATAAACAACTTGTTTACCAAGGAATTTGAATAATATAAATACCCTAACACATCCCACAATTTATTTTCACTGTCTTTTCTAGAGACATTCAATAATAATGAATCTAAGACGTAGAGTTAAATCATACTTTTCACCTTTGTTTCTAGATTTTCACTTGAATATTCTTTCAACATACTAGTAGGTTTTGTACTCGGACCCACAAAAACCCATTATTCTCTATCCATAAGAAAATATTCCATCATTATCTTCAGTAACTCAAATCTTTATCCATTAAAATTATCTACTTATATTATTGAACTTCTTACTATTTTTCTTTACACAAGATTCACTATGCATATATCCCACTCAAGAAATAGTTTAATGCAAAACCAAGACACCCTTTCTCTTCATAGAATGAGATAAACCCTAGAAACAAAGGTGTCCCCGTGAAGACAATAATATTTCTTTGATACAAAATGAAGAGTTTCATAAACCTGTGTAATAAAATCAATACTAGCATAATCTAAAACATAGGAATAAAAATGGAAAATTCACAATGTATACACAAGATTTACCTTAGAAACTCTTAACTAGGAAAACCACCCTATGTGAGAGTTACACAACTCTCTTTCTCATTGTATTTACTTCACCATTCACAATACAATAGTTTAGGTACGATGCACCATCCAAAACCCTAATCCATTTACCTAGATTAGATTACAATCCCAATTCCTTAACCAAAATTAGTATACAATGGGCCTAAAACTCTTTGGTAGGAAAAATAGAAAACATACAAAAATGGAACCAATTTCTTTTCCCTGCTAGGATGGGACTAAGTCTACCTATAAAATGTCTATCACTACACAGAATGAAACTGTGTATCCCATTTTTTTCTATTTATATTTTTAATTATTTTTAGAAGTTGATAAATGAATATTTGAATTGCACTGTATACACCTTTGTCTTCCCCAATTTTTTTTTCTCTTATTGATGTAAATTGAAAATACAAAATTCTATTTTTTAAGAGTAAACATCCATGAGTATCCAACATATTTTTTTTATAATTTTTAGGTTGTGTAATATTTAATATACTTATTTTCCTCTTGAGACCTTCACTCTTTGAGAGAAATTTTTTATATAAGTTTTAGAATAAAATAAATTAAAAAATATAGTATGAAATGAAAATGATAAATTTATATGTCATTCTATAGAGGATTCAATGATGAATCTATATGCACCAATTATGCCACCTTCCATGGAAGAGATGAAGTGATTTCACCTCCTAGAAGTTGAGAGTCCATGAAAACTTGCAAAAACAAGGAAGGTTTATTTATTTTAAAACCCTCGATCAAGGTTTAAACCTTGATTGATATATTTTATAATCCCTCAATAAAGATCCTATTTTTACTTAAACCATTTACTATGGTTTTAGAATATTGATCAAGGTTTTACATCAATTGAGGTAGGTTTTAAGCCCTCGATTGAGGTTTGAAACTTTTACCGAGGGATAACAACTTTATTTGATATTGTTCCTTGATTGAGGGTCTATGTAGACAATTTCCAGATGCCACATTTTCTAAAACATGAGACACAACTTCATGGATTCTCCAAGTTGTATAACACCATATACAACCATTGGAACACTTATGCAACTTGCTATTGTTGCATACCAGTAAATGAAAAATGTGTTACATAACCCTCTCTATGTTATTTTTGTGTCATTAAAAGGTAGTAGAAAACCTTTCACGATGCTACATACCTAATCATAAATGTTGCAAAATGTAGTTCCATTCATATTTGTTTATGATCGAGAGATATTG
This sequence comes from Picea engelmannii, assembly GCA_009831015.1. Taxonomy (NCBI): domain Eukaryota; kingdom Viridiplantae; phylum Streptophyta; class Pinopsida; order Pinales; family Pinaceae; genus Picea; species Picea engelmannii. The sequence goes on along the minus strand of ML786797.1, from coordinate 134,337 downwards.
GCATGTAGAAGCATATTGAATGTATGGAGAAGTATTGTAATCCTAGATACATTATTCTATAAATAAGTGATTATATATAGATAACTATAAACAAGTGATTATATATAGATAACTATAAACATGATATCCCAAGTTGTTATCTCAACTAGTTGTCCCTAATTTTGTTGAGCATTTGTTTAGTTCCTTACTGATAAGTGATTATCTCGAATCCCTTTCAGTAATGTATACTAGCCTATGTCGATGAACTTACTAGGGATTTCATCCAAGAATGTGGTGAAGCATTCCTTTGCTTATCTATGAGGTTCTCCTTAGAATTTTGTTTATATACATTAGATATTGGCATGTAGAAGCATATCGAATGTATGGAGAAATATTGTAATCCTAGATACATTCTTCTATAAATAAGTGATTATATATAGATAACTATAAACATGATATCCCAAGTTGTTATCTCAACTAGTTGTCCCTAATTTTGTTGAGCATTTGTCTAGTTCCTTACTGATAAGTCATTATGTCAAATCCCTTTCAGTAATGTATACTAGCCTATGTCGATGGACTTACTAGGGATTTCATCCAAGAATGTGGTGAAGCATTCCTTTGGTTATCTATGAGGTTTTCCTTAGAAAATGTTTTATATACATTACAATATGAATATTTTTAATGACTTAATAAAATTATTCTAAATTAAACCGACCTAAGAAAGAGTTTCTTTATACAATTTCATTTGATCTAAATATTTTTGATAACCTTGGGAAACATAATATTAATAATCTCACAACCTCGTTGTTATCACTGAAATTCCGTATACAAATGGTTACAGGAATCCAACATCTCCAAACACCCATTACTTCATCCATGTCCCAAAAATGCATTTCCAAAGGGCACAAAACTATACAACTGGTTATAAAATCAGCATGTTTTAAGGATACAAAGGAAGTGCGCGCACGTGCGACAATAAAAAACCGTCGGAAAAGTGCACATGTGCCTGATGCACGACTGTGGATGCAAAAAGCCACGCACACCTCAGAACGACGCATTTATGATTTTGGTCGGCCTTCCACCCACTTCTGGTTCATCTCCCAAGTCGATTTGACACCCAAATCCAAGATGAATCCGAATGGGGGGCTGGTCAAAGACCTAAGTGTTGGATTATTGAGAGGGGGGGTGAATCAATAATAACGTAATTATAATCATTTTTCTTCAAATGTTATATCAATGTAGAATTATTATCCAATAATGAGCAGTAATAAATAAACAATCACACACATGCATAATACACCAGTGTTTTACGTGGAAACCCAAATCGAGAGAAAACCACGAAATGCTTTTTCTTATATGTCTTGAAGAATTACATTCATTGGAAGCACCAACTTCCTTTTTTTTCTAGATGCAACTGGAAGGAGGTTCCAACCTCCTAGTTTCTCAGGCTACAACCTAAGGGAAGCTCCAACTCCCCAAATATTTGGCTACAACCAGAAGGAGGCTACAACCCCCAATGTTCTCCGGCTACAACCAAAAGGTGGCTATAACAACCTTTCCTTGCCCTGTCCTACCACCCTGAAGTAGAAGTAGAATGATGGAACTACTGTCACACTATCACTGTGAGATATACTGCTGTAAACCTGTACTAATAAGTCCGAACCATGCATCAACCTGTACCTCAACCTGTAATCAACCTGTACCATAAATAAGTGCATCAACCATGCACCAACCTGTAATCAACCTGTACCATAAACAAGTGCATCAACCATGCACCAACTTGTAATCAACCTGTACCATATACAAGTGCATCAACCATGCACCAACCTGTAATCAACTTGTACCATAAATAATTGCATCCAACCATGTACCAAGTATGTACCAATCATGTTTTAACTGCTTATCAACTATGACTCATCAATATGTACCAACATCATCAACTATACACCTCATGTATGTGCCAACTCATCAACTACTTGTCTCAACCATGTACTCAACATGTACCTCAACCAAAAGCCCTCATCAATTTCATTATCCAAATATGATTTGTAGCTCTGTAATAGACCTAGTGTATATGATCACATTCCTGCAAACCTTCCTTAACTTTTAAAAACAAAAGACTAGCATTTTCATCAAACTTGTTTTTAGTCTCACATGCCTAGTTTTGGATTAGTCAACAACCATAACTTGAAGTAATCATAAAGATATGAAACTGATACACAATGTTCGTCAGTCTATTTTATGCAATTCCTCCAAGTGGCACTACTTGGAACCTCTCAGAAAAGGAGTTATAGCAAAAATGGCGTACCTTGCTGAATTCTGTCTTAATCTAGAGAGCGACCTTGTAGAGCGTGCCTCGCACAAAATATTTGATACAATGATCTAAAAATGTTACAAAGCATACTAAGGCCTTTATCCTAACCAACACATTTTGTCTCATGGAATTTGTATCTGTTATGAAGAATTTATGACGTTTTTACCCGAAACACCTGATTTTGACTAGTTTCAGGACTGGCCACAAACCCTATTTTCCACAGAGTGTAACTCCCAAAATACAACGACCCACAAGCTGAATT
>ML786797.1:86192-98728 GCA_009831015.1 Picea engelmannii | reverse complement strand
CATTATGGAAGTAATCGACAGGTCAAGACACGTGCTGATACATTAAAGCTATGCAAGTGCTGAACAGAGATAAATGGTATCTAGGTTTTAGAATTTGTTATCTTCTGGTATGAAAAGAAAAACGCAGACACATAGTAAATGCCAAATGCTACATGAATGCATAGTTGTTATTGCTAATTGCAGATGTCAAATAGGTGTGCGCAGGTGTCCTGTGGTCGCAGTATACAAACTGAGAGTGGTTATGGTTTATTCGTATCCCACTTTAAAATATATCCTGCAGGGTAAGATTCGATGGCATCTTCGTGTTAAAATATTGTAATCTTCAATCATCCTTATACTGTAAGATAATCCATATGATTATATTAAAAATGGTAATTCAACTCATGATTCATTGGGAGATCTGTTAGAAGGTGCAGATCAAGTATTTTATTTCAAAATTGGCGGATGGCTACTTAGAAACAGTATTCCAATCCTTACAGGGGGCAGAGATGAAGATTTTCAGGCATGAAATCAGTAGACAATTTCTGGCATCGAGATGCAGATATTAAGGTGACAACAACCACTCAAGTCACCAAATTTCCAGTACAAACTTCAAGGCAACATAAACAACATTAGATACAGGTGCCAGGGAATCAGACAACTACAAAACTTTCGAAGATTATACAAGATCCAGTGTGCTAAATTTGGCCTATCCTACATTAGTTGATTTTTGCAACAGTTCAGAGGACATCTACAAATAGCAGTAAAGACAGGAATGCAATGTCATGCAGCATCATTCGAGTGTTAAATGAAATAATTTCTCTTTCTAGATATACACATGTATTTATATGTATCTTTGACTGTGAATGACTTTTATTTTACTGCAGATATCTTTATTTCCTGAACCCTACAGGATTACAAACGAATGATTTGAATAGAATTCCAGATCTGGGAGAAAGTTTTAAAAAGATTTCACAAGCCTGCAATTTCGGTGGCTTGCACAAGTTTCAATAGTCATTCTTATCCACCAAAATTTTCACTTTCGGTAGCTAACCTTACTCCATTTCAGGCTTCTAAACCACTGAAAGCACATGCACTGGCAGAATGTCTTCCTTTTGCACAGATCAAAGTTTTTTGTTCCCAGGATGCATGGATATGGTCTTTTATGAAGGGAAATAATTTAAAGGATTGAAATCATGATTTTTTATCAACATTAGGGGCATAATTTAATACAAGAAGATCGAAATCCCTTTGATATTTTTGGTCAAATATATCAAAGTTGTCAAAAGGAGATTTCCAGGATAAGAAGATTAACTTCCAGATGTCAATTGAAGATTCTAGAAGGCATAGTGATCATCTAGCATACGAGAGCAGTTGCCAAAGACTTTGTATTAGGATATAGTTTGACTTCCCTTTATAAAGGATCTGTTCCTATTAGTTTGCAATTAGTTTTATGCTATGCTATTTTTAGTATTCTCGATCCCTCTTCATAGGATCTCATCTGTATATTGTAAAGGCTATAAAGTCAATTAAAATGGAGGATTAAGGGTTCAATTTTGGGTTCTATATGCTACTACTGTAAATAAGACTTATTCTTAATATATGAAAGATTGCAAGCTTCCTTCATCTATGTTTTCAGACCTTTCTTCTTTGTTCTATGATATATTATGAGTGAATGAACTTCTTTATTGATGCTTATTTGATCCACATGTGACTGTCATTTCACTACTTGATTGATTAAGTTTAGAATCATAAGTTATTACCTTAGTTTCTAAACCCATTGTGATTATTGTTTTATATGAGTATAAACTGGTTCAAGCAACTATCTTCTGTCCTATTTGATTAATCCTTGTCTGATTACATTCTTAGAAGGCCTCGTAATATTTGATATTACTAGACAGTCTTAAAGACACAGTCCAGCCCTTAGATATTCATCTTGATCCAATCCCTATTTCACTTCTAAAGTGAACCATTATATGAAGAGTTAAGTTACCAAGCATCTCTAAGATACAACCTGCTAGATTTTCCTGGAGTGATAACACCCTCAACCATCCCTCCCTCCCCAACCAGAAGGAATCTCGATGCAGATTCCAATACTTATTCCAATCACACCACCCTCACCCCCACTCGCGAGCACCACTGCTACAGCTTGGGGAAGAAGAAAGAAGAAAGATTCCACCACTCCACTTCCCCCATGAATTCATCCTCCTTGCGCACTATTCGAAAAAGATGGACACCCCATTAATAAATTCTCTTCTCTCCCTGACCTATGCAATTTAATTCAACTCCGTCGGGAAACAACACCACTAGTCGCTTCCTCCATTTCACCTAGTACTACTACCACTGCACCCCCTACTATAGGTAGCAAAGGTCTTCGAACCAAATTCTCATGTGCCATCTATTCAAAGTATGGCTATTACACCCACCATTTCCTGACGCTACCTCAATTTCGGCAGACACCAATGACAGTATGCCAAATATTTCAGCAAGAACCCCCTCCCTCCATGTCACCTCAAACACAAGTCACTAACATACACTATGTCATGAACTTAGTCAATGAATGGATGATATTTTCTTTCTCCCTCTATGAATCACTCAATCAATTCACCTACCAGTGTCCCACGATTATTGAATACATGCATCATCAACTAGCCCTTATTCAAAATCCCCCCGTCACCACACCTTCGATGACACCAGTAGTTCCCCTTAATCCCTCTCCCAATATTGTTTATACCTTCTCTCCCAAGCTCGAGGAACTTACCACTCCTCCATGGTTTATAGATAGACTAGAGGAGTATTTTCCCCCAAATCCCCCCAATTCTCCCATTCATTTACCCACGAAAATATTACGCCCGACTATCGTTTTCAACCCACAATATATTGATATTTGGTTTATGTCGAGCGAACCATCACAACCTCCTTGTGTCATCCGCTCTGCATCGTCACCATTAGAAGAAAACCACATGGTGAAAGTCACCAACATTACTCCCCTGGATCCCCTATATTCTCGACAGTTCCACTGAGACGAAGACATCCTCGAGAAATTAAATACCCCCGATTTCCCATGGGACCCGCTCCATCACCGAGTACTCTTTCTTTCACAGGAAGCCTTTGTGCCTCCTCGCCAAAAATCCATTTATGCAATCGAAACCAAAGATTTTATCCCATCAGGGAACATAGATTGGTTCAATAACCCTATCCCTGCTCTGAACACTTTTGAAGAAGGTAACATGGCCAACATATCCCCCACCATCAAAATTGATATTTCCATCAAACCTTGAATCATAGAAGAAATCACCATCATCGTCGCATTCTCTCCTGAAGAACTCATAGCTTACAAATATCTCTTCTAGGAATAATGAGACATTTTTTCCTGGTCATACACAGAAATTCCTGACCTTGATCCCTCTATTTTCAAATATCATATAGACACATGGCCTGATATTACCCATGTACAACAAAAACAATGTCCATTAAACCCATCCAAAGAAGCGGACATCAAATCCGAGATAGACAAATTACACGTTGTTGGGTTCATATACCCCATCTCATATATGCCATGGTTCTCCAAACCTATCTCTGTTAACAAAAAATAGGGCACTATCTGTGTCTATACGGACTTTCGCGATCTCATCACACCTGTCCCAAAGACAATTTTCCAATGCCCTTTATTGACTAGATCATCGATGATTGTGTCGGCCATGAAGCTTTGTCCTTCATGGACATTTTCTCTAGTGTTGCACCTCTTTTGACCTCTGAATGGGAAAAATAGAGATGCTTACAAGCCTAGTTGGGTAGCTAGGAAAGACAACAGTAAAGGAAAGGGTTAAAAAGATAAAACATTAAAGATAAACAAAGAATTAAACTAAGAATGATAAAACCAATTAAACTATAGTGCATAAGAACATAAGAATAAGGAACAAACAAGACTCATGCCACCAATGGAAAGGATTGTATTAGTGGAAATAAAACATCGAAGAGAAAGGGAGACTTTGGGTCCCCTCTTCCTCCAAGGGAGGGATATTGGACCCCCAAATATTGATCTCTTCTTACAAATGAGGAACTAGGATGAAATGGTGAGGAGAATCCAAAGAACATTCAGTCTAGAGGTGATATGAATGGCTAACTACAATGGTGCTAGCATACTCTTGATGAGGAAAGAGGATCCTCCAAGATAATATCAGTAGCATAAAAATACAAATGAATTCCTTGAAAATGTAGTGCACCCATGGCTTCCTTTTATAGCATAACATTGTGGCATTATTCAACTAGCTTTTAGTGTGAACAAGGGGCCATTTAGGGCACCATTAGGTCTTTGACCAACCACCCAGCTGGATTCAGCCAAGATTTGGGTGTCAAATCAACTTGGAAGATGAGCTAGAAGTGGTGGGAGGCCGACCAATATCATAAATGCACCGTTTTGAGGGATGCACGGTTTTTTGCGTCCACAGTCACGCATCGTGCACATGTGCGCTTTTTCTTGCATTTCTGAATGGTGCATGTGTGCGCACTTTCTGTGTAGTCTCAGCGCATGCTAATTTTATTGCTGATTGTATAGTTTTGGACCTTTTGGAAATGCATTTTTGGTTCATGGGTGAACTAATATGTGTCTTGAAGATGCTATATTCTTGTAACCATTTGCGGATGAAATTATGGTGATAACAGATGCCCCCTGATGGATGAGGTTAGGAACATATGTATAGCCAGAATTCATCAATGTTTCTTCTACTGAGAGTACCTTTGTAAGAAAGAGGATTTTTGGGATTGTCAAGAGAGATCCATTGGAAGGAGAGGGGAACCTGTAAGATCCAAACTTTTCCAGAGGTGTGGAAAAAGAAAACTATGTACAAACGAGGCAGGCATGCCCCATTCTCGTGTCGTGTAACTCAAAAAAAAAATGTGTGATACAGTAACTGAAGCTGTGTGTTGGTGTAGATGATTGCAGCACCCTCGGGGGTGGTTTGATAATGGCTAAGGAAAATTTTGATGGTGAACAAAACTCTAAAAAAAGGATAAGGACACCTGTGAGAAGTGTCGATAACGTGCAAACATTGATAGTCTATCAATTTCCAGAGGTCTTCGGCTAAGATAAAAGAACTGCAATAGTTGCAAAGTAAGACCCACCGTAACATGAAATAGTTTTTGAAGTCAAATTTTATGGGGGTCAATGAAAACAGAGAACAATGGTGGTTTTCCCTGTGTTGTCCGAGACTCCTCTTTGTAATGATAATGAGACTCAAGATACTGTTGCCCTTTTGGAAACTGTGCTGATGTCGACAGAAAGGGAGAGGCGACTCCAAGAAGCAGAGGGATTAGTGAAATCCACTGGATGAGAGCAGGAAATGAGGAGGTATAGGGACGAAGTCAAGATGTGGTAAGACTCAAGACTGCCCTTGTTGAGGAGATGTGTAAAGTGGCAGCAGCCATAAAACTGGCGCTAGTGTCAAGGGGACGACTAGATGAGGGTAAGGTGTGCCAGAGGCATGAAATTTTTTATCAAACACAGAGATCAAAAATGTGTATGGACTATATGATACTCGAGTTTGATGGATAATGTCATTGATGAGAGGAAGTGAGAAAATGCCCCAACCAAGGGCGATAAGGGTTGCTTTGCCGGGGGAAGGAAGGTTTCTAAAGTTGACAACAAAAAGCTATGAAAATGCGGAAAAAGGGTTTGTACAGTTACCGAAATAATAAAAAATAAGTTGGGATAATTGTGCAGATACAGAAATGGGTGCCCTAGTGTAAGATGGCTTGGCCTGATGAGGGTACAAGCTGCTCGAAAAACAAGTGGAGGGTGGGGGCCCCATAGGTGGGTTTCTGTATTATGGAAATGTATGGGGGACAATCTGTAGATGGGAAAACTAATGGTGGGTGAAATGGATGGTTAATGATACTGTGGAGGTGCAGTCAAAACTAGAACCATGATGAAGAAATATGGGAGTCCATTGGGTAGGCTAGCAAAATGAGGAGAAGGGGGATGTGGCTAGTTCTCGACGATGTGTAAGACTATCAGGACTCCCATCCCTAAAGGGTGAAAACAACATGAGTTTCAAAGTGTTAAGGGGATGATCAATGGGACAAATCATGTGGGGGAGAGTGTTACCGATTGTCAGTACCAAAATGTAGTGGAGGTGACAGTACTGCAGAGCCAGATATAGGAATCCTAGAGGCAAAGATTGGAGGTTGTGACTGGGAGATGAATTTTAATATTAAGAGGTAATGACTACATGCCAGTGTCGATAATATACCTGGAAGGATACCGCTGATGTGGGATGACCAAGTACCTGCACACATGAAAACTGAATACCCAACGTGAACAATATCTGAAGATAAAGAAAATTTAACAGTTATTCAACAAGATGTGCATGTGAGCATGCGTACCTGAGCGTACCTGAGTAAATTCTCCTCAGGGGATGGGAGTGAAAAGTGGCTTAGGGAATATAAGTGTGTAGGTGGGAGGATTCTAGTCCCATGGCTGAAGACGGATAAAAAAATGGATGTTCAGAGCTCCCATAATTGAGTCTGGAAGTTTGGCAAAATGGACTATATATAGTTGTAGGGCCCACAATGCCACCTCATTTGTACTTGTTGTCTTAGTGAGTGGACGAGCAATTTGAGAGGAGATTTGGAGATTACGGGTGATCGAGACAACCCTTCTAGGATCCACGAGTTTTATGTTAGCTATCATATCCTCCTGCATAGGACTTAGGGGTTTGTTTTTTGGGCAGGGCTATACGGGGGTTGTACAGGGGGTTTTAGGGAGTGTGGGCCCACTAGTGCACAGGCGATCAAGGGATGCCCATGCATGAGTGCGTGGTTTTTTTTGGGACAACTATGCAAGGGGGTGCATAGAGGAGGAGAACATGCGTGCATGGAGTGTGCGCATGTGTGAGTCACAGCTGCGCATGCATGCGTGACTGTGTTCCTGACAGGTGCGAATGCGTGCACAACTGTGTGACCAACAGTCACGCCCTAAGGCACGACTATTTATCTTACAAGGGCACATGTGTGTGCCCCTGTGTCGCCAAAAAGCGTGCATGAGTGCATGACTATGGGATAAACAGAATCACATATGTGCGCGCCTGTGGGGAAAAATAGTTGGGACTTGGAGGCAAAGATGAAAAATGTAAAAACTTGATTTGATTTTTTTTTTTTTTGGAAGTTTTGGCAGATGTTTTTATGGTTGATGTGTACCGATCGAGTACTGTCTATGTGGATGTAGGTGACCAATATAGATGACGCCGGTTCACTGGAGGGAGAGGGATTGGTCACGCCTGAGGGAGGCAGTGACCAATGAGGAGTCGATGGTCCGTGATACTTTGGCATCTTGTGGGCTGCTGAAGTTCTTTGAGTGCCCCCTGATACAGGATTGGGAGTTTTACTGTAGTTCCTCATTAGGATGTGGGATCTGGATCAAAATTGTTTCATGGTGCGAGGTGAGGATCCAACCTTCACTACGGTGGAGGATATATACTTTCTGACCGGGCTCCCTTTTCGAGGAACTCCGTTACCAGTGGATCCGGTACTACCGGGGGATGGGTAGTTGGTTACCCTAGCATGAAGGTATTGTCTAGAGGAGAACGTCATGTCAGGTTCTATGGTTAGTATTGGGGAGATAGATGCCCTTGTACATCATTGTGTGGCAGTGATGATAGTGATAGTATATGGGTCTCTTGCGACTTAGCAGATCAGTGGGGGTCAGCTGAGGGTGATGTAGAGGGCACTGGCGGGTGAGCATTTTTCCTGGGGCTTGATGTTGCACACCAAGATGGTAGGGAAGCTTGACAGGTGTCGTGCTGCAGACTTAGGGGAGTTCTCCTTTGGGTCTATATTGGTGGTGTGGTTCTTAGAGTGGGTGTCGATGCTTCCCTAGAGTGATTTTGGGTGTGTGTGGGATGCAAGAGCCGTGACTAATATGGTGGGGGGTGATCTTGGTTTTCCATGGTGGTGGGGAGGGGGGGCACTATTTTATGCCCCAGATTGCATAAGTGTGGTGTCAGATGCCACAAATTATTCTCCAGTACCCTTACAGTGGGATAGACTTTCGGGAGGACCCAGAGATGGTGCTTCCCCCTGGTGAGGTGTTCGACCGGAGAGGTATGTGGATGTATTTTCTTTGATGATTTTGAGAGTTAGATAGTATAGAATATATATTTTTATGTGTGGATGGACGTTGATGCTATAATTTGTGTTTTGTGTGTGCATATGTGGGACCATGACCGGGAGGTTCAGCTGGTCAGAGAGCCAGTGAGATCGCCACGGGGAGAGCCACGGGCCAGGGAGAGACAATGGCGGGATGAGGGTGTTGCAGGAACAAATGAGGGGGGGAGAGCAGTCCAAAGGCACCATTTTGATGATTTGGGGGCAGGGACTTCACATGCTCCTCTGACGGAGTCCAGGGAGAGTTCGAGGACATCCATCGTCGCCTGGAGGTGGTGCTACTGGGAGTGCTCGAGGGCATGTGGTCATGGATTCAGGATGCGAGAGTCTTGGAGAAGTGCATGGGTGTCCCATTAGTGTGGCATACTGTGGTCCAGATAGCAGTAGTAGCAGGTGATGCGATGATTGGGCAGTTGCCTCTGGGTCTGGAGGGACTGATAGCTGGTGGGGGACCTCCACCCGAGAGAGGACCGGGTGGTGGTGCGCTAGAGGCACCATGAGTGTCTATGTATGTATATTTGTATTTTTGGTATTTATATAGGCCTGCGAGCCCACTTGCTGTGGTGACACCAGTTTTGTATCTATAGGGGCGAGGTGGTTCACTGGCCTACGATTGTACTATATTTTATTGTTTTTTTTTGTTTTTTATAAACATTTTGATGGCACATTTGATCGGTATATATATATATGGATATACATTTTGGGATCTTTGTGATGTTCACATGTGTTTTATGGTTTTGTTGATGATGTCTAATTTATATGTTCTAACATATTATTGATGTTTTATGTATGCATACTGGTAGCTTGATGTGATAAATGCCAATCTAACACTAGGTTAGCTATGTTACCTGCTATTTGATTAAATTGTCTAGGAATATGTGTAAATGTAATGGAATAAAAATGTCGAGATAAGATTCTAACTTGTAGGTATTTGCGAAAGAGGAAAGGATTGTGGACACGATACACATTGTTGAGCTGGAGCACGACCAGTTGGGAATATAGTAAGACGCTAAGGTGACAAATGTGATGATGACTAGCCTCGACGAGGAGACCAATGAAGACGGTGTATTTGTCTTAGTTCTTGGTTGCTGAGCCCAGATAGATGCTTCTAGAGTGGAGCAGTTTGTGTGAGGGGGAGTAGAGAGCCTAACCGGCCGAAGCAAGATTCTGTGTCTAATGGCTAGCTCCGTCAGTGTAACTGATGTGGAAGGTCGATGGAGGAGGCATTTGTCAATAACACAAATGGTAAATTAGACGCAAGGTGTAAAAGGAAGATTAAAAAATCTAAGAAAAGCATAGGAAAGGAAGAAGCATAGTGTAGAATGGCTATGTTCAGGCGTAAAATTTCTTTAAGTACAACTTGGTTGACGGGTTCTTTGAGAGGGTGGCCTACGGGGGAGGCCAGAATGTATGTGCCTTTAGTGAGGTAGTGTTGAATGATGTAAGATCCATGCCATAATGAATCTAACTTTCCATGGCTGAGGGTATTGTGGGCGATATCATAATAAGGGATGAAGTCACCTTCAGTGAATGAGCGAAGGTTGACATGGCAATCAAAGGTGGCCTTTGACCATTTTTTAGCTTCCTCGTTGTTCTATAATGAAGATCGACGATATTCATCCAATGACTCTAAGTTCAACAATCACTTCTCCATTGGAGCAGTGTCGGGTAATATCTCAATAGCAGTGTGTAAGGTAGGAATTTCACATTCAATGGGGAGAGTAGCTTCAACGCCATGCAATAGATGAAATGGTGTGAAACTAGTGGAATTTTTAATTGTTGTGCAATAATCCCACAATGCGGGAAACAACATATGATGCCAATTAGTTTTATGTTTGTTAACCGTGCGTTGCAACATGGTTTTGAGGACCTTGTTGAATGCCTCTACTTGTTCGTTGGACTGAGGATAGTATGGGGAGGCGAACTCATGGGGGAAACCTAACTTGGATGAGAGTTCGACAAAAAAATCATTCTCAAAGTGTTTCCTGAGATCGAAGACTAATTGGAGTGGTACTCCAAAGAAGGAGATGACGTGGTTAAAGAAAAAACGTGTTGCAGTGTCAACGATGTTGTTGAAGGTGGGCATGGCTTCAGCCCACTTGGTGAAGTAATCTACTGCAACGACGATGTATTTGTGTCCATTGTTGGATGGAGGATTGCAAGTCATGAAGTCGATGCCCCATTTTCAAAATGGCCTTGCGGTAATGACCGGGTATAGAAGAGCAGGTGGTGCTCGTGATTTGTTGGTGTAAAGCTAATAGTTGTAACATCGCTCCACAACATTGACGCAATCGTGAAACAATGTAGGCCAAAAATAATTGACGCAAATGATTTTTTGAGCGGTGGACATTACTGAGAGGTTCCCCCTGCAAGTGACACTATGGTAGTCATTCAAGACTCCATCAGCCTCGTTGATAGTCAAACATCGACGGAGTACAGTGTTGACCCCACGTTGATATAAGATATCACCAATAAGTAGGTAGTGGGGGGCCTGTTGACGAATGCGTCGACGATCGTCTCAGGAAAGGTGGTTTTCGAATTTCTATGTTCGGAGGTAGACGAGAAGATCGTCGTACCATGGGTCATCCGAGGGGATGTAGAAGAGATGTTCATCGAGGAATTCTGTATTGAAGGGGGTACTCGTAGTATCAGAGGGAAATGTTGTAATGAGTTCGACAAGGATGAGGGATTTCGAGGTCGTACTTCTGATGGATGACGATCCATCGGGGAAATTCGCCATTGATTTTTTGGCGGCTGAGCAAGTAGTGCACTGGGTTGGAATCTATAACAACTTTGGTAGTTTGAAGAAAGGTGTAATAGCACAATTTATGGACTGCGAGGACAAATGCAAGAGACAATTTTTCTTTGTGGTTGTATTTCAAGGGTATCCCTGAAAGATTTTTACTAATGTAGTAAATGGCATGCTCACGATCATCGCCCCCTATTTGGACAAGAACTCCTACTACTGAGATGGTTGAGGCCGAGATATAGAGGATGTAGTCATGATTATAGTCGGGTGGACTAATCAATGGGGTGTTGGAGAGGGTTGTTTTTAGATCATCAAAAGCGTTTTGGGCATGTTCGTCCCATTGGAATGGGATATCATGACGTAAGAGGTGAAGGAAACCATGTGCCCGAGTGGTGTAATCGGGGACAAAGTGGCATAAAATGTTATTTTTTCTTTGTAGGCTCTACAGTTGGCGTAAATTCCATGGTGGGGGAATTTTCGTGATGGCTTGGACCTTGAGGGGGTCAACTATAATGCCACATTGGGAAATGATAAACCCAAGGAGGTGGCCAACAGTGACGCAGAACACACACTTGAGGGGATTCAAGCAGATGTTGTATTGATGACACCATTGGAATATGATTCATAAATCACTAATATGTTAAGTGCATTTTTTGGAGTGAGTGGTGAGATTGTCCAAGTAGGCAAGAATGATTTGAGCGATATCATGAAAAATGTATGTCATGGTGCATTGGAAAGTGGCTCCTGCGTTCTTGAGGCCGAAAGGCATGAAACGATAAGAAAAATCTCCCCAGGGGGTAGTGAATGCAGTTTTGTATTGATTGGCTGGGTGAATTTGAATTTGGTTGTAGCTAGATAAACCATCCATGAAGGATAGAGCCTCGTGACCGGTGCAATCATCGATAATTTGGTCGATAAAAGGTGTTGGAAAGTTGACTTTGGGACAGGCATGGTTGAGATCGTGGAAGTTCGTACAGACATGGATAGTGCCCTATGTTTTGTTGATAGTGACGAGGTTGGAGAACCATGACGTATATGTGATGGGGTAGATGAACCCTGCAGTGCATAATTTGTCAATTTCGGCCTTGATGGCCGCTGCTTTGGATGGGTGTAACGGATGGTGTCTTTAACGGAGAGGTGTGATATCAGGCCAGGTGTCAATACAATGCTCGACAATAGAGGGGTCAAGGCCAGGAATCTCTATGTAGGACCAGGCAAATATGTCCCAGTATTCTTGGAAGAGAACTTTGTAGGCAGTGATTTCTTCAGGCAAGCATGCGGCGACAATGCTAATTTCCTCTATGACTCCAGATTTGATGGAAATATCGATTTTGATGGTGGGGGGAATATTGGCCATGTTGCCTTCTTCAAAAGCGTTTGGGGTCGGGATAGGGTTATTGAACCAATCTATAGGCTCCGTTGGGAAAAAATCCTTGTTTTCGACAGTGTAGATGGGATTTTGGTTAGGAGGCCCGACGACTTCCTGTGAAGGAAAAAGCACTCTGTGGTGGGGCATGCCCCATGGGAAATCAGGTTTAGTTAACTACTCAAGGATGTCTTCATCGTAGTGAAACTATAGAGAATATAGGGGATTGAAAGGAGTGACTTTGGTGACTATCATCATGGGGTTGTTGTCTGGTGGTGA
>ML786797.1:44590-56526 GCA_009831015.1 Picea engelmannii | reverse complement strand
GATTGTTGTAATATAAAATTCATAAGACAAACAAATCAAACACATCTTCTTGAAGAGGAGGAAGGAATATTAGAAATTTCTCAAGTCGATGAAGATAATCAGTATGAAGAAGAGTTGGTTGATAAAAAAGTAGGATATGATAGCTGTTGTGATCACATTCAAGAAGAAGATATTCAGCATCATGGTCAACATGCATAAGAGAAAGAAAACAATAGTTGCTTGATCCAGAAATTGCATAGACCACCTTTTCCTTTAACAGAAGAAGAGATAGATCTACTCTTGAACAATCATGTTGCAACCCCTGCTTACATAGATCTGCAACATTCACACAGTCCTGAACATGTGAGTGAAATCTCTTCTATTACTGAAAATGAAAATCTAAATTTAAATCATGTCAGCCATGGAACTTTAAAGGAAGTTAGTAAACCAATTTGTGATGATGATTTCCGGCTAGAGGATCATCTTGTAGACACTATTTTGTTTCATGAAGAAGATAGGGTTGTCATGTTTTATAACCTTGAATAATGTTTGTTGTTCGAAGATGCTTTAGACTATGATTTGGAGGAGTGTGGATCTGAGATAGATAGCTTCACAGTTGATATTCCTAGCATTTGTCTGACTGATGACACTCCTGAGTTATTTGCTGAACCTGTTTATGATGAATATCTAGAAGAACAAGAAGAGAATATTTATTTTTCATCACACATGAAAATTTACGACAGTCCTCCTTTGTTTGATGAATGTGATGAAAGTGTTTCTAAAGATGATGAGCAACAACAAACTTTGGTTCAATAGGAAAGCAATCAACGACATCATGAAAGAGATCAGCCTATGTATGCCAGCTACCAAGAAAATCTTTGGACAACAGATGAAGGACATAAGGAGGGGTTACTGAAACAATTGATCTCTCCTCCTTGTTTAGAAACCATTGAGCAACAGACCAGTAAGTTTCAATGCGACATTTTTGCACCAGTGGAAGAAAAAATCAGCAGTGGACAAAGTGTGCAAAAACATTTCAGACAGCTTGCCCAACATGAGGAAGTATGGATTAATTGTGAAAGTGCTATATCTCTTCCCTTCTATGATCCAGTAGAAGTTTATATTGAGTCAAAATGGGGGACTGAATTTGTTATTTCCAACTTCTTGAAGTCTGAATTTAAAAACTATAAGTACCTGCTCCCAGGGCATGTTTTGAAATTTGCAGCTGCTCCTATCATCCTTTTGCTCAAAGATGGAAGTATAATTAAGTTTGTTAGTCAGATACTCGCTTGGTTGATTTGGAAGTTTTCCTATACTTAAAAAAAAAGTAGTGATATCAATTAGAGTAGTTGGTGTATATAAATAAGCTTGACTTTGAGCATTTGAGTACAACAGTGGTTTTAAGTATGTTTCCAGTTCAGTTTGGCATCCTGTATGGTTTTGATTGAGACATTATGACTCCATAGACCAATGAATGCATAAGTTGTTTTTTGTTTCGGAAAGGTGAAAGTAAAGCTATCCAGTGGTGTCTTCAAAATTTCATTTTGAGCTTGGTAAGGCAGTCAAAAGATCCCCGCAAGATGAGGTTTGTTTTCAAAAATGTGGCGTTTTTTACTGTGTTGAGTCATCATTTTCAAATGAGGATTCTGAGCGACTGGAGTATCATTTTGAGAAACGGTTGGAGAATTTTGTGCCAAACACATCAGAGATCATTATCCTATTTCGTTTTTCCTACAGGTTTAATAGATTGGGAGAATCGAATCCATCTCCGAGCCCTAATTTTCAGATTTCATATTTTCCTGTTTTGACACATGTTTGTTAAATGCAGATTTGGGGAAAATTAAAAGGGGTCTCAGGGAACTGAGAGAGTTTTTTACTCAAAATAAAAAGATGCAAAAAATCCTCTTTCAGTTTATACATAGCTATCGTGATTCGAGAGATATAGATTCATAACCACAACCCTAGTTTTCAGTAGTTTGGCCCATTTTCTATGGCAGAAAGTTTCAAGAATTGGTTGTAACTGTCGTTATCTTTTAGATTAGAGAGGATTTTGACCTAAATACATATATGAGGCATATTTGTAAAAGAAAAGTGGGGGGGGAGACACACAGGAGAAGTACTCTCGGGCTATAGCTTTCATTTTCAGTTTAATATAAGATTGCATAAGCATGTTTTATCCATATCAGAGATTCTTGTGATGTTACTTGCAAAGTTTGTCCATTTTCTTAGTTTCAATATCACTCCATTTATCTTTTCTTCTCAATTTGTAACTGTTTTGTAATAGAATTCATCCTCTGTTAGATGCTCTGTTGCAGAATAGTTATAGGTTGTTTCTTGCAGAGATCAAGGTTCTGAATTCGTCCTTTGCTAGATGCTCTATCCCAACCTTCTCTTTCCATTGATTTGTGCTTGGAATTCACTCATCGTTAAGTTCGCCTTGTGTATTGATATGTTTTCTCTTTATTCTTCTGCCATCCTTTTATAAATCCTTCTCTTTGTAATCATCTTCTATCTCGCCTCTGCTCCATGGATTTCCATTGCCGAAACACTCTTGCTATTTGCTTGATCATTTGACTCCATGCCCAATAGACTACCTCCCAGTCCAACCCATCAACCCTAAAAAACTCAAAAATTTCTGTTACCCACAGATTTGGCCGTTGTTAAGCTTATTGGATATCTTATCATGACATATATTCAAGAGATCCCTCTTGAGTTGGAAGGGGCGGCTTCTAATCAAAAGTGGTTCGTTGTTATCTCATAATTTACCTGCATGCAACCCAAATCAAGTTCTAAGTGATCACTTATTTTTTCATTTAAAATGTGCTAAGGCTTGGCTCTATTATAGCCTAGAACCAACTCTTGTGACAACACCCCTGATCTCTAAGTTTGTCAACTTTGTCCCACCTATGGCACAACTTAAACCATGTCTAGTCATCCCCTTGACACTAGATCCAGTTTCATGGTTGTTGCCACTCATACTTCACATATATCCCCAACCAAGGGTCGTCTTGAGTCTCACAGCATCTTGACTTTACCCATGTACCTCATCAGTTCCTAATATCGTCCAGTGGATTTCATGAATCCCTTTTCTTCTTAGAGTCGTGTCTCCCTTTCTGTCGACATCATCACAGTTTCCGGATGGGCGAGAGTATATTGAGTCTCATTACCTTTACAATGAGGAGTCTTGGACGACATAGGGAGAACCATCATTTCTCTCTGCTGTCGTTGACCCCCATAGCATTCGACTTCAACACCATCTCATGCTACAGTGGGTCTTACTTTGTGACTATTTGTAGTTGTTTTATCTTGGTCGAAGACCTTTGAAAATTGTTAGGCCATCAATGCCTGCGAATCCTCGACACTTCTTATAGGTGTCATCGCCTCTTTCCATAGTTTGTTCACCATTAGCATTTTCCTTTGCCATTATCAACACGCCCCCGAGGGCACTGTAGTCATCTACACCAACACATAGTTTCAATTACTGTACTACACATTTTTTGAGTTACATGACACGAGCATGGGGCATGTCCGCCTCGTTTGTACATAGTTTTTTGTTCCACACCCTGCAAAAGGTTCGGGTCCTACAGGTTCCCCTCTCCCTCCAATGGGTCGCTCTTGAAACTCCCCTCAACACTCTTTCTTACACTGGTACTCTCAGTAGAAGAAACATTGATGTATTTCGGCTATACGTATGCTCCTAACCTCACACATGAGGGGGAATCTGTTATCACTGAAATTTTGTCCACAAATGGTTACAGGAATCCAACATCTCCAAACACCCATTAGTTCATTCATGGTCCAAAAAATGCATTTGCAAAGGGCACAAAACTCTACAATTGGTTATAAAATCAGCATGCGCTAAGGATACAAAGGAAGCACACACACGTGCGACAGTCGAAAAATGTCGGAAAAGGACACATGCATCCGATGCGCGACTATGGACGCAAAAATCCGCGCACACCTCACAACGATGCATTTATGATTTTGGTCGGCCTTCCACCCACTTCTGGTTCATCTCCCAAGCCGATTTGACACCCAAATCTGAGCTGAATCCGAGTGGGGGGCTGGTCAAAGACCTAAGGGTGCCCTAAAGAGCCCCTTGTTCACACTAAAGACTGGTTGAATAATGCCTCAAAGCTTTGCTATAAAAAGAGGCCATGGGTGCACTATATTTCCAAGGAATTCATTTGTATTGTTATGTTGCCTATATTCTCTTGGAGGATTCTCTTTCCTCATCAAGAGCATACACGCACCATTTCATTGAGCTATTCACATCACCTCTTGAGTGAATGAGCTTTGGTTTTCTTCACCATTTTCTTCTAGTTTGTTGTTTGTAAGAAGAGCTCAATCATTGGGGATTCAAGAGCCATCCCTTGGAGGAAGAGGGGACCCATAAGTCTCCTTTTCTCTTTGGTGTTTTCCCACTAATACAAATTATCCATTGGTGGCATGAATGTTGTTTATTTTTGTTCTATTTCCCTTATGCACTCTAGTTTAGTTTTTTTTATTGTTATTAGCTTAGTTCTTTGTTTATTTCTTATGCTTGATGTTTCTAACTCTTGCATTCACTGTTGTCTTGTCTAGCTAACCCAATTGGACTTGTAAGTGTCCTTATTTTGCTCATTTAAGTGACGAAAGGGATGCAACACTCATGCTAGAAACTAGGATCATTTGATATCTTCCCATATATTCCACCACCATTGCACATACTTCATTCTACAATACCATGCAAGGTTCTACAACACCTTCGTATGGTTCTACAACAACCTAAAATATTTTTTTACAAACTAAAGGCTAGTGCCACGCATTTTCATTAACTAGTATAGTCCACACATCAAGTTGTAGCATTTTACAACTAGTTGTAGTGCTTATATCAGAGTTTAAAGTGTTCTACAACAAAATATAATGCGTTGTAATAGGTTGTATTCTATTGTAGTAAATTGTAGAGTGTTTTATGACCAACTATAATGGTATAGAGAAACACTTTTACAACAAACATTAATACCCATAAACCAAACAAGCCAATGAAACATGACATTTCTCATATTAGAATAAAAAAAATCCACGAAAACAAAGAAAATAATCTAGAGTTACATCATCACCTTTAAGTCTTATTCTCGTTGGAATTTATCATATAGTCGAGTCTTTTTCTCGTAGAAATTTATCATATAGTTAAGAAATATTGCGGGAAAAAAAAAGAGAGAGGGTATATTAGGCATCAAAAAGTGTTGAAAATGGATGCCCATGCTAAAATGTCAAGGATTTTTATGGGGAATTTTTATACAATGACCCCTAAAGTTCTCTTTAAGGAAGAAGGAAGGTTTTTACGGAAGCACACCCAAAATTTCTTTAAATTGGAGTACTTTTGGGTTGGTTGTATAAAAACTAAGCTTAAGATATTTTTGGGGTGTTTTTATAAAATTGGCCCCTAGAGATTGGAGTTTTAGTGGTGGTTTTTATAAAAATATTTCTAAAAAAATTAAGGACTTTTGGGTGTGATTTTTATAAAATGAACTTTAAATATATGAAGGTTTTTTATAAAAACACCTTTAAATAAATTGAAATAAATTTGGGCGAGGAGCTTCAAATCATCGTTGTTATTAAATGTGTCAAAAAAAAGTAAATTTTTGTAAGGAAGAGGATATTTCGTCTACGAAATGCATACATTTATTGCAGTAAAACTCATATTTCGTCTACGAAATGCATACATTTATTGCTAAGTCCTCTTTCCATATTATTCAATCCTCTTATGGTTAACTCTATAGTCAAATTGTCTTCAATAATCATCTTCTCCTTAATCCCTCATAAGAAAATTAGGCCAATGAAAGATAGGGTGCAATCTCGAAACCCTTTATCAATGGCGAAGGAGGGCCTCTTTTATCCTTATGATTCCTCTTGAGTTTTCTCCATGAAAAATAAGTATATCTTATAGAGTTTTCCCGGATAATTTACACCATAGGTGCTCCCTAAGTGCTTAATTTTTAGAAAATAAAGTTATGAGTGCACATAAATAAAGTTTGATATTTTCCACTATGGAAAATATTATATCTCTATTTTCAAGGATTATGAGTGTAGTTTTGTAGCATCCCTTAAATCTAAAAATTTCCTAATGTTTTGCAACATTTTAGTATTTTTATTCAAAATAGATCATGTAAACATTAATTCATGATCTGGATTCCTTGGTACATGTAAGATAAAGTGTTTTAATAATAAAATTTTACAATTTATTAATTTAGAGTATTTTACTATAACTTAATGAGGATGGAAAAAATTATACTAAAACTTGAAACTTTCATTGAAACATAAATAAAGTAACTAGAGACTAGAGTGATTATTGATACCACATTAAATGAAAGAATATCATGTCAATAAAATATGTGAATTAGGAATATGAGTAATTCATACATAAGAATCCAAAATTATTCAATGTTGGAGCCAATGCTTATTTGAAGTGGAGTGTCATGTTATGTTACTAATCTCATTAATTGTTATTATATTAATTATACTTAGATGTGTTTATTATTGTAAATGTCTTCTAACCTTCTTTATTTTCGATATACACATCAAGAATACTCATTTACAAAATCATCTTATGTTTTGCATTTGGTATAATGTAATATGATGCATCCCTTGAATATTCTTCGTGTTCATTCATTTAACTCATTTGGATTTAAAATTAGTGAATTGGGTGTCTCCATATACTTATTTGGTTATTTGGTACATACCAATATTACTAGAATGACAGTTCATATAATTTTTCCTTACTATATCTAATATTAAGAAGTCTCATAAATACACTATGTAGAATAATAAAGATTAAGTTATGTTATCTTAAATCTAAAACTAGATAATGATGGATAGGGGTCCACCCCAAGCTTAATGATGACCCACTATCTAAAGTTGGATTTACTCTACTAGTTTCCTAAAGTTATAATTTCATAAATTAATAATTTTCATGCGTGTCTCACGTGGATAGACTGCATTTCTATTTATATGATGTTTTTCTGATTGGACTAGATTTTCAGATCAACGTTCTCATTAAATATTTTATAATAGACTAATAAATAGTTTAATTTATTTCACAAGACCATTCAATTTTGTGCATACAAATAAATTACTTATTTATATTTCATACGGTCTCTAAAGCATTCTCCTTACTAGATCCAAAAATAAATAAACATTTAAGTGTATATGAGTTGGAGGTAAAACAAGACACACCAAGATACACCATTCTCTACAAGACCTTGATAAAAATAACAAATATCTCAAATAAAATATATAATAATTATTCTCAACTTGAGTAAATATCAAATATGAAAAAAGAATATTGTAATAACTATTATGAAAGGGTGTTTTCCTCCACGATATTAAAATTATAGAGGATCACTAAACAGGGAGATAGTTTTTACATGTATCTTCTTTTTTTACCAATTTGAATCCTTAATATCGTAATGTCGCAGTTGTATATTAACAATATGAATAAGCTATCTCTTCAACTACTTTATTTTCCTTCATGATCTTAAATAGAGGATCACTAAACAAGGAGATATTTTTTACATGTATCTTCTTTTTTCTCCAAATTGGAATCCTTAATATCATAATGCCACAATTGTGTATTAATAATCCAAATGATCTAGCTCTTCAATTACTTTTTGTTATCTCTAGTGGATATATAAACTTGTTTGTGTGTTTCATTGTTACCAAGGACTTAGAATACACTCTATTTCAATATATTAGATATATCATTTTTTAAACCAAAACTGAATGTTTCCCACATTAGAGAGGCTCAAACCTTCCTTGATGACGATGGATGAGTTGTCGAAGACCATTAGATTTTTAATCCCTTGTCTCATAGTTATATTAATCCCACACCATATGGGATATGCTTCTTCTATGTTGTTTCACATTTCCGGTAATCCTCAAGCATAATACATCATCATCTGGTTCCTTGGGATCATGAAGACTCCCCCTACACCTGCCACATATATATATATATATATATATATATATATATAACCCGAGAATTAGGATGTGTTTATAAACAATTTTTCAAAAAATATAAAATGCCAAGTAAGTAATTGTTTTTAAATTCTAATATATAAAATATCATGTAACTAATTATTTTTAATTTTATATTAATATTATAAGAGTTAATTTATCTTGCAACCCAACAAATTACGTTTACCAATTTGAAATTACTTTCTTCACTTTTAAAATTAGCATAATTTTAATCTTTATAATTATTTTTAATATTTTWTAATTATTGTTAAATATAATTAATTTGTTTTTTTCCAATTTCCAATCATAAATTAATTAAATCATTTCAACCTTATTTATTTTTTAATTGTCATTTAAATAAGTAAWAACTTCRTTATGAAGAATCTATTAAAGATAAACAACAAAATTTAATAATTATGAGAAATCTACCGAGTATAACCAATAAATTTGAATAATTATGAAAAATCTACTAAATATAAWTAATTGGTGAAAGCCATCATTTCGAAAGTTCTTTTAAATACAATTCGTTTTTTTACTCCAAATGTTCATTTATCATTTATGGTTAAACTTGAAGCGTGTATTCCATTAAATAGCGATTCAAAATCAAAGAAAAATCAATTATAAAATCATTTAATTTTTTTTATTATTATTTAAAAATAATAATTATTAAACATTAAAGCATGTATTCCATTAATTAAGTAGTGATTTAATATCAATATTTCTATAATTCAAAAGAGAAATTAATTACAAAATATTTTTATTTATTTTTAAATAATAATTATTAAATATTAAATATTCATGTATCAATTTATTTTTTTAAACTTAAATCATTATGTTATATAATTAACTACCTTTTTAGTTTTTTTAATTACCCTCAAGATCTCTTAAATGGATTACATAATACATAATGCTTTTCAAATATCAAAGTATATGTAATTATAGAGTGTATTATGATCTTCTAAAATAAAAATAATTTGGTGTGGTCACATGTTAAGGAGGGATAATAAAACATCTTCCAAAATTATTTTATAGGATGCTCAATTTTTTCTATATGTTTTCTCTATTATTCTCCTCATTCTCACCCTCATAATATATGAAGGTGAGGGTGGGGGAATACTAGAGAAAACATATTACATAAACGATTTCTCTATTATACGCTCACCCTCACCCTCATACTCATATGAGGGTGGGAGAAAGTTATATATGAGGGTGAGGGTGGGGGCAATAATAGAGGAAACATATTATGTAATATATTTTCTGTATTATTCCACCCACCCCCACACCTCCGCACCCTCACCCCTCCCCACTCTCACCCTCATACTCATGGGGGTGGGGGGAAAAATAGAGAAAACATATTATCTAATATTTTTTCTCTATTATCCCCACACCCCCACCCCTCATGTAATATGTTTTCTCTATTATTCCCCCCACCCCACCCCTCTCCAACCCACCCCACCTCACCCTCATACTAATGTGAGTGTGGGGTGAAGGGAATAATAGAGAAAACATAATAGCATCTGAAATAGTGAATTTATAATATTTTTAAACTATCATTATTATTTGATGTCTCTTTTGAGTATGACCTTAAAATCACATTATTATTATTATAAAATCTATTTTATATTTAATTATTTTTATTATTAATTTAATTTCACTCTACACATCATAAAAATAATTAAAATATATATATATTAATAAATTAAAATAAGATTATTATTATTATTATAAATTATGTTTTATATTTAAATTTTTTTATTATTAATTTAATTTTTTTTTTTTTTAATTTAATTTTACTCCACACATCATAACAAATTAAGAAAAAAATTATATTAATAAATGACCATTGAGAAAAGGAGCCTAATAAATAGTCAAATAATAAAATAGTAGTTATATATTAATGGTAAAATAATAATAATAAATTAATTAAAATTAATTAAACATCCTAAATTAATAGTAAATAGAAAACTTAAATTCCCAAAAATAAGTAAGCATGTGATAAGATAATAGAGAATTAGAAAAATAAAATAAAAATTAAAACAAAACATGTTTGATGATCTAGTTGATGAATGATAGGCTTCTAATATTGGTTAAGTTTGTACCCATCAACACCATTAAAATTATTTTGATGTTTTTCAATTTGTACTACTTAAATGATGCCATAATAGTAATAGGGTGCTAATAATGTGTTTAGATTTGGCGTGTTCAATAGTAAGTGACTTAGAGATGTGATTGTGAGTTGTGTTAACTATGTGTTCTTTGAGATGAGATTTGAAGGATCTACAGTTTTGGTATTCTTTTTAGTCAAAATTTTAGAAATGTGATTAGTAGTGCCCTGAATGTAGGGAAGGGAAGAGAAATGAGAGCTAGGCGTGAGACAGAGGAAGAAGTGTTGTTCGATTTGGGATTGCAAGGCTTTGTTAATTTGAGAGTTGGAGTAACCATTGAACATAAGAGCCTTGGTTAGTTAGGATTTTTCCTTCTCAAGAAATTGGGGAGAAAAGATTCACATAGCTCGAGTAATCAAAAATTTTAGAACAAGAGATTTTTGGGTTGAATGATGATGAGATTGAGCATGAAGGTACCTATCCATATGAATAATTTTTGGATAAAATTAGTTGGTAAGGGAATCATTAGGAAAATGAGAGATAACAACGTCAAAGATTCAATTTTCCTTGATGATGGGTGGAGTTTCCACTTAAAACTCGTTATACAATAAATCTGAAAGAACATTATGACAAAGTGTAAAAACCTGCACACTCTAATTTTAATTCTTTATATGTTTAATATTTTATTATTATTATTTTCTTTTAATGAAAATAATTTTTCCTTTTGAAAAGTATAATATTGAAAAAAAATAAAAATATGTTTTTATATTATTTTTGAAAAGAACGATTTTTTTTGCTATTTTTAAAACAAGATAATGTTTTTGTAATTAATAATTTATTAATAATATTTTTTTATCATAATTAAATTATTTTATTAATTTAAAATTTAGAATTAATTTATATTTTTGTGAATAATCTAAAAAGATTATATTTTTCAAAAATTCAAAATAAAGAAATTTATATATTTAACATTTAATATTTTATTTACTTATCAAGATGTTTTTTATAATATTTTAAAAAATTCTTTGTTCCATTAATATAATATTAGATTCAATCTAAAATCAATAATTCAATATTTTGCAAAAAAATCTTTAGAACATTAACATATGAAAATATATTTAGCTAAGTTTAAATATTAGATTTTTTTTCATTATGAGTAGAATCGATTATTTAATTGATTGTTGATGAAATCTCAATTTTTCATTATTTGAATTACAGTTTTGAATGTATAAATAATCTTAATTGTGTAATCTCAAAAATGATATCTATAATTCCATCCATTTTTTTTTTTTAATTTCTAACTCATTTTTAAACAAAATTGATAAAAATAAAAGCAATTTTTTTTTACAAAATCTAAACTACTTTCATTTAATCAAAGTCACAAAAAGATAAAGTTTCATTTAATCAAAGTCACAAAAAGATAAAGTTTAATAGAATAAGGCTTATTGCTTTTCCAAGTCATACTCCCACTTTTGCATCGATCCAACAATGTAAACATCATGATAAGATAGAAATCATGTCAACTATTAAGATGATAAGATGAAGATTTACATGATAAGATGCCATTCCGATCTTTGCATAAAATTTAGATGAAGTTTAGCTTTCTCTATTAACCATAAGAATTCCACTGAAGTACACAAAAATGTTTTGTACCGACCATCCTGTAGCCCATAACACTGTAAATGATATGATGGGATGAAAATCCCATTTATAAATAAAATTTATATCAAGATTTACGACATGATAGGATGGAAATCCTATCATACGAGATAAAGACAAAATTTGTTTGCATATGTCTACCTTTTTATGTATCTGACCATTAACCGTAAAATCATAGAACAAACCACATAATCA
>ML786797.1:15828-30404 GCA_009831015.1 Picea engelmannii | reverse complement strand
AAGTTATATATGAGGGTGAGGGTGGGGGCAATAATAGAGGAAACATATTATGTAATATATTTTCTGTATTATTCCACCCACCCCCACACCTCCGCACCCTCACCCCTCCCCACTCTCACCCTCATACTCATGGGGGTGGGGGGAAAAATAGAGAAAACATATTATCTAATATTTTTTCTCTATTATCCCCACACCCCCACCCCTCATGTAATATGTTTTCTCTATTATTCCCCCCACCCCACCCCTCTCCAACCCACCCCACCTCACCCTCATACTAATGTGAGTGTGGGGTGAAGGGAATAATAGAGAAAACATAATAGCATCTGAAATAGTGAATTTATAATATTTTTAAACTATCATTATTATTTGATGTCTCTTTTGAGTATGACCTTAAAATCACATTATTATTATTATAAAATCTATTTTATATTTAATTATTTTTATTATTAATTTAATTTCACTCTACACATCATAAAAATAATTAAAATATATATATATTAATAAATTAAAATAAGATTATTATTATTATTATAAATTATGTTTTATATTTAAATTTTTTTATTATTAATTTAATTTTTTTTTTTTTTAATTTAATTTTACTCCACACATCATAACAAATTAAGAAAAAAATTATATTAATAAATGACCATTGAGAAAAGGAGCCTAATAAATAGTCAAATAATAAAATAGTAGTTATATATTAATGGTAAAATAATAATAATAAATTAATTAAAATTAATTAAACATCCTAAATTAATAGTAAATAGAAAACTTAAATTCCCAAAAATAAGTAAGCATGTGATAAGATAATAGAGAATTAGAAAAATAAAATAAAAATTAAAACAAAACATGTTTGATGATCTAGTTGATGAATGATAGGCTTCTAATATTGGTTAAGTTTGTACCCATCAACACCATTAAAATTATTTTGATGTTTTTCAATTTGTACTACTTAAATGATGCCATAATAGTAATAGGGTGCTAATAATGTGTTTAGATTTGGCGTGTTCAATAGTAAGTGACTTAGAGATGTGATTGTGAGTTGTGTTAACTATGTGTTCTTTGAGATGAGATTTGAAGGATCTACAGTTTTGGTATTCTTTTTAGTCAAAATTTTAGAAATGTGATTAGTAGTGCCCTGAATGTAGGGAAGGGAAGAGAAATGAGAGCTAGGCGTGAGACAGAGGAAGAAGTGTTGTTCGATTTGGGATTGCAAGGCTTTGTTAATTTGAGAGTTGGAGTAACCATTGAACATAAGAGCCTTGGTTAGTTAGGATTTTTCCTTCTCAAGAAATTGGGGAGAAAAGATTCACATAGCTCGAGTAATCAAAAATTTTAGAACAAGAGATTTTTGGGTTGAATGATGATGAGATTGAGCATGAAGGTACCTATCCATATGAATAATTTTTGGATAAAATTAGTTGGTAAGGGAATCATTAGGAAAATGAGAGATAACAACGTCAAAGATTCAATTTTCCTTGATGATGGGTGGAGTTTCCACTTAAAACTCGTTATACAATAAATCTGAAAGAACATTATGACAAAGTGTAAAAACCTGCACACTCTAATTTTAATTCTTTATATGTTTAATATTTTATTATTATTATTTTCTTTTAATGAAAATAATTTTTCCTTTTGAAAAGTATAATATTGAAAAAAAATAAAAATATGTTTTTATATTATTTTTGAAAAGAACGATTTTTTTTGCTATTTTTAAAACAAGATAATGTTTTTGTAATTAATAATTTATTAATAATATTTTTTTATCATAATTAAATTATTTTATTAATTTAAAATTTAGAATTAATTTATATTTTTGTGAATAATCTAAAAAGATTATATTTTTCAAAAATTCAAAATAAAGAAATTTATATATTTAACATTTAATATTTTATTTACTTATCAAGATGTTTTTTATAATATTTTAAAAAATTCTTTGTTCCATTAATATAATATTAGATTCAATCTAAAATCAATAATTCAATATTTTGCAAAAAAATCTTTAGAACATTAACATATGAAAATATATTTAGCTAAGTTTAAATATTAGATTTTTTTTCATTATGAGTAGAATCGATTATTTAATTGATTGTTGATGAAATCTCAATTTTTCATTATTTGAATTACAGTTTTGAATGTATAAATAATCTTAATTGTGTAATCTCAAAAATGATATCTATAATTCCATCCATTTTTTTTTTTTAATTTCTAACTCATTTTTAAACAAAATTGATAAAAATAAAAGCAATTTTTTTTTACAAAATCTAAACTACTTTCATTTAATCAAAGTCACAAAAAGATAAAGTTTCATTTAATCAAAGTCACAAAAAGATAAAGTTTAATAGAATAAGGCTTATTGCTTTTCCAAGTCATACTCCCACTTTTGCATCGATCCAACAATGTAAACATCATGATAAGATAGAAATCATGTCAACTATTAAGATGATAAGATGAAGATTTACATGATAAGATGCCATTCCGATCTTTGCATAAAATTTAGATGAAGTTTAGCTTTCTCTATTAACCATAAGAATTCCACTGAAGTACACAAAAATGTTTTGTACCGACCATCCTGTAGCCCATAACACTGTAAATGATATGATGGGATGAAAATCCCATTTATAAATAAAATTTATATCAAGATTTACGACATGATAGGATGGAAATCCTATCATACGAGATAAAGACAAAATTTGTTTGCATATGTCTACCTTTTTATGTATCTGACCATTAACCGTAAAATCATAGAACAAACCACATAATCAGACAGAAAATAATTTCAAACATAAGTTAAGTTAGTGTACATATAATGTAAGTGTGAGATATTTTGAAAATAATATTTTATTCTGGGTCATCCAAGAGAATGATTGCGTTGACAAACTTTATAGAAAATAAAGAGAAAATGTACAAAATATTTATATTATTATAGAATTTACAATAATGTACAATGTTAAGAGTGATGAACGAATTAATTGAAGTATCATGAGTTTTCTTTTTCTTTTTAATATATAGTAAATTAAGTTTATATGTATATTAGGTAAGAATAAAATTTTTAGTGAGTAATAAATCTTTTTATTTTATGAAGAATATAAGTTGTTATATATTTTACACAAACAAGTAAATGAAAAAAAGTCTTTTAAACACCTACTTAACTATGAAATATGAATCTTTGTTTTGCAATGCTTTAGATTTTCAAACTGATTATGAATCTTTGTTTTGCAATGCTTTAGATTTTCAAACTGATTACATTGTACATGTTCATTGATCTCATGATCTATACAAATTTGAGGTTTCCTATGCATAGTTATCTACTAAAAAGAGTAGAGGTTTTCAAAGTCATAGGTGCTCCACATTAAATGTTGAAATTAAACCTAGTTATTGTGGCATATTAATATATGTTGAAATGAAACTTATTTATTGTGGCATTTTAATATACAAATCATTATTTCCATATGTTTGATGATAACATAAAGATCGCATGCAAAATGGCCAGGGTTTGCAATGTATATCTTTGAATCTATAATTTTGAATATGTATCCATATTAATCCCTACTTGAAACACTATGTAGAACCTAGAGATTATCATGACACTACTTATACTTTATGTTTGTCTTCTAAATATCAACTTAGTGTATAGCATTCTCAATCTATTAAATGAAGCATGTTTCTTTTTGTCAACTTCTTTTTCTTTTGATCATGAATTTCCTAGAACTATTAACATCAACTAGCCACATTTATACATCAAACTTAGGTCGAAATACTAAGTAAACCTCAAGTGTATTGCATCCAATATTTGTTGTGGTTATTTGGTATGAAATTATCATTATCATGTTGCCTATATGGTGTTGATGGTTATACATATTCAATAGTTATACAAAATTTTCATTCATAACTTCACTTTGCCTATTTGTTTATGGATAAAAACTTGTGAATATTTTGAGGCTTCTCTTGAAGATGCTCAAAGGGATTTTTAAAATGTGTACAGGAAGTCATGATCTATGTGGGATGTAATGATTGTGAGAGATCTGAAATTCACCCAAACTTGAAATTTGTGAAGGATAAGGTTCTTGTCTCCTACAATGATGAATGTCATATTGGAGAACATCAAAATAAAATTAATATATTAACATAATGATTGTATTTCACTTTTGTTAGTTCTATCCAAAAATTCAACGAGACAAACTCCCATGGGTTCATAGAAATAGAGAGAGGAATGCAAACTCCTTGCTTCTTACTAATTGATTTAGTAAAGGAATACAAAAATTGATCCATGATATATTTTTCTCATATCTATGAAGAGGGGAGGACAATAAAAAATAACTATACAAGACTAGAAAACTCTTTTTGACATCAACATGAAACATATACTTAGAGTAATGTGCTTCCTAGATGGGTTTGTCACATTCAACTTTTATTGGTACACATAATTTTCTAAGGAAAAACAATGATATGTCATGTAAGTAGAAAATGTGTATGGTTTTTCATAGAGGATAAATGACTTTATTTATAAAAATATATAGGACATCATGTACATATCTTCTTAATTACAAAATGAAATGTTGCATGTTGAAGGCATAGTCTAAGGTGTTGGTTTGAATTTCAAAGGGCACCTACAATTTGGGTTGGTTTAATAATGGACTTATGCACATTATATATTCCAATTATTCACATGCTTATTGGTTTTCGATGTCCTATCTGAAAATTATTTTCTTTTCATTTTCATGAAAGAGTTCACGAAAAATATGTTTGACATAAGATAACCCCGAGATGAATTATCTTTAGGAATTTTCCAAGATGACAAAACTTTACAACTAGAAAATGTTGGTTATGGTATTGTAGTCATGAACGAGATGATATATATTCTTTGGATATCTATCCACACACCTCTCATCAATGAATAAACTTATTTCATGGTGAATCCACATTTCTATATATTAATATAATCTGATGGTTACATAAGGTTTTGAGAATGAAGGAAATGTGTTGGAGGTGTTCATATAGTGTTCTTCTTAAAGTAAAATTATTAATATAATCCATGAAACATTTATTAATATAATCGTGTAAAAAAATGTCTATAATTTATATCAAAGTAATTATTGAATTTACAACCATTCATAAAACTCATCCTTTGGTTTGATTTTTCATCCCTTAGATATAGTGAAGATTGGTCTAACTTGATGATAAATATATTTAAAGTCTATTTTTTGTGAAGAATTTGGCTATGTTATTATGGTGTAGGGGATTTTATACATAATGTTTACTATGATCTTGTTTAGGACGTGTGATTAAGATTGACCCCAAGTTCCATCTTTATTAGGATTAAACAAAATGGTCATTCCACAAGGAGGAAATATCAACCTAAGATATCCCTTCTGCAAAAGATCATGCCATGATCATGTATTTAATGTTGGAAAGGATTTTCAATACAAATGTGAGTTCAATAACAATACAATGAGTATTAGATCAATTCACGAGGGATTTACTCAGTGAACTTATGACATAGAAAGTCCATTAATAGGATATTAAAGGACACCCCTAATTTCAACAAATATTGAAAAGTACCTCGAAAAATCATTTTGTTCAACCACCCTCCCAACATATCTATCCAATTTTTAAAAGGCCTATTTTTACTAGATATGATAGGTATCCATTTTTTTGTGGAATTTTTATAATTACCCTTTTTATTTTGGTCCATATTACTTACATAAGACAAAAATATTACAACTCCAAAAATCATAATAATAACCCAAAAAAAAAAAAAAACTGCACTGACATCCCAACATAAGGAGATGCCACTATACTGAGAGAGCCTTGAGTTGAAGAGCTTGGTGCAATACTACTTCGACCCCTCTCTTCATTCTAATACATGGCTATTCATTCATTGAGGAAGGGGTTTGTGTATATGAATATCTATTTGTAGAACTAGAAATGTGAGCCACCTCAAGTTATAACTTTACATCCTTTAAATCTTTGATATCATGGGCATTTTAAGAAAAAAATATATATCTATCAATGTTTTCTCTGTAGTAATATTTAGGAATGTGATCTACCCAATAACCCATTCATATTTTTTTATTACTCAGACTCAAAGGAACTCACATTAGAAGAGATGTGAGAGATTTCAATCCTAGGGCTCAATTTGACCTAGGGGCATTCTTAATGTCCTTTAGGTACAAATGAGCCTTTTTTCCTTGTACTATATCATTGTGTTAT
Source organism: Picea engelmannii (assembly GCA_009831015.1). Classification (NCBI taxonomy): domain Eukaryota; kingdom Viridiplantae; phylum Streptophyta; class Pinopsida; order Pinales; family Pinaceae; genus Picea; species Picea engelmannii. The sequence goes on along the minus strand of ML786797.1, from coordinate 24,191 downwards.
GATTTTCATATATTAAGATAAATATCAAACATAATAGTCAATGCATTATTTATGTTTGAGGGATGAGACCCATATTTCCAAACATGATACTAAATTGGTTGGATGATCTCAATAAAATTGGGGTAATTGATGCAAGAGCATCGCTCCACCTCAACAAATGAGCCAACACGCCAATAAGGAGACACACAATGGAGAAAGGGAGAGGCACCAACCCTCCCATTTTTAAATTTTGAATATATTTCTATACGGATTTTTACGTGTTGTAAGGCTGATAAATGCCAGGCCATGCCTTTGTACAGGTAGTGGATAAGGTTGCCTTAAAAGGTCGCTTGTAGCAGGTCCAGATCGTAGTCAGGTCTGGACATTCATTTATGGAATGTAGCTGTAGAGGTATGGTGTTGTAACTGATACAGTGAGTAAACTAAGGCGATGAAGAGGATAAGCTCGTAGAGCCTTGGTTTTGTAATTAGGAGATTTGAGAGAGAGATCTCGAGTAGAGAGAGTCTTAGGATATTTAGGAGGATTCAGAGAGGTCAGATAGGAGAAGCATAACTTGAGAGAGGTTTGATAGCAGAAGCATAACTCACGATAGAGTTAGGATAGGAGAGATTGAGAAAACTAGGACTCTGTTGCAGTCTAGTTTTTGTAAACATCTATATAGACACACATAGATAATAGAAAAAAAAAAAAATCATGCATATCATGTGTTTGTGTATTTTCATGAATGAATGTTGTGGATGTGTGATAAGTTTCATTTGCAGTAGGAGATAGATTTCTTTTATCTTCATTGAGTTTTATAATATCGTTCTGGATTCTTTAGGCTGTGTAAGGAGTGAACAACAGAACATTTGAGGTTATATAGCTAGCGCAAGGAGTGAACATCTGAATTTTGCGGAATCAGAAAAGAACGTGCTAGGAGGGCACACCAGAGTGACCACAAACTCAAGAGGAACCTCAAGGTTACTAAATACCTTAGAGGGGAGACTATGAAAAAGAAGAACATAGAAGAGGAGTTACTGAGAACTCTGTAGAGCTCTGCCAGGAGGGCATTGAGTGAGTGCAAGAGTGCACAGAAGGAACTCTGTGTTGATTTCGGGGAGAAACAAAGTTACTGAACACTTTGTAAGGAGAAGCTCTGCAAAGTGTGCATCGAGCCAGAAGAACGCCATGAGGGTGAGAATAATTTATTGTCAAGAAATCCTTCAGATCTGAGTTTAACGAAATCCCAGAAGCACAAAGAGTCGAAGGAGATCTGAGTTTTTATATCATCTGAAGGAAATATCGAGTGTCGAATCGGCCAAGAGAATCTGGACAGTCAGATATCGTGAGTTTAGGAGGAGGCAAGTTTGAGGCTTGAAACTCCCGAAGCAGGAATAGATGAAGAGCCGAGAGTCATCGATCTGCGAGGGGATACTTGTCAACAAATCGTGAGCTCTGGGAAAATTGTATTGAACCTCTAAGCTGAGATTTGAGATTCATGAAACCTGAAGAGCTGAAGAAGATACGAGTCGTCAGATCACTCGAAGTGAATATGAGCCATCAGACCAGGAGAGGAGACATGGTGAATATCTGAGCACTCCGGGTAAAGTTCTGGAGTGATTTATAGTCATTAGATGCAGGGGAGACGTCGAGAAAATCCATGTACTTCAGGTAAAGTCCCTAAGTAAACCTTAGTCGTTGATCCAAAGAGGACATGTGTCAGTGGATTATAGCCTCTCGATAGAAGTCATTGGAGGAAGGTGAGGTTTGACATTTGAGATTTCCAAAGCCCAGAAATCCAAAACGACGAGAGTTGTCGATGTGAAGGTGGACACATGGGAGAAGATCTAGAACTCTGGAAGAAAAGTGAAGGAGGAAAAGGTCCGAAAACCCAGAGAAGATTTCGATCATCAATCAAGGAGGGAATCGTAGGACCATTGATCAGGTTGAGGAGACCAAAGTCCGGAAGCGGGAGCACAACTGTTTATTAGGGAGACACACATCCACAGATCTTTCACTCCAGGAGATACCCAGTCAACAGAGGTGAGAATTTGAGAATTGACATCCCTGAAGGCCGGATTCATGGAGGAGATCCTCACCGTAGGTTCAGGGAGACAACTGGCAACAAATCGTTAACTCTAAAATATTGGAGTACAAAGAGTAGCAAGGTTTGAGATTTCAAACGCCCGAAGCCTAGAATCACGAAGGTGATCTCGACCATTGATCGAGAAGGGGAAGATCTAGTCTGTATATGTGAAAGGCACAAATCTGAGCCATCGGTTCAGACAATATCGTCAAGATCATGATATCGACGATCTCATAGCATATCAAGGACAAGAGTTGCATGGACTTTAAAGGTCATAGCCCAAGGACACATGTGAATAAAGGGGATTCGATAGCAGTCATTGATCACAGATCATCATTGAAAGAGAGAAATCGATAGACGGGAAGGATTGTGGGGCCAGGACATGCTCAGATGTTAATTTTCCTTGAGTGTGCCGCAATTAGAACCACGATATTCACAAATGGATAAGTGGCAGCACAAGGAGGATCGCGGGGCAAAAAGTGGGTTGGTTTGAAACCACTCTTTCTGCATCCGCAATCACGCATTAGCACAAGAACACGACCCAGGGTCATATGAAGGAGGGGATAATGCCAAAGGGGCTTACGCTTGAACTAGTATTTTTGGAGCGCACGAAAATTATCCCGCGGGTCTGACAGGCCTACACACATAAGGAAAAAGGGACCTATGTATATTTGATTTGGGTTCAAAGAGGAACCCGCGGAATCAATTCAACTCTGCATTTAGAAAGATCCTAGGCCGGGAGGTTGTAGAACCCTAGGAGGGTAGGGGGGCTACATCAGGTGGTATCAGAGCTTGAATTTTCGTCTATAGATTTCAAGCGAAAGAGAAAGAGGGGGAGGCTGTTATTTTGTTTGCGGATAGAAGAAAAGGGAGATGGTGAAAGGATATGACCTGATAACATCAGGTCGTATCACAAACAAGAATTTTCCTGTAGTCAGCAGGTGAATGAAGTAGGGTACTAATGCTCTGTGAGGAGGTTGTTGCACGAGCGTAGTAGCAAACATTTAAACAGCCAGGTGAGATGTAAGAGAAGATGGAGATTCTCTTGGGTATAGAGTAATCCATAGGCTTTCCAAGAGGGAAGGTAGAAGGTAAAAATGGCTACTAAAGGCCATGAGCGTGGTCGAAGTGAAATCCGCAAGAAGAAATGAAATCCAGAGATGGATCTGGAGCTCATTGAAATAAGAGTGAGGATGGAGCAGCTAACATTAAAAATGCAACGAGATTCTAAAGCACAGTGGGTGTATGAGTGGCCTATGAAGAAGAAGGTGAAGTGGCCAGTCAAGAGATTATTGGCCAGAGGAAAGCAACAGTTTTTGAAGATGTGGTTGAGGTATGTCGAAATCTTTAGAGATGAAGAGAAAGTGGTTCACATATGTGGACCAGAAACTGGAAGGAACCTCAGTGATGAAGAGGAGGTGAGATCAGATGAAGGTTTCATAAATTGTTCGGAGGGCAGAGATGAATTTTCAAGTTGCCAGGTGGGAAATGGAAAGAGATCAGTGGAAGGTCTCGTATACTGCCATAGGATTAGTGCTGAAAGTTCAAATTTCTAGGTGGGCAATGAGATGGGATTGATTGATCTCATAGACTACCAAGTGGGTAGAAGAGAGGTCCCAAATTGTCAGGTGGGTAGGGGGAAAGAAACGAGACTGTCTGAAAGTATCAGGAGCTTAGAAATGGGTGCATGTCAGCAATGAGTGCTGATGGGTGAACACTCCTATGGATTTGCAGACCATGTGAATGAATATGATGAGAAGTTAGAAACTTCCACCATCAAAGAGGAGGATCAGAGGAGCATTCTGATTATTGGAGGGATCAAAGAATTCCTTCCACATAGCCAAGTGAAGGCCAGTGCACATGATGAAAGTGCAGCAAAAGAGGGAGGATAACCAACAAAAACTATTAAAGAGGAAGAAATGGAGCAGACACTGATGTCTACCCCAACAGAAGGAGAAGAGAATTAAGAGGAATGGCTCAAAATTTTCATCCAGGAAGCCGAACAGGAGATGACTGTAGCACTGAAGCCTACAACAAAGGAGGAAACAGAAAGCATGGATTTTGTTGATATATATGAAGAATTGGAAGCCCTAGAAAGAATATTAATGGTGCAAATATTGCACATCCGACAAGCCAGGTTGGAAGCAGATGGAGGAGCATGCCAGCTAGAGAAACAGTTGGAGGGAGTTGGAGATATGCCAACAAAAGAGGAGCTGACAAAAGATAATCCGTCAGAGGAGGAAACTGAGCAGCAACTCAATGATGAAACAACAGTGGCAAGATAATTCCATAAGAGAAGAAAATGATATGGGGGGTCAGGATGTTATACCCACTAATAAGGAAGAGTTGCAGCCCAGAATAATGCATAAGAAGAGACAACCATTGGAGCAGCTAGACAAAGTGATAGAGGATATCAGGAAGCTGATGTTGAGGTTAGTAGAAGTAGTCATCAAAGGGGAGTTGAGCAGAGGAGAGCATGCCATAGCATCCAGAAAGAAGAAGAATAAGATGGAACAACAACAACGACATAGCTGGATAGGAGCAAGAGGACAACTCTAGAAAAGATTTTGGGACCCAGGAGGATTTCAACACTGGAGAAGAGGAGCTGATGAGCAGGAGATCATGTTTTTCCTAGCAATGGAGTATGATGCATGAGAATCACTCCACCTCAGCAAATGAGCTAGCACGCTAATACATAGACGTGCAATGGAGAAAGGGAGAGGCACCAACCCTCCCATTTTTAAATTTTGAATATAATTCTATACTGATTTTTGCGTGTTGTAAGGATGATAAATGTCAGGCCATGCCTTTGTATAGGTAGTGGATAGGTTTTCCTTAAATGGTCTCCTATAGAAGGTCTAGATCATAGTCAGGTCTAGACATTCATTTATGGAATGTATCTATAGAGGTATGGTGTCGTAACTGAGATAGTGATGGCACTAAGGCGGTGAAGAGGATAAGCTCATAGAGCCCTCGTTTTGTAATTAGGATATTTGAGAGAGAGCTATCCGGTAGAGAGAGTCTTAGGAGATTTAGGAGGATTCGGAGAGGCCAGATAGGAGAAGAACAAATTGAGAGAGGTCTGATAGTAGAAGAATAATTTCAGATAGAGTTAGGATAGGAGAGCTTGAGAGAATTGGGACTCTGTTGCAGTCCTGTTTTTGTAAACATCTGTATAGACACACAAAGATAATAGAAAAGCAGTTTTTCCTGCATATCGTGTGTTTGTGTATTTTCATGAATGAATGATGTGGATGTGTGATAAGTTTAATTTTCATTAGGAGATAGATTTATTTTATCTTCATTGAGTTTTATAATATCATTATGGATTCTTTAGGCTATGCAAGGAGTTCACAACAACACATTTGAGGTTATGTAGCCAATGCAAGGAGTGCACATCTTAATTCTGTGGAATCAGAAAAGAACATGCCAGGAGGGCGCGCCAGAGTAATCAAAAAATCAAGAGGAACGTCAAGGTTACTGAAAACCTTAGAGGGGAGACTGTATAGAAGAAGCACAAAGAAGCATAGATACTGAGAACTCTATAGAGCTTTGCCAGGAGGGCATCGAGTGAGTGAAAGAGTTCACAGAAGGAACTCTATGTTGAGTTCGGGGAGAAACAAAGTTAATGAACACTCTGTAAGGAGAAGCTATGCAAAGTGCGCATCGAGCTAGGAGAATTCCAGGAGGGCGAGAAGAATTTCTTGTCAAGAAATCATTCGGATTTGAGTTTAACGATATCCCAGAAGCGCAAAGAGTGTGTGGGAGATGGTAATCTTCAAGGAGATGAAGCTCAGAAGGGATAACACAAGGGATGCATGAGTGAAAGAATTATTCTAAGTCCAAAATCTCAGAAGAGATAACTCTTGCAAGAGCGTAAGAGAGACCTAAGATATTTGGGCTCGCAGGAGAAAGTTCAAAGGCCAAAATATTTGATTGCAGACTAAATATTCAAAAGACAGAAGAAGTCGAAATCTTAGGAGGAGGAGCGAAAACAACCATCAGTTTTGGTTGTAAGGAGGATTCTGGAATGTTAGATCAACGTCCAATGAACAGAGGAAGAACAAAGAAGAAGAACATATCTCCAGCATTGGATTTGAGCGCAGAGGGTTGACAATCGTCTGTTCAAGGTGAACTGCATGGGTTTTAACCCTTGTGTACACAGGGAGACTGGTCAAAGCTTGAGGATTGAGATTGTCGAAGGCCAAAGAGATGGAGAGCCAAATTATAATCTCAACCATTCGATCAGTCGAAGGAGATCTGAGTCGTTAGATCATCGGAAGGAAATCTCGGGTGTCGAATCAGTCAAGAGAGTCTAGACTACTAGATATTGTTAGTTCAGGAGGAGTCAAGTTTGAGACTTGAAACTCTCGAAGCGTGAATAGCCGTGTTATAAAAACAGGACCGTGGAGAAATAAAATAAAACAAATACAGAAACAAAACACAGAAGATACACAATACAATAGAGACATAGATTTACGTGGTTCACCTAGTGTGGGCTACGTCCACCAGAGAAATTGCCAGGTCCTTCCTTTATTATTATCTAGCAAATGAAGGGATACAACCTACAACAAAACCCGATGTAACTTCTTGTTCTTTATCTCATAGTCTCTTATCTCAGAATACAATACTTACCATAATGCATAGCCGCAATACATTTCCTTCATAACAGAGGGTTGCCTTCTAGGGAAAAAAACCCTAACATAATTTCTACCGTTAGATCTCTGACCTTATAATGAACGGTCCAGATTTACAATGAAATTACAATATACATTTATAAGGCAATTTTTCCTTTGGGGGCTTCGCCCTCGAACCCCCCAGCTGGGGGGATAGCCCCCTTGGACCCCACAGAGGGGGTACCCCCCCCTCTGCACTCCCCCGCATGAAATAGTGTACATACTTCTGGGGTGTAAAGTCTTCATGGGGTATAAACACGACTGAAAGAAAGGACCTTTGAATCAGGAAGATAATCAGGCTCCACAACCAACAATCTCCCACTTGGATACCAATTGAAATTGAGAAAGAACTCAGTTTCTCCCTGGTTACTCCTTTTGCTAACACGTCTGCAGGATTTTGGCTAGTGTGTATCTTTTCCAACTTCAAATGTCCATCTTCCAAGATGGATTGTATGAAATGGTACCTCAACTGTATATTCTTAGTCTTCGAATGAAAGTCCGAGTTCTTTTCAAGGTGAATGGCACTCTTACTGTCACAGTACAACCTGTTGTTCTCCTTCTTCTTTCCCAATTCCTCCATAAACCTCTGTAACCAAATCATCTCTTTACTAGCCTCTGTAGCAGAAACATACTCTGCCTCTGTTGTTGAAAGTGCAACAAGCTTTTGCAGTTTCGAAATCCAACTTACTGTTGTTCCACCTATAGTAAAAACATACCTTGTGGTGCTCCTCCTGCTGTCTTTATCACCTGCCATATCTGAATCAACATATCCCTGTAGAAAAATGTCTGAACCTCCAAAACATAATGCATGAGTAGCAGTACCTCTCAAATACCTGAGAATCCACTTTACTGCCTCCCAATGTTCTTTACCTGGATTGTTCATATACCTGCTCACAACTCCCAGTGCATGTGAAATATCTGGTCTTGTGCAAACCATTGCATACATCAAGCTGCCAACTGTTGATGAATAAGGGACCCTAGACATGTATTCTATCTCCTCCTGTGTCTTGGGACACATTTCCTTAGTTAATTTGAAATCGCTGGCCAAAGGTGTACTAACTGGTTTTGCATTCTACATTCTAAACCTCTCCAACACCTCCTCTGTGTACTCACCCCGAGACAATGTCAATTTGCGATTTTTTCTGTCTCTTGTTATTCTCATGCCAAGGATTTTCTATGCAACACCCAAATCCTTCATCGCAAATGAATTGGCTAATTTCTTCTTGAGCACATTTATATCCTGCATATTAGACCCTGCAATAAGCATGTCATCTACATACAATAGAAAGATAATACAACGTCCATTTTCTATCCTTTTAAAATAAACACAGTGATTAGAATGACATCTACTATAACCATGTTCTGTCATAAACCTGTCAAACTTCAAATACCACTGCCTTGGAGCTTTCTTTAGGCTATACAAGCTCTTCTTCAACCTGCATACCAAATTATCCTTCCCTTTGACCTCATATCCCTGTTGCTGCTGCATATAAATCTCTTCCTCCAAATCCCCATGGAGAAAAGATGTTTTTACATCTAACTATTCAAGATGCAAATATTCTACTACCACAAGACTTAAAATAGTCCTAATTGAAGTCATTTTAACAACAGGAGAAAATATT
>ML786796.1:773114-793377 GCA_009831015.1 Picea engelmannii | reverse complement strand
TATGTGCTCACATATAATTGGTTATAAATGACAAATGTTGAATGCTAATTGATGAGTTTTTGTGCAAGAGGGAAGTTTTGGGAAAAAGAGCCCCACACTCATTCACCCCCCCCCTCTAAGTGTGGTAGGTGTGTCCAACATAAATATATATGTAATAAGGTTGACCTAATAGTAAAGGGGTCTCATGTGCAAGTGTGAATATGTATATATAGAGATAATGTATTCATTATTGTATACATTTGAATTGTGATGTAAAAATGTATTTGGTTAATTGGAGGAGGTTCTCCTATTATTTAAGGAGTTATTGTGTAACTTATCTATCTTGGAGTTGTGCTCCACGCTCACATTGCTATACGTGGTGTGTAATTTTGTTCTTTTATGATAATTTAAACATTTGGATTATTACATTTGGTATCAGAGATTCAACAACAATACATGGAATCAAGGGAAAGAAAAATATGCTACAACTAGCCACCAAGGATTACGACCGAAAATAATTGATTTTGGATGGATGGATCATCATCAATGGAAATAAGAAAGTAGGAACATAAGAAAATAATATTATTTGGTTTCATCACATGTGAAGTCTTTAATTGCAAAGCTTTAAGGACAAGGCTTTTTGAAGGAGGGTACTATGTTATGACCCAAAGGGGGAATATATAGGGTTAAAGGTATATGACATGACCCCAAGGGGGGCCATATATGGGGCTAAATGTATATGTAATGTGTAAATATATATGTAACAAGCTCGATCTAATAATAAAGGGGTCCCATCTGCAAGTGTGAATAGGTATATATAGAGAGATCATGTATTCATTATTGTAAACATGTGAATTGTGAGGTAAGAATGTATTTGGTTATTTGGAGGGGGTTATCTTATTCTTTGAGTTATTGTGTAACTTACCTATCTTGGAGTTATGCTCCATGCTCACATTGTTGTACATGGTTTGTACTTTTGTTTTGTTATGATAATTTAAGCATTTGGATCATTACATGGACATGTTAAAGTTTTACTAGAATGTAACATAAAATTGGGTTGTCAAAATATGTACAAGGAGAAGAAAGGATTCATAAGCAAGTATTGGCATGATAACTAATGTAGTTAAGGGAAACTATAGGTAATTCCTCCAAATCTAATTTACGTAGTATTTTAGTTCCATAGAATGATTTTGGTAGTTCATATTGATTTGTATCTAAATTCTAAGAGTGTTTTCCAAGTGTTTGGAAAAAACCATGAAGGAAAGGAGTTGCATTTTTATGAATGATAATACACTTTTACCCTTCTTATATGTTGGTATTTTGAGTAGTACACTAAATAATCTTGTTCTTCTCCAATTAATGTAAATATTGACCTTAAATTGTAAGACTTGATATGAATTCAATTCCACTAACTACATGGTTAAATATTTCCATGAAAATTGTTTGATGAAATGCATGAATTAGTTGGAGCTTTTCAATAATATTTCTATTATTTTTAGCTTGTTATGCTAACCCAGTTAAGGTAGCAATTGGGGTTTTGCAAGGTGAAAAACTGATAGGAACAAGCAATCATGGGAAATTTCCCAAAAGGGTGTAAGTGAACTCTATGGAAGATAATTTATATTTTGTATAGGATGTTTACTTGAAAATCTAATAAATGAGATATGAGAGTAAAGGTGGTTATGATATAGTAAATTTCTCTCCATGAATTATTAGGAGATATGCAATTTGGATATAGGAAAAATAGTTCCAGTCTTTTAGCTAATGATGTTTGCAAAGAGTTTGAATAAAAAACTAAACCAATTCCTACTCTATAATACATTAAAATTGGAAAGAAATATGATAGCCAATTTCATTTAATATCATGATGGAGAGAATTCTTGCCAAATGTTTGGAAAAACTCCCAAGTGAACAATATTATTTTAAGGATTTGGCAACCCTTCAATTTAACATATGATTCATGAATTGAGATGGGGAGACCATTCCTTGAATGTTTTTAGTCGAGAGATTATATATGGGTTGTTCTCTCGCTTGTATAGTTGTAGTTAGAATTGTTGGTAAAAATCATTGAATGAGAAATGTGGACGTTATATAGGAAAAAATGGATGGGAAGTTAAAACTACATAAGTGTCCAAATACTTATGAAAATAAGGGTTATTTATGTAGGAGATTGCATCTTCTTAAGTTAATCCAAATCTAGTTATATATTTCCACGAGGAAACATAATTTTGGATTTGCATTTGAAAACTCTTGAATGAAGAATGTCGATATTTAAGATTCTTTGAATGAGAGGATGATTTATTTTTCTTAATAATCAAATTGTAGGTGCATGCTAAGAAATTGTGGAAATGAATTTCCATGATTTGATTTAATTTTATCTTGAAATTGATTTTACCAAAATACAATCCCCACCAAGTATATTAGGTTTCAAAGTAACTTTAGGGAATCCATACCATTTAAGCCCATAACCCTCCTTTTGATTCTGAAAATAATGTTTACAAAGACCAATTCCATGATCTATGCATTTTTTCAAAAACATAAAACATCCCATAAATAAGTTATCTAGTTATCACAATTATAAATATTTAATGTGTTAAAGAGTGTATATTAAAAAACATGAATAATTTATAAAATGATTAAATGATTAACATAGTTGTGAATTCATATTGTTAAAGACGTATAAAGTATAATAATCAATCAAACATAATAAAGCATGAAAATATGCAAGAGAGAAAGTAATATAAGTTATAAAGCATGTAAATTGTGAGAAAGACCAAAGAATAATGAAGATAATAAACCCCTAGCATCGAAAATAGCAATTGCATATGCTCTTAGGATTTGAGGCCTCATGAGAAATAAATGATAAGGTCATAGTCCTACATTATATAATCTACGTTCCTTCAAAATGTAAGAGAGTGATAATATATTTTTCAATATGCCAGGTTCAATGTTTGAAAGTAAAGGGTAATTGCTCATAATGTGATAATATATGAAGATTTAGAGTGGATATTTTGTAACATCCCACTCTTGTGCACATTGAGTGAACTTATTCTTTGAGGACACTTGCTTGCAAGTGATCCAGATTATTATACTATTCGTCGTTTGATTATGATTATGAGGCATTATGGATATGATGATATGTTATTTTGTTGTATTGGCATAGACAAGTGCTATTGATTGGGTTCTCCTGAGTGTGCAGGATTGTGGACCTCGAGGATGCAGAGGCATTGATGAAACCCCTTGGACTCCGGATCGAGTCAGAGAGTGGACTATTGGGGTTTGATTGTTGTTGATATGACATATGTACATCTGATTAGATGTTATGATGCTTGATTATTACTGCCGACATGATTTGTTGATGATGCAGGCTGATGATAGCTTGCCGACCAAAATCACATGTGGAGTAGAGGGGTAACGCATGACAACACGAGACTTTGAGGGAGAGGTGTGGACAACATCCCTGCCACAGCCTACTATCACTCCCACCGTGGCTCGAACTGTAGGTTAACAATTATCTAGTTTGAGAAGACCCACGATGTCATGAGGGCAGACTACGACAGTCACTCACGATGATTCTAAGGGGCCCGCAATAAGGCAAGGGTCTTATTCCTTAGAGGCCCTTAGTCTCCCACAATATCACCTAGAGTATTTACTCCATGGTATTTTGATGTCTACCAAGTCAATCAAGAGGCAAGTGGCACCCTTGGAGCACGTAGTGCATCTTGAAGCGCATGTCGCACAAGGAAAATGAAAAGAGGTGAGTGGCACCCTTGGAGCACGTAGTGCGTCCCGAAGGGCACGTCGCGCAAGGAAAATCTAAAGAGGCGAGTGGCACCCTTAGAGCACGTAGTGTGTCTTGAAAGACACGTCACGCAAGGAAAACGAAAAAAGGTGAGTGGTGCCCTTGGATCACCTAGTGCATCCTGAAGGGCATGTCGTGATTTCAATGGGTAAGTGAATAAACTTAGTCAGCCTTAAAACGAATGATGTGATAAGTAAGATTTAAAAACAATTTCTCTAATAAAAATTTCGCCCAACCTAGTCAAATTAAAATCTAGGTCTAAGTAACATGTGGTCAAAAAATTAATAATCATAATTAAACATGTAACAAGGAGGGGGTAAGAAATTCAATTAAATTATTAAAATCAAATTACAATGGGGGATTAAAATTTTAAAAGGGAAATGATTTTTTTATCTACATATGCTAATTTAATTTTTAATTAAAAAGAAAAAGGGGTAAATGGTTGTTTTTCTACACTTGCTAATTTGAGTTTTAGTTAAAAAGGGAAAAGGGGGAAACTTCAAAGAAATAGGAAACTAAAGGAAAAAGGGAAAACATAAAGAAAAAGGGAAACATAAGGAAAAAGCTGAATGTCTAACTTAGTAAGGAATCTTTCCTTTAAGAACTTTCTAATTATGAACTCAACTAGGAATTTAGTAACGACGTAAGTCATTTAAGATGTGGAATTCTGGTAATACTTGTGGAATGTGTTTTTATTTGCAATATTATTAAACTGCCAGGATAATTACAATATCCTTATGCTGCATGCATAACCATAATATATTTAGAGGGAAATATCTTATGATTGAGTTTTAATTCTTTAAACAATGATTTTTCAATGGATGTAGTAACACTGGTTATAGACCGCGATATAGATGGCTGGGCAGAGTTGCATTTTTGGAAGACCTTTGATTTCGCCTTACTGCGTCCACCCACGACTTGGTTGGGTAGAGAACCGTTTTTGAGTTTTAATTCACCTTTAAACATATTACACAGTTAGGGTAAAAACGCCTTGAATACACAACGTTTTCCCATAATTCATAATGATATCAATCTTTTGCACAATCAGGGTACATTCGCCTTGATTACACAGCAAGGTATATCCAGCGATTCCATAAACGATCATTGATTGATAGCGTGTTTGTTGTTTGCCTTTATTAATAGTTAGCAAAATTTGGTCGACAACGATATCTTATTGAATGACAACATAAATTCTTGATTGATAGCACAACTTGTTGACAATCATTATTAATAGATAGCAATAATTGTAGACAACAATATCTTACATTATTAGACAACAATAGCATATAATTGTTGGACTGTGGAATAACATTTCTTTTCAAGGTGAACCAACTTCACATAAACCTTCTTCATATTGGAACTGTTAATCAAACGTTTACATACACTTGATTGTCATTAACTAACCTATCCTTTAAAAGTGAATTGAACTTTGAAGAAAATAAAAGTAGATTGTTGTACAAGAGAAAATAATAATTTTTAAAAGTGAATTGAACTTTGAAGAAAATAAAAGTAGATTGTTGTACAAGAGAAAATAATAATTTTTATTAATATTAAATGATGTAAAAGTTTTAAGATTTATTGATTTTTATTAAACATATAGGATTATCATTTGTTGGACAAAGTTATAAATGTTGGATTAATAGGATTTGTTAGACAGTGGTTTTTTTTTGGCATAATAGTTCATTATCTTGTGCAAGCTTAATGGTTGAGGGATTAGTATTTTTATCAACTAAAACAATTAATAGTTAATAGTTAATTGGCTACCATGTGCCTTGCGCCTTAAAACGAGTTGCAAATGGTGGTTGGTCATAGTCGTTTCACCATACAGGGTGCCTTGTAGGAAACAAGAATCCTCTGGTCATTTGCGTAGTTTAATTTTGAGAAATGTTACCTTGCATCTTGTCGACTTGATGTTTGGGTTTGGGGGTATCATCTTCTTGTCAGTTAATTCGGTATCCTAGCGCGTTGGATTTTTCTTGAGTCTTTGGTCCAGATAGGTTATGTTGCTCTAGGGTTATTGTTATGCCTACCGCCTAGTGATAGTATGATTCATGATGAGGGTATCATTGCACACCCTCATGGATGGAGGCGAATGATAACTTGGTTGGAGTTTGTGCTTCCTGATGTGGGCATTCGTTCATTGTAGCTGATGTTGGTGTTGGGTTTGTAACGCCTTAATACATATGGGTTGTGAACCATGAGGTTTCTTGTTACTGGTCATCAAGGTCATTGTGTTTGGATTATGGATGTTGTCCCTTAGCCTATAAGCGTTGTCGTGGTTGTGTTGGGCGGGTAGTCGTTTCTGTCTGTCTTTGATTTTCACATGTTTCTCCCAGTTGCTCGATGTGCTAGTGTGTTGAGTCGTTGTTGACTTTTTTCTGATTTATGAGCATTTTGTTCATCATCAAGTTGCGTTGTAAAACTGTTGTTGTTGTTTCCTTCATATCTTGCTTAAAACAAACAAGAAAAAAAAAAGTTGTGTTGTGTCGCATGTAGTCGTAACGATGGGGTCGTTACATATGGTATCAGAGCAGGTTCAACCCTGTGACTATGGATAACCATGCTTTCCACTGCAGTAAACCCTAGAGTTTTAACCCAGCGCTAACAAAAAAAATTAACGTGTCCATATGGTGATCTCGATTAGAGGACGCCACAGAGGTTAGCATTGTGGTGTCGTGGAAGGAGGTGTGATGCCTCCAGAAGTGCCCACACCCTCAAAGTCTAACCCCCAAAGGGAAGACAAATTCCTTGGGGTCGATTCAATTGTTGTAAAAGCTAATGATGGTCTCATAAGGTCCTTTCAGAGATTGTTAGAGGCCTTGATTCACCATCTGTATTGAGATGAGGCCAGGGCACCTGTACCCCTAAGGGCCTGCAGCGCGCCCCAGCTAGTACCGTTAGCTTCCACCGAGAACTCGAGAGAGATGATTTCTCGAGTCCATGAGTGTCGTGGACAGCTGCGTCTTTGAGGCAAAGATGTAGAGCAAGGCGATGTGATTCACACTTCATGAATGTACCTCCAACTTGAAGGTCCACATGGCGGTCTTTCAACTGAATTGGAGTGCTCTTCTATGGTGGAAGACACTCCTACCGCTTTTGAACATGGTCGTTGAAGACATGTCATGGGAACTATTCGAGGAATGGTTATGAGAGAGGTGTCTATCAGAGGAATTCATCAAGCGCTAGATTAATGAGTTCAACACCTTATGACAGGGAGGTCGTGTGGTGCCCTAGTACGAGGCCCGCTTTATGGAGTTTCTTCGGTATGCTTCGCACCTTAATACCGAGAAACTTAAGGTCAACAGGTTCCTGTTTGGCCTTAATGTCAGCATCTGTGCAAAGGTTAGGATTTTGATGCCGCGAACCTAGCATGATGTCGTTCAGAAGGCCCTCATAGTAGAGGAGGAGCTTATCAGCGGAGGTCAGAGCAGGAATCCAGCGAGGCCAACAGGGCATGTGTCATCTAGTGCACAACAGCATCAGACACTAGCTATACATACACCAGGATATTGTGGTTTCCAAAGAGGATCCACTTTCACTACACCTCGGCGACCAGCGACACAACAACGGGCTCCTTATCGAGGACCATAGAATCAACAACAATGTCGACCGCAGCAACAACATTTTAGGCATGTTCAGCAAAATATATCGGGATTCCAAGCCAGTGGGCCATCAGCTTCTACTTTGGGTACCAGGAGTACTGGACCGAAGAAGGGGTGTTGGAAATGTGGGGATCCACATTACAAGTATGACTGCCCAGTGGAGAGGACTAGAGCATCTGGATCATCCGGACCCACTACCGTGGGAGATTTGGGCAAGGCCCATCAGATTCATGCAGCAGTGAATAACCGCCAGGCAGAGCACCAGCCAACTGTGTTCGAGACATTGGGTACCATCGCTAACCAGACCCTTATTATTTTGATAGATCTCGGTGCTACCAAGAGATTCATTTCTGGTGCAACTCTAAAAATAATTAAGGTAAAGGCAGTCGAGCAGGATGAGTTTAGCTTTGTAGAGATGGATTCGGGAGCCAAACAAAAGGTTGGAGGGAAGGTTACGGGTTGTACCCTTAACCTGGGAGAGTTTGTCACCAGGGCCAACCTATACATCACAATATTGGGATCTTATGACGCCGTGATTGGTATGGATTGGTTGGAATAACATGAGGTGATACTCAACTGTAATACAAAACAATTGAGAGTGGTCGATGATGAGGGAAAACGATGCATGATTGTAGGTCGAAACCAGGGAGGTTCCCTAAGGTTTATCTCTTCCTTGTAGCTACGGAAGAGCATGCGCAAGGGAAATAATCTTTATGTGATCCTTGCGTTAAACGAGAAGGGAGTAACGGAAGGTCTAGAACACCTTCCTGTGGTGGGAGAGTTTGTGGACGTCTTACCGGAAGAGTTACCTAGGATGTTGCTCGAGAGGGAATTGGAATTTACCATAGACCTAAAACAGGGGACTGAACCGATAGAAAGAACACCTTATCGGATGTCGACCCCAGAGTTATAGGAGTTGAGAATGAAACTGAAGGATTTGTTGGACCTGGGACTTACGTCCAAGTGTGTCCTGGGGTACACCTGTTATTTTCATACCAAAGAAGGATGGGTCATGGAGACTCTGCATTGACTACCGTCAATTGAACAAGGAAACAATCAAGAATCAGTATCTGTTGCCAAGGATTGATGATCTGTTTGATCATATGAAGGGTGTGACAGTGTTTTAAAGATTGATTTCAGATCAGGGTATCACCAGTTATGGATCAAGGAGGATGACGTCCCTAAGACCTCCTTCAAGATGAGGTTTGGACATTATGAGTTCCTTGTTTTTCCATTTGGACTAAGAAATGCCCCAGGGGTATTTATGAGTTTGATGAACGGGGTGTTCTGCGACTACTTGGAAAATTTCATCCAAGTTTTCATTGATGATATTTTTATTTACTCTCAGGCGATGGAGGAGCATAACGAGTAGTTGTGCTTGGTACTACAGTGTCTGCGAGAGAACAAATTGTATGGGAAATTGTCTAAATGCTCATTTTATCAATTGAAGATTCACTACTTAGGGCATGTCATCTTCGACGAAGGTATTTCCATGGATCCAACAAAGGTAGAGGATATTATGGAATGGCCTACACCGATGAATGTCTCGGAAGTGTGTAGCTTCATGGGTTTAGCGAGATACTATCAACGGTTCATTGAGGGTTTCTCAAAGATAGCAAATCCGATTACAAAATTGCAGAATAAGAACAAGAAGTTTGTTTGGACCAAGAAATGCGCGGAAGAATTTCGGAGGCTGAAGGGGCTGTTGACAACATCACCGATACTAAAGGTCACTGACATGGATACAGAATTCTTGGTATGCATTGACGCATCCAAGGAAGTCTTAGGTGGAGTCTTAATGCAAGACGATTGAGTGATCGCTTACATATCAAGGAAGTTGAGAAGGCATGAGGAGAACTATGTGATGCACGATTTGGAGTTGTTATCCATTGTATATGCCTTGAGAGTTGGAGACACTACATTATTGGATGAAAATTTGAACTAAAAATGGACCACTGTGGACTACAACGCATATTTACGCAAAGCGACCTGAACGCGCGACGATGACATTGGTCAGAATTGCTCAGCGAGTACGATTTCAAGATTACTTACATAAAGGGAACAATGAACAGAGTGGTTGATGTGTATAGTCGGAGACTGCGCATATTTTCGGTGATGCCTCTTCAGACAAATCTACGTGAAAATATTCTAACTTTATAGTGTGACGATGACTTGTACAAAGAGGTCAAGGATCTTATCAGACAAAACACCATCATGGTACCAATATTTGTAGGATTTACGTTGGAAGACGATGGATTATTGAGATTTAACAATCGAATTTACGTACCACCGAATGGGGAGTTGAGAAGTTTGATCCTAAATGATGCTCACAAAGTAGTGTGCATGACTCACCCAAGAATCACGAAGATGACAACAGACCTTAAACCCTTATTCTTCTGGAAAGGAATGAAGGCATACATAGTCAACTATGTGGAAAGATGTCTAGACTGTCAGTAGGTGAAGCCTGAACATAGACATTCGATAGGATTACTACAACCACACTATTATTGAATCGAAATGGGAGGGCATTTCAATGGATTTCATTGTTGGATTACCACTGACGGCAAGGAAACACAACTCAATTTTTGTAGTAGTTGACACTCTGACGAAGAGTGCTCATTTTATTCCTGTGTGTACGATGTATCATGCACTTGACATAGCTAGATTTTTCATCAACGAGATTGTGAGGCTGCATGGCATGCCTAAGAGGATTATATTTGATCGAGGATCGGTGTTTAGTAGATGATTTTGGACTAGTTTCCAAGAGGCCTTGGGAACTCGACTTAACTTTAGTACTGTGTATCACCCGGAGAGAGACGGGAAGACCGAACGAAGAAACCCAATATTGGAGGACATGTTGTGCATGTATGTGATGGACCAACAGAAGCGTTGGGAGGGATTCTTGCCACTGGTAGAATTTGCGATAACAACAGATATCAAAGCACCATTAAGATGGTGCCTTTCAAGTTTCTTTATGGGAGACCGTGTCTGACGTCTTGAGTTGGGATCGGCTTGAGAATAGGGTCCTGGTGGGACCAGAAGCGATCCAAGAAATGGAAGATCAAATGAAAACTAAAAGACAAAGGATCAAGGAAGAACATGATCGACAGAAGAGTTATGTCTATGCGCATCATGTCGATCGTAGTTACGATGTGGCGATCGAGAATTGTTACGGGTGAAACCGCATAAGAGTTCGATCAAGTTTGGAAAGGGTGCTAAACTATCTCCTAGGTTTGTGGGATCCTGCGAGATTGTGTAAAAGAGAGGCCAATGGCCTATTTGAGACATTATATTAGTGACCCTACACGTGTTATTGACACGAGTTCCTTGCAGGTATCAGATGAGGGTGCACTCATGGATGTTAGCCTCTTTCTCATATACAATAATTAAGTCTTAACATACCACCTTTGTATATTTTACATGCTAGGATATAGTTTTTATCCTAAGTGTGTTTCTAGATTCCTATATGTCCTCCTCCTATCTTATCTCCTGATGAGGTGTTAATGTGAGAAAAATTGAGGTGGTTTCATTATTGTATTATATATTTGTATCATTAAGATGAATACAATGTTGAGAATTATGGCTTGAGGCATTTTCTACCAATATTCTTGTCCTAATATTATTATGCTCAATTTCTTCAATTGGTATCAGAGCTCTTATAGTTTATAAGGGCCTGTTAATCTTGAGAGCCATGGTGGTGATCCATGGAAGGTGAATTTGTTTGAAATATTCAATTGAAGGCCTATCACTACGGTGTTAGAGATCTAAAGTAATGGATTGGCGCATTGTTGCTATTCAAATGCTCAGATCTGAAGATTTTGCGCATAGATCTTATCTTTGATTTGGAAATCCAATGACTTGGATCTTCCCAATAACCAGAAATTAGATGTTTTGCTGATCCTTTTTCGTGGAGTGGCAACTACGCTTTCCCAGCCGACTTTGAAAGAAAAAGAAAAATTATCACAACTGTAGATCCGTCGGTTCAAGGCGATTGTGGGACGTAGATTCCATAACCACAACAGTAATGGGTACGACATAGTTCTTTTTTAATCCATATAGATTGAATTTTATTTGTTCGACTGATAGTTCTGGTTTTTTTTTTTCAATATCGAATTCTTCATTCGATCAAGGATGCATATGGGTTATGGTTGAAAATAAGATCCACACTATCCACGCGATTCAACAAAGAAACACTCTGCTAGCAAGCGTAATAGTTGCCAATGCACAAAACTAGAACTAGATTTGTAACCTAGCTCGTCATAAATGACAAAATTCAACTTGAATCCTAGATATTTTGGCCCTGTGATCTAGGGTTTGCAGAGGGAAGTCCTCAACTGGATTTACTTGACATAATCTTCATCAATTTGAGCAAACACGTTCATGCCAACAATTCTCCTTCATTATCTCTCAGAAACATTCTGGTCTTTTCCGCCTTGACCGATTCCTTATCTATTGTACCTAATGCACTCATAGAAATATTTCACCGGCATTTCCACTCGGAGAAGGAAAAAATTTTGCAGGCTCTCTCCCTGCGATTCAAATTGGTGACTTGTCAAAGCGAGACATGAAAACAATGGACAACTCACACAATTGTTCGGCATCTGTGGGAATTCTTCCATGACTCTGCATGGAGGCACCTTGTTGTTCTCTTTCCTGTTGAAGAATCCGAAAATGGATCCCTTCTGATATCTACGTGGTTGTTAATCCAAATGCAGTGATTTGCTACTTTAGCAAGCGATCGATCTATTCATTAATACAGTGATCTAGATTTGATTTTATGCGAAGGTTTGGTTGATTATTGTTTGTTCATGCCTTTGTAGAATGAAAATCATGCACCGCTTACAAAAACCAAAAGCTTCAGATGGATTGTATGCGGTAGGAAACTAAGTCAAAGTTCACACCAAAGATATCAATCCCAACAACAATATCGCATGTAGTTAGCTTCCTGATCTCCACGTGATTTCCTTCACATTCGATGGGCAATGTCATCTTCAACGCACTCAATTTTCTCCATGTAAGTGCATTTTAATTTAATAAAGAAAGTGTGCACATTTGACTTTAATGAGCATAAGTAAAATAAAAGAATTAATTCATAAAGTTGCAGTCACACGTGGAGGAGGGATATTAAAAATAAAGAGGAGCATCTCAATAATCCTTGGATGATTATTATAAAGTTAAATTTATCCCTTACTTAAAATTATAAAGGACTATGCAAACTTTTGAAAAATAAAGGCATTTACAAAAGTTATGCTTTGTAATAAGGAATGCGCAAGGTTGCAAAATTTTAAGAGTTGTTTGGCCCGGTGAAACTCATATTTTGTAAAAGGATTTTTAGGTGGTGAAAATATTATTTTGTAAAAGGATACTTGGGTTCTTACTGAGTGAGGACGATTGGAATCATTATTTTGTAAAATGATTTTTGTTGAAGGGAACCTATTATATGTTATAAGGGAATATTAGGTGAAAGGTTTCAGGATTGTAATTAGTAAGGGTGCATCATTATGATACCAAGAAGACATCTCAAATTAAATCAAGTTGAATTTCTTTGTAATTGGGTGCATTCTCGGTTGAGCCCGACACCCAAGATTCATTTTAATTTTGAGTTGAAATTGACAAGGTTGAGTAGCTTAACTCAAATCATTGTAAACATCATAAGTTTGGATGCATTTTCGGTGGTAACCGACATCCTCAACTTTCTGGAAGAACGTTCAAGTGAGCGAGTACAAGCGAGCCAGAAGAGAAAGTGAACGAGAGGTTCAAGCGAGCGTGTTCAAATGGAGCGAAGTCTCGAATTATTAGAGTTTTTGAACACTCTAATAAACACCACTAAAGACAACACGGTGATAATGAACAAAAAAACTCTTTAGTCAGTGCTAACTTGTTTGCAAGTGACATAAGCTAAAGTTAGACTTCTACAATAACAATCCCAACTATTGAATGATAAGTTGATAAATATCAAAAATCAACAACCAATGAAGTTTTCTGAAGTAGTTTTTGTTTAGAACAACCCTCTCTATGATTATGATGATGATGATGATGATGATGATTTTGATCAACAATCAGTGAAGGAACAAATCAACAAGCCAACTTCAGAAGAAAATTCCAATGACGATGAATCGCAAGCAGAAGATGCCAAAGCACAAAGTGATACCACAAGTATAAGTGAAAGTAAATGTGAAGCACGTCATCAAGTACAACATGATCTTTCCAAGTCCATCATCAGACCTTGGGAAAAATTACACTTCAATAGAAATCGACATGGCTTAGGATATGAAAATCAAAACAGTTTTCATATTCCAAATTACGCCAAACCAATTTTGTTTGTGAGCGTTGGATTCCTTCAAGAAAATTCAACTTCAAATGTTGAAGATCAGGATGTTAAATGCCAACATTGTAATCGAGTTGTTCACTTGGAGAATGAGTGTTTTGATCTCCATCCTTACCAACATTGTGGCAAGTATAACCATTCTTCAGAAAAATGTTCAACACTGAAGAAACCTGCAAGATTGAAGATTCACTATGAGTGGATTGATCCTTGGAAATGGTCATCAACAACCAAGTGATTATATAAGTCTTACCGTGGAATTCAATCTTGAGTAAAGACCAATATTGTATCACATAACACTTTTGTACCTCACATAAGTGGTCCCCTTATGGCGTAGATTTCGAGCATGGCCCTCACCGGGTGAGATAACATGTGATTTTTTCTGCATGCCCACTTTGTGTTGTACTCAAATGGAACAAGTATGGTACTCTATTGAGCATCAAAGGGGGGAGTACACTAATGAAAATCTCATGCACCTTAAAGGGGGGAGTTCAAAATTCCAATGACAATGGTTCATGAAACCACTTGTGGTCTCTCCTTTCAGCTGACAAAGGTGGAAATTGATGATGGAATTGAAGATTGGTTGTCAGACAGAAAGTTTCGACAACAACAAACAAAAAATACGCTAGATGGGCATGAAACTTTCCAAATGGGAAACTACAGTATGTAGATGACAGACTTTGGCAGAATGATGGTTCTAAATTGAATCATACACATTATACATTGGGATGTTGTTGGACACATAAAAGTGTCACGATTGGTTAGTGGTCATCCCAAACCACATATTCAGAGAGCACTTCATTTATACATTGATAGTAGAGTGGTGATACTACATGTTCACCAATTAGCAGAAGACATTAGATTATTCTAGCTCAAATACTTGGCAAAATGATTGAATTGTCAAGAAATCAGGGAATATTCAGATATTGCAGTTGTTCATTTCCATATCTCATCTCTCTTCTAGTTCATTTCATATGAACAAATTCAACATCCAAATTGGTGGTTTTTCATGCAGTTCTTCATTGTGGCTCAATTGAGGAGTTTCAGCATGAAGACATGGAGATATACCAACTTATGCACCTACTTTGTTGGTATTTTTTTTTGGACTTATGATTGAGGGGAGGAATGTTAGCCTCTTTCTCATATACAATCATTAAGTCTTAATATACCACCTTTGTATATTTTACATTCTAGGATATAGTTGTTATCCTAAGTGTGTTTATAGATTCCTATATGTCCTCCTCCTACCTTATCTCCTGACGAGGTGTCGATGAGAGAACAATTGAGGTGGTTTCATTATTATATTATATATTTGTATCATTAAGATGAATACAATGTTAAGAATTATGGATTGAGGCCTTTTCCACCAATCTTCTTGTCCTAATATTATTATGCTCAATTTCTTCAATGGCAGAGACGACTCGTATTCTGGACCCTCGCATTCGACAGCTATGATGTCGAACAATATATCAGGATAAGGTCCAGTGGGACATTTATAGTACGCACTCGACGACCTAGGAGGACGCACATGATATGCACTGGCAGTTTCCATTTTTTTCTATAAACAGACTTATGACACTGTGATACACTTTATTTCGACATTTATATACTGTGAAACTTCAGGACAAAGTTTGAACCAAGAGGGAGTGTATGTAACATCCCGCTCTTGTGCACACTAAGCGACCTTATTCTTTGAGGACACTTACTTATGAGTGATCCAGATTATTATACTATTGGTCGTTTGATTATGATTATGAGGCATTATGGATATGATGATATGTTATTTTGTTGTATTGACATAGACATGTGCTATTGACTGGGTTCTCCTGAGTGTGTAGGACTTTGGACCTCGAGTATGCAGAGGCATCGATGAAACCCCTTGGACTCTTGATCAAGTCAGGGAGTGGAATATTGGGGTTTGATTGTTGTTGATATGACATATGCACATCTGATTAGATGTTATGGTGATTGATTATTATTGCTGACATGATTCGTTGATGATGCAGGTTCACGATAGCTTGTTGAACATACTCACATGTGGAGTAGAGGGGTCACACATGACAACGAGAGACTTTGAGGGAGAGGTGTGGACAAAAGCCATTCCAAAGCCTACTAGCACTCTTGTCGTGGCTCAAACTGTAGGTTAACGATTACCTGGTTCAAGAAGACCCACGATGCTATGAGAGAAGACTGCGACCGTCGCTCACGATGATTTTAAGGGGCGCGCAATAAGGCAGGGGTCATATTCCTTAGAGGCCCTTAGTCTCCCACAAGATCACCTAGAGGAGTATTGACTCCAGGGTTTTTGATGTCTACCAAGTTATTCAAGAGGCGAGTGGCACCCTTGGAGCACATAGTGCATCCTGAAGGGCAAGTCACACAAGGAAAACAAAAAGAGGCGAGTGGCACCCTTGGAGCACGTCACGCAAGGAAAACAAAAAGAGGAGAGTGGTACCCTTGGAGCACGTAGTGCGTCCTGAAGGGCACATCGCACAAGGAAAACAAAAAAAGGCAAGTGGCACCCTTGGAGCACCTAGTGCGTTCTGAAGGGAACGTCGTGATTTCAAAGGGTAAGTGAATAAACCTAGTCGACCTTAAAATGAATGATGTGATAAGTAATATTTAAAAACAATTTCCCAAATAAAAATGTCGCCTAACCTAGTGAAATTAAAATCTAGGTCTAAGTAACACATGTGGTCAAAAAATTAATAATCATAATTAAACATGTAACAAGGAGGGGGTAAGAAATTCAATTAAATTATTAAAATCAAATTACAATGGCGGATTGAAATATTAAAAGGGAAATGATTGTTTTATTTATATATGCTAATTTAACTTTTAATTAAAAAGAAAAAGGGGTAAATGGTTGTTTTTCTACACTTGCTAATTTGAGTCTTAATTAAAAAGGGAAAAGGGGGAAACTTAAAAGAAATAGGAAACTAAAGGAAAAAGGGGAAACATAAAGAAAAAGGGAAATGTAAGGAAAACGCTGAATGTTTAACTTAGTAAGGAATCTTTCCTTAAATAACTTTCTAATTATGAACTCAACTAGGAATTTAGTAAAGGCGTAAGTCATTTAAGATGTGAGGGAATATTGGGACACCAATGAGCGTTTTTAGGAATTTTTTTGGGTGGGTGAGAGAAATAGGAATAATTGAATAATTAATGAAATTAATTTCTAGTGCAACTAGGGGGATGGGTGACGTGTGTACGGGGGTGGTTTTTCTGATTAAATTAATGAAAAAGAAATTAAATGGGAATTTGGGAAAGAAATCACTTAAAAACTCTATAAAAAGGATGAAGGAGGAGGAGTATGGATCTCATCTTTATGTGTAACGTTACACTGTTGAATTTTTGTCTTGACTAAACTTATCTTGTGGGAGTTGGTATACCCAGCTCGGGTAACGAGTGGTAGCTCGACCTTGCGAGGTGAGTTGGGTGCTAGTTGTTCTCTGGTATAGTGTGTGTGGCCCCTTTGCGGCTTGTTTTGTTGCTTATATGTTTAGTATAATGCACTCATTAATTATCAATACGGGATTCATAATCAACAGAGTTACAAGACACCAGCAAGAAAGGTGATTCTAATGTCATGAGTATAGAACTATTCTATATTATGTATGCTGGAAACAAATCAAAATAAAAAACTGAAATGCACTTTGGCTGTCTTTCCTAGAGAGGCTATCTACTTCATTATGGCACATGCAAGTATGAGATAGAGTTGGTTTTATAGATCAAATCTGCTATCTGACCCAGAAAACTAACTATGCAATCCACACTTCTGAAAGAGAAATCGCACATCAATCATCAAGACATAGCATGGGTAGTTCAACAGTCAATATACTGAGTATGTTGTGGTTCACAATATGTTGGTGTGAACTTCACTAGTTCATCTTCAGATATGTCTGACTACTACTGCCAACATTCATGTCTATGGAACAAAATCAAATTCATAAAAACAGAGCATATGCAAAAACAAAGTAAGTAAAGATATTAAGCAATCATATAACCAAAATCTGAAACTAGACTATCTATTATAATCTGAAACTATTAGAGATGATGATTTAAATTGAAGAATCAAAGCTTCAACTAACCTAACAAGTATACTTCCAAAATCAAATACTAACATTATCCTACAGGAATGCTGACCTCTGTTGGGCAGTGGGCCCTTGTCGCTTCAACAAGTTAGCGACCCGAGTCTACAGTAAGTTGGTCTTTAATCCACACATCGCTCTTACTCAAATCTTAAAACATGAAATTAGATTATACCAACAACTCAATTCACATTCATTCCTTAATGATCAAAACATGGACATAAATGAAATTCTTTCATTAAACTCAAACTTAGGATATGTTTCACAATATGCAACACTGCTCTCTATTTCTTCATATGTCTATATTTCTAGATCCCCCTCCTCTCTTCTCTCCCTTGCCATGACCATGTTCTTATAGAGTTCAGGTCGTGATTTACAAGGAAAAGATCATTAATTACATGGTAATCAAATCTGATGGTTACTTGATTGCTTTGCTAAACTAGGTTACTTCCATCCAACAATATTCTCAATATCATTAGCATCTAGAGATTTAATCAACCACCAGATCATCACAGGTGGAGGTACCAGAATCAGACAGTCACGTTGGTACCGGAATTAGACAGTCACATTGGTACCAGACTATAACAGGAAAAATGTGTTATTTTATTAATCCACTCCAAAGTGCCTTCCATAACTCTGTAACCATAGCAAATTTTCAAAAACGGCTCAATGGAGAACTAACTGGCCATGCTGGGAGAAAACCCCATGTTTTAGAATCTTCTGATTCGCTTCGATGTGCACGAAAATCAAGGCGCAAGTTGACAGTATGAGATTTTTCTATTTTCTGAAATATTCCCCCTGAGCTGGAGGTCCACACGTGTGATCTGGTTGAATTCTGGCTCATGAGTCCGCATATCGACGACATCCCCAATAAAACCCATGTCCCCGATTTTCTTCTAGAAGACTTCAAAATTCGACTTTTACTTTAGTACCGGATTACTAGAAATGTCAACGATCAAGGCTACCTAGTCACCCAACCTGTTTATTAAAATCACACCATTAGAAGATCTATTTTTAATAAATTAACACATTTTCACTAATAAGAATGTACAAAATATGCATAAGTATTGAACTACCTCATGGGCTCTTCTTAGGTTACACTTTTACACCAAGTACGTGAAAACCAGGTATGTAACGAGGCCAATTGATCGAATAAAATGATTATAACATGCATTAAAACATGACAAAATGAAGTCCCAACATTCCCCCATGCCTAAACTATTGCATGCCCTCATGCAAAACTGTCAATCCATGTGGTCCCGGAAATATGACGTCCCGGTAATATGTCGTCTCGGAAATATGTTGTCCCGGAAATATGTCGTGCCGGTGCGAAAAATTTTTTTGGGGGCGCTGCCCCTGAACCCCCGTGCGGGGGGCTCCGCCCCCCTGCACCTCCCTCTAACCCCCCTGCGCGCCCGGCGCAGATGCTCAGACACTACTACTCGTGCAAAGAATATAACACATACCCAACATTCTCCCACTTGTTGTTTTCTTTGCACATAGGGGGTTACAGGGTTACATAGTCAACAATCCAGGGCATCAATGCCCATGGATCCTCTACACCAAGAGAACTTCTCAGTGCTCATAGATTTTGTTAATGAATCTGCAACATTCTTCAAAGTGTCAACCTTCATCAGTGATACTTTATTTTCTTCAATCATGTCTCTCACAAAGTGATATTGAACATCAATGTGCTTTGTCTTTGAATGATAAGCAAGGTTCTTTGCCAAGAAAATTGTACTCTGACTGTCACACTCTATCCTTACAGCTTCTTGTACCAACCCAATACCTAAACACAATATTTGTAACCATACTGCTTCCTTACTTGCATGAGTGGCTGCCATGTATTCAGATTCTGTAGTTGAAAGTGCCACTACAGCCTGTCTTTTGCTTATCCAATTTATTGCTCGTCCAAACATGTTAAACACATACCCGCTTGTGGATCTCCTACGATCCAAAACTCCATCCCAGTCTGCATCCACAAAGCCATGTATATCGACCACTCTGTCCAATCCTGGTCTTCCTTCGTAGCACAATCCATAGCTAGCAGTGCCACGCAAATACCTGAAAACCCTTTTTACTATTGTCCAATGATCCTTCCTTGGTTTTGACATATACCTGCTCAAAACTCCCACTGCATGTGAAATGTCCGGTCTAGTACAGACCATTGAATACATCAAACTGCCAACTGCACTTGCATATGGAACATGAGACATGTCCTCCTCTTCTTCATGTGTCTTGGGACACTGATCCGCAGATAACTTTACACCAATAGGAATAGGAACCTTAACCAGTTTACATTCCTGCATATTAAACCTCTGCAATATTGTCTCAACATATTTTCTCTAATTTAACCAGAGTTTCCTCCTTTTTCGATCTCTTTTAATTTCCATGCCCAAAATGAAATTTGAAGCACCAAGATCCTTCATGTCGAATTTAGAGGACAACTGAGTTTTCACATCCT
>ML786796.1:744408-770745 GCA_009831015.1 Picea engelmannii | reverse complement strand
TTTTAATATCAACAGATACTAACTGACTTACCACAGTATTGAAGGCGTTCAAATGCTCTGCCACCGAGTCTCCATCTCTCATCCTCAAGTTATACAGCTTCTTTCTCAGGAATAGTTTATTTACGAGGGACTTAGACTGATACCACTTCCCCAAATTTTCCCATAAATCCTTGGTTGTAGCTTCCTCTGACACATTCAGTAATACTGAATCGGAGAGACATAGTCGAATTGTGCTCTTTGCCTTCCGATCCGTCTTTTTCCAGTCATCTGCAGAAGTTCCTGTAGGTGCAGTACCTGGATCTACTGCGATCCACTGATCTCTGTCCACCAAAAGATCTTCCATCTTGAGATTCCATAGCTCAAATCTTTTCCCATTAAACTTCTCGATCTCCATCTTCGAATTGCTTGCCATTTCTTTTCACCTGAAAAACAATACTGCAGATCTCCCACTATAACAAGGATTATCACAGTACCAAGCCAAACCCTTGACGACAAAGGCGTCCCCCTGAAGCCAATAAAGCTCTGATACCAAATGTAAATTCTAACCTTGTACAATATCTACTGCAAACTGATATTCAGAAAAGATACACTGGCAAATACAAACATTACACAAAGATTTTTCACCTGGAAACCCAAACTGGGAAAACCAACATATATTATATTCATACATTGTGTTACAATAAAATATACATATAGGAGCCAGCGACATCCAAAACCCTAACCCAATCACCTGGATTAGTCCAAAACCCTAATTCCTTAACCGGAAATAGAAAAACATCGGCAAAAAACCATATGCCGAAAAACCACTTAAATATCATGTGGTCCCGGAAATATGTCGTCCCGGTAATATGTCATCCCGGTGTGAAAAACAATTCGGGGGCGCTGACCCCGAACCCCCTTGCACCCCTCGAGGGGGGGCCTAGTAGCCCCCCTGCGCGCCCGGCGCAGACGCTCAGACACTACTACCTGTGCAAAATAACACATATCCAACACTGGTACCCACTGCTAGCAGACCTGTTCAGTATCCCCGCGGGTTAGTCTCTTAAACCCTTTTTCCATCAGAGGGTTCTTGTCCATAGTCACCTATTTTGGTTTTTGTTAAAGTGTGCTTTGCACGATGAAAGGGGAGGCTCATCTGAAAAACTTTTTACATGCTGGGATGGTATTGGGTTGGAAGGCATATACTCTTCTTTTGAATGTCTTTTAAATATTTGTTTGAGGGAAAAATAAACTTTTTATGCACATTATTTCTTTAGAGTCATCCAGATGTATAATTTTGTCTGAATTTGTCCATAAGAGAATGACCTAAAGTTTCCTTAGGGTACTGGTACTGTTGAAGTAAAATCTCCTTGCGGAAAGGTAGATCTCCTCTTGAGAGCTACACTCTTAACTCTTAAGACAGAAGATGCTTATCATGGACATTGACTTCCTTTTAGATCTAGATAAACTAATGTGTGAGGAGGAAGGAGAAAAGAAGTACCTTTTACTAGTGTTTGTCCCTGAATGGTCTGAGTTGAGCTCCAATATTGAACTCCTCGATAAGTCCTGTAGACAAACAAGAGTACAAACAACTTCCTACTCTACTGAGATTAGTTCGAAATAGATCTATCTATTAGAGACAAATTCATGTGAGATCAAATACAGATTTGAAAGAAACAAGCCAAGCATATTATATTAAAGAGAACAACAACGAAGAATGCTTACAGCCATAGATGTGAGTGTAGCAGCTTCGTCAATCCTTCCTCATCCGAAACCTTGCTCAAACAGTCCACACACCGAGTGTTGATGTTCCGAAAGACACCTTCTTCATGAGATCATAGGTTGGATGCTTCACAATACTTTTTTCCCCCTTTCACCATGAGAAGGCTTGTTTAAATAGGCTTGGAGAGGCCCAATTACTTGATATATCTTTGGGGTAAGTTGAGGATTTTCCTCCTTTAGTTATGGATCTTCCCTAAGATCATGGCTTGACCAAGGATTCGAAGCTAACCACCTTCAGATATTGAGGAGATCTTTCCCTCAATCTTCTCAACAAACCAAATTTTTCCTAGAATAGGTAGTGCTCCTCCAAAAGGGGCATTGGAGCATTATGGCGCTCCCCAAGAGAAGGAAAGAAAGAGTTGGTGTTATAACGCTCCCCTAAAAGGGTGGACAGAGTGTTATAATGCTCCCTAACAGTGTATGGGGGAGCGCTCCTCTATGAAACTCATTTTTTAGTGTTTCTCTCAATGGCAAGAAACTTGTACTTCTAGTAAACTGATTCCTCCTCTTCATAACTAATCTTTGAGGTGTCCTAAGTGTCCCTGTCATGTTGTTGGAGGCATGACATAGGCAAGAAGGCAGTATGATGTCAGCAACACTTATACACTTGCAGTCAAGATACGACACTTGCGACACTAATGACGACACTTGCGAAACTTGCGAAGTGAGTAATTTTGAGGTGTAACAGATTGCCCCCCAAAGTATGAAGTTAGAAGACAATAACTGATAACTAAAATACTTTGCAGACTTTCAAGCAAGGGTGTGGGCTCAGAGAACTTGACAGAAGATGCACACAACCATCAAACAAATGTTAAGACATGCTTCAAACCCAAGGCAGACATACCTATGCTTGAGTGATAGAGACTTGCAAGATATGGCCGCCATAAAATACACCGCGGATCCATAATTATATTGAAAAAACAGTATAGCCACTGAATATACACTGTGGATCTATACTTCCATGACTTGAATTGATCATAGCCACGAAGAATACACAGTGGATCTACGAGATGAGAAGACATAGCCATGACCAATACAAAGTGGATCTATGTGACAGTATATGTGTCATTGTTCAAGAGAAACTCCATCGCAACCTGGGCAAAGTACATATCAGAGTGATCACTCAACCCAAGGTCTTCTGACCAATCCCAATGTAGTACGAATCTAACCATGTGAATAGATGTCTTGATGTCGAACATGGCATAAACCACTTGATTACCGGTCAATGATGTAAACCGTTAACAAGCGCGAGGGAGATCACCATTGATGTCAATGATTCCCAAGGTACTTCTAGTACATTCCAATGAATGTGAATGGATGAGATGAAGTTGAACATCCGTGAAATCATCCTATCAGAGGTCAATGATGTAAACCCACTGTCGAATGTGAGGAGACCTGCCATTGAGGCATGCAGGCTCCAAAGTACTAATTGGTTTCTAAGTCTAGTTCTTGGATAATGTGTTGAAGTCGACAAGAATAGACTCATCGAAGGAGGGCCTTGATGTATCCCCCATCAACGACATGAAGTAGACACAGAGATGTAATTGGTAGATCAAATGAACATGGAATGAAATGGGTATTGAGACAAGATATTTGTAATGGATGACTCTCGAGGCGGATACTTCCCTTGAACACTGAGGCACAACAACATAAACATGACATGGACCAAAACACGATGATGCAATGGATACTGTGACTTTCGTCGGGTGACCCAAATGAGTAAGAAAAACTCAGAGGATTGGTTCAGTGCAGAGGTTCAACAGATTAAGATATGCGCAAAGACAAAGTGTCATGTTCAAGGGTGACTCTAAGAGTTACTGGTAATGTTATCAAAAACTACTTGGCTTGCTTCCTTCAATTTTCCCCCCATCCATATAGACGAGTACCTCTTTTTAATTTAACGAGCTCGAGGAGGGTAACACATGCTCGATATAACTTACCTTCGGTAAGTCCCTCTTCCTTTATTTAACGAACTGGAAGAAGTAAGGGTTCGGTCTCGTATGGGCCTCTCGATGTTTGTTTAACGAGTCCAAAAACAGAAAACTCGAGGGTTTTCAATGATTATAGAGTCTGGAAAAGCACTTAAAAGAGAACTCTCTCAGTTCATTTTTCGTAAAGTAGTCAGATGAGACCAAAAAAGAGATAAACTATCGCTCAATAGACATTTTCTTCAAATACTTTAATGAGCGTGAAGAGAAAAAGGTCGCTCGACAATATTTTCATGTTTTAGAGAGTCTGAAAAGAACTTAAAGATGACTCCAAGGTTGTCCTTTTTCATAATGTTAGTCTCGCGAGGCCGAAAAAGAGATAAATTATCACTTGAAAGACACCCTTTCAAACCTTTTAACGAGTGGGAAAGGAAGCAAGATCACTCAACAATCTTTTCATGTTTAGAGAGTCTGAAAAGAGCTTAAAGCAGACTATAGGGGGTTCCTTTTCCATGTATCCATACAGGTTCGAAAAAGAGATAAAAGTTTACCTGGATGCATTCTCATGTATTTACGAGCACGAGAAAGAAAAAATACTAAGCTTGGTATGCCCCCATCTTGAGAGCTAGTGGCTTAACTCTAGAAAGATCATCAAAGGCTGGAGACATGCCCTCCAAGCTTCAATTTATTCACCGACTCTGAGGTTGTCACCAATTTCTCTAGTAGATGAGAAAAGGAGAAGGGTGGATGAAAAGAAGGTTCAAGAGAGATGATTGTTTCATTTTTTAACGAGCTTGACACAGGAAAAGAACTATGCTCAGGGCCTCTATTTCATTTTTTAACGAGCTTTCCACAGAGAAGAGAAATTATGCTCATAACTGCTTCTTGACCATGGCTTCCAAGAGAATAACACTCTGGAAGGATACCATGTCAAGGGACAAAACTCGATCATGGCTTCCAGGAGATCGTCGCTGGATGGAAGATAATCACTCAGGAAAGAACACATGTCGAGGGTCGTGATAGGAGTAAGGAGATCAGGCTCCAATAACCCTACCGAAGAAATCACCATGTCAACTACTGGATCCAAATCATCGGAAGTCCAAGGCATGGGAGACGATGGAAAATCAACATCAGGAGGGGAGATAGAGTGTATATCCTCCCGAATTTCTTCATGAGGGGGAAGAAAAGAGGATCGGTGACGATTGTTATCCCAAGGTAACTTGTCAATGCGAAGCATTTCCGGAATAGATTCATCAAAAGGAAAAATTGGGGAAATGCAGTCGATTGTAGACGACAAGGAACTCAACTGGGATTGCATCAAGAAACTGTCGGGTGCCAATAGATGTTGGTCATTCGACGAGGGAGAAGAAGATTGGATAGAAACATATGATGGTTCGGCTGGACCAAGTGGCACGGTGTCACCAAGTGCATCGAATTCCAATGGACGAGGTACAATCCAAGGGTCAGATGATTCCAAAGATTGATAAACCGCGGTCGAAATCATATCGACGGTGGCAATATGATGTGTAGTCAGTGGAAGTGGTGTAGGGAAGGTACCCATGAGGCTAGAATCTTTCAATAAGCCAACACCAATGCTTTCATACGTGATCTTGTGGTCTCCCAAGAAAGGAATATTGTTGATAGCAAGAGCGCGAGCATCGGTCATGCAGAAATCCAACTGATCAACAGTGACAATTTTTCCCTAATGAGGAAATTGGACACATCGAAAAATTGACGAGGAAATGGCAGTCATAGCATAAAACCAACTTCTTCCAAGTAACAAGTTGTAATCGAGGGGAGCATCAACCACCTCGACATCAACAGTAACAGTTTTGCCACCTAATTGGATGGGTAGGGACTATAAAATCCCATGGGGATGAAAAACTCACCCATCGAAGGCGCGCAACATCGTTGGGGATTTGTTGACTGCTGGTGATTTTAAACCTTTCCAATGGGCTAAAGACATGACACAATTCGAGGCTCCCTCATCCAAAATAGTTCGGTGGATTTGTTGATTGTGAACAACAACATCAACTTGGAAAGCAAGTTGGTGGGAGATTCGAGACGCATAATTGTCCAGGTTAAACATGATATGGTTGGACAAATCAAGATCAACAGCACCAAGAGCGGACAAGAGCGTTCTACGTTGACTGGGGCAATGCTGTAGAACTTCTAACGCAGACATAGCACACGGTGCTTGAGCCAAATATTCAACAATGTTGTATTTCTGGGTGGCACATGAACTAGGATTAAAGGTAGCTTTGTAGATAGTGCTCTTAGGAGGGTGTAAGATAGAGTCAAACGTGGGTTTCTCAATCTGAAGTGGTCCAGACGGAGGATTAACCAATGGAAGACTAACAGAGGACGATGATGGATCCGGTAAAGTACCGGTACCGTTAATGTCTTTTCCTTTGTCAGGGTTACTTGGTGTGTCATATGCCTTAGAGACAGTGGTCAAATTAATCCCATTAAACATATGAATATGTGCACTCGACAAGGCCTCATCATTAGGATGGCTAGAACTGCCCCCAGGAGAGGGGGTTTCAGCAACCATGGATTGTTTTTGTGGAAAAGACTGAGTAAGCACTGCGGGTTGTGACTTTCCTTGGAAAATTTTGGCCACTTCATTGCGAAGTGGACAGTTTTGAGTGTAGTGATTGTCACCACAAATGATACATGGGAATTTCAATTTCCGTTGTGGTTGCTTTTCAGTAGGAGGTGTTTGATTTTTTGGTTGTTCATTGTTATTTTTTGATTTATTCTTTGTCTTCTTCTTACCTCTAGATTGTTGTGAAGGGGCAGATTGAACTACATTCACCTCAAAGATCTGTGTTTGGGGGGAGGTAGAGGAGAGTGTGGTTGATTGGGAAAAAGATTGAGTTTTGACAGAACCGATAACACCATCTGCATGAGATGAGGATGACGGCTTAGATGGATCGATATTAGCTCGAGAAACATTTGGAAGAAAATCATACAAAGTACCATATTGGGAATAAACCAAATCTAAATATTGAGCCCGAGCAATGGCTTGTTCCTCTGTGACCGTGCCACCCATAGCGACATCACGAGCGATCGAGGGTAACAGTGATTTAGTAAACCATTCCGCCAATAATATGTCAGGAATGATTGCCTTGATCATCCTTCATCATCGCCTCTATTCGTGAATATGGTCAGAGATATGCACGGAGTTAGTTTGACGAAGGGAGGTCAAGAGTTCAGTACCCGTCTCGTAGCGAATAGGCAGTTGAAAGTGCATGAGGAAAGACATGGCGAGGGAATTGAAATCATGAAAAGAAGCACGTGGTAGTTCAATATACCACTTTGTTGCCGAGCCTGTAAGTGTTCGTTGGAAAATATGCAAACGTACAGAATCATCCATGAGGGAGTTTGATGAACACCACAAATGGAAAGTCATCACATGGTTGTTTGGATCTTCGCCAGATTTTCCGTCAAATTTCGGAATATCAGAAGGAAGTTTAGCTAGAATGACTGGCCAAATCGGTGAATGAAAAATAGGATCATTAGTTAATCGAGACAAGTCTAGGAGATCCAGAGTCGCAAGGAAAGGTAGTTGTCGGTTAATTTGAGGATGATACTGGTGCGGCATAGGAACACCAGTAGGACCATAAACTAGGTTAGGTGGATATTTGTAACCAGTAGATCCTCCTACATATGGTTGTTGCTGGCCAGGATAAACAGGATTCAATGGTGGATGAGAAACATTTGCATAAACCGGTGGGTTCTGAGAATTATAGGTCAGGTGATTTGCTTTCCCATGAGGATAAACATTTTTCCCTTGAGTATGGTAAGGAGTAGATCCCGGAGGTGAATACACATTAGACCCATGAGGAGGATAAGACTGTGGTCCCGGAGAACTCGAGGTGGTGTTTGGGATGCCGCCCGGATGAGGTTGTCTGTAAGATGTTCCGAAAGGAACAGGATTTGAGACTCCTCCTAGTGGATTATGAGATGAGTGTCCCCCAACGTGGGGTTGATTAAAAATGCCTCCTGAAGATACTCCCCAAGATTGTGAAGGGTTTCCAGCAAATGAAGGTTTCCCCCCTGCCAACGGTGGATTTATGACCGGGGTATGACTGGAAAACGGAGGTTTCCCTCCAGGAGGAGCATGAAAACGCGGTTGTCCCCTGGGAGGGGTAGTCCTCCAGGAGGGAAAGTTTTGTTAGATGGTGGTTTCCCTCCAGCCAGTTGTGTTTGGCCAACAGGGGTCTGCATTCTCGGGTGAGAAGATGTCCCAGCAGGATCATGTGGAACATGTGGAGTTGTAGAGTAAAAGCTTGTAGAAATGAGGGTAGATATTGAAGTGCCTTGGAGATGAGTAGAGGTGATGAGTCCAGCATTAGGATGGACTTGTGTTGGTGTAACAGTAGGGTTAATAACCTGATCGACTGGGTGATTCGTGGTTTGACCGGATGGTCCTGTTTCATTAGGAGGGTCATGAGGATGAAAGGGTTGTCGAAAGGATTTGAAATGTTCATAGAGATCGCGTCCCAATGAAGTCCTCCATACAGAACAAGCAGGTGTGGGATTGGTATCTACTACGGTGCTAGGACGAACAGGAGTCCTATACTCATCACCAAAGATTGGTTCTGTAGATCCCATATATGTTTCAGTAAAAATCCTCTCCAGTAATCGTGGGACCTCTTCATCTATGACGTTCCCAAGGGAGTCTAAACGAACCAAAAGTGGTTCGAGAGGATTTTTCGACACAGATGTAGTGGGATTTTCAACCGTGACCAAAGCGCCTTCTGAGTTATCTAACGGAGGAGCAATAACACTTCCAGCGTCGGATTGATTTTCTACCTCTCTACGGTAGTTGTCTTGTGGAGGGTTAGGAGGTAAGGGTTCATAGCCTTCTGGAGGCATCCCTTACATCCTACGTGATCAGCAAAGGACTTTATCATCTACAGGTTCAATTGTGGAGAATAATAGAACACATTGAAAAAATAAGGCCAACCAACAAAAAGAAATAGCATATGTTAATAAAATCTAGGAATCAACCAAGCAAACGAAACTTCTCTCGATGATCGTACTGGTTGGCGATGAAATCCAACGTCGCGTGATCAAGTCGAGAAGGGGCTAGGATATGGTGGAATAGTTACAATGGTGACCTGCTTAACGGAATTTCACCTTGGTGCAAGCTTCCACGCAGTAATTGTGGATTTACCCTCCAAGGAGCCCGAGTGAGTTTGACCAATGTCTATTCCAGGTACAATGAGACTTCCCTTCACCGTCACCTTGTGTAAGTACCTAAAGATTATGACAACTAAAGACACCAATTCGCAGTGAGTCCCTGGGCGGGTACAATCAACAGTCTGATCTGAAACGTATGGGCAGGATAACAAGTCTGAAATCAACCTGAGAGGCTCCCACACATAATCATGGGTATACCTTCAAGTGACCCCCAATATACGATCCGACCACTACAAACATTTGAACAACGGAGGGATAATCTCCGTAATTCGCTTGAATGTGACCTCGTCCGTAACCCTTGTGTGAGAGAGGGATCCCAGAAAACCGATGCGACAATTAGATTTGACTCTCCCTAGCTCAGGATTCTAATGTTTGTTTTGAAAACTTTGGAGAGTTGTACTCACAGCCTAATCCAAAGTGCTAACCCTAGTCTACTGTTGGTGGAAGATTCTAAAAACAAAAATGTTCTAGATAGTTTTTTAATTAGCGTTCATTTTACAGTTGTTCTTTACTCAAAGGGTGTATGAAAGTGAAACTGATGGAATTATGACTCAAATTCCCCAAAAATTCATGAAAGATGATAATCAATCGTTTCTTTTCAATGAATGCCTATTTAAGGGAAAGAGAAATAGTCGTTTTCACTATCAAACACTAATATGGAATGTCCTCAATCAATTGGTTCTCAATCGAATTCGATGCAATGCTAAAACATTTCAGAAATGCCTTCTAATATGCAAACCAATCACTAAGATGTACCCTTGTTGTTTGTATGCGAATGATGATTGATTCAATGAAAAAACTTCTCTTGCCAACTACCCTTTCAGATCAAGGAGATTCGGACAAGCATAAGCAGATTTCGCACAAACAACACACCCTCTTGCTATGATTGAAACAAGAATAAAAAAGAAAACAAAAGATAACAGAGAAAATCAAGAACCTCAAACAAAAGAGAGATGTTTAGAAAAATGACCTCAAAGAACCAAATGAGGTGATTCACAGATTTCTGATGCCCTTCACCAGAGTTCCCACTCAGTCGGATAAGAGAGAAGAAAGCAGTGGATTGATTCCAAGTTCTCAATAGTAGAAAAACTCAAAAAAAAGGAAGAAAGCCACAAAATCTGAACAACAAAGTGATTATTCATCAGAAGGAAGGATGTCAAAGGTCAATAGGAAGAAGCATTGAATCACAAAGAATCTTAGCAAGTGAAAAAAACAAAGACTAGTCTTTAGAAAAGACAATTCTGGAAATGATTTTTTGCAAAGAGAGGATGGCGCTCTGGTGTAAGGGGCACCAGAGAATTATAATGCTCTGTCTAATACCTTCAGGGAGTGCTAGCGCCCTAATGACAAGGTAGGGGAGCGTTGGTGTCCTAAAACCCATAAAATTGTCCAAAAACCCCTAAAACTCAGTTGAACTTTGGCATTCAGAGTATGTGTGATGGAATAAGGATTCAATCAGCATATGAAATCAAACATACGGGGTGAACAAGGTCTAAAAAGAACAAATGGTAAGACAAGGTCTGTGAGGAAAACCAAAACTGAAAGTTTTGATTCGATCCCCAGTGGAGTCGCCAATTTTTGTTGAAGGAAAATCTCCCTGCGGATAGGTAGATCTCCTCTTGAGAGCTAGACTATTAAATCTTAAGACAGAAGATGCTTATCATGGACACTGACTTCCTTTTAGATATAGATAAACTAATGTGTGAGGAGGAAGGAGAAAAGAAGTACCTTTTACCGGTGTTTGTCCCTGCATGGTCCGAGTTGAGCTCCAATCTTGAACTCCTCGATAAGTCCTGTAGACAAACAAGAGTACAAACAACTTCCTACTCTACTGAGATTAGTTTGAAATAGATATATCTATTAGAGACAAATTCATGTGAGATCAAACACAGATTTGAAAGAAACAGGCCAAGCATATTATATTAAAGAGAACAACAACGAAGAATGCTTACAACCATAGATGTGAGTGTAGTAGCTTCATCAAGCCTTCCTCGTCCGAACCCTTGCTCAAACAATCCACACACCAAGTGTTGATGTTTCGAAAGACACCTTCTTCATGAGATCGTAGGTTGGATGCTTCACAATACTTTTTCCCCTGTTTCACAATGAGAAGGCTTGTTTAAATAGGCTTGGAGAGGCCCAACTACTTGAGATATCTTTGGGGTAAGTTGAGGATTTTCTTCCTTTAGTTATGGATCTTCCCTAAGATCATGGCTTAACCAAGGATTCGAAGCTAACCACCTTCAGATATTGAGGGGATCTTTCCCTCAATCTTCTCAACAAACCAAATTTCGCCTAGAATAGGTAGCACTCCTCCAAAAGGGGCATCAGAGTGTTATACTGCTCCCCAAGAGAAGGAAAGAAAGAACTGGTGTTATAACGCTCCCCCAAAAGGGTGGATAGAGTGTTATAATGCTCCCTAACATTGTATGGGGGAGTGCTCCTCTCTAAAACTCATTTTTTAGTGTTTCTCTCAATGGCAAGAAACTTGTACTTCTAGTAAATTGATTCCTCCTCTTCGTAACTAATATTTGAGGTGTCCTAAGTGTCCCTGTCATATTGTTGGCGGCATGACATAGGCAAGAAGGTAAGATGATTTCAGCAACACTTATACACTTGCGGTCAAGATGCGACACTTGTGACACTAATGATGACACTTGTGACACTTGCGAAGTGAGTAATTTTGAGGTGTAACAGGTACATCCTCTTCCATAAAAAGTTTTGCTAGTGTGCCCAAGGTAGAGAGTGTTCATATACTCATATGTTACTCTTTAATAAGATAATCCAATGAATACTATTGAAGTATGGTTAGGGTGAGATAGTTACTTATAGGCTAATATTTTTAATCCCTTTAATCATGTTGAAGTACTAATGATGTTTGTAATGAACTTTTTGATGAAAACAACCTCTAAACTTTAAATCAGATTAAGCATGGTTCTTATCAAGCAACAGAGGAAAAATAAATTATATCTTCTAAGTCAAGCAACAGAACCAAAAGAAATTAAAGCAACTGAACCAAAAGAAATTAAAATACTTCCCTTTACCCAGCAACTGAACCAAAAGAAATTAAAATACTTCCCTTTAGTCAACAACTAAACCAAAAGAAATTATTTCTTCTAGGCTTGCATGAGAGATTCCATTTGATGCTGCAGCCAGCTCCTTGGTTTCAGCTCGAATGGCACACAATAGGTTCATGATTTGCAGGCCTCAGAGTTGACTAGAATACTTTGCTTATGTGTATAGTATCTTCTTCTTGAATGTCTGATGGTTCACTATCAACGAGA
This sequence comes from Picea engelmannii, assembly GCA_009831015.1. Classification (NCBI taxonomy): domain Eukaryota; kingdom Viridiplantae; phylum Streptophyta; class Pinopsida; order Pinales; family Pinaceae; genus Picea; species Picea engelmannii. The sequence continues at coordinate 758,561 of ML786796.1, read as the reverse complement.
CTATAAGCAATCTGGGCATAATCTGGAATTGTTTCTGCAACTGCTATTTTCAAGTACAACAACACATGTTTCCATTTATCATCTGAGAAAAGACTACCAGCATTGTTCATCAAATGAACAAAAGAAAACACACAAATTCCAACCAAACTTTGGACACGTTGCTTTATAAAGTTTGTTAGAAACTCCATCGCTTTCCCAAGTAAATGGTTTACTGAATCATAGAACTTGACAAAAAGATCAACAAGTAGTTGCAGTGCCAATGTACATGTTTCAGAAACCCAAGCATCTTCATCAAGATCATTATATTTGTTTTCAGATTTAACAAGCATAGCAGTCATTTTCAAGTATAACAATCATCTTCACTTTATCATGTTATCGTTTGCAAAGAAAATCAAGATTGATGAATAACTTTTAATACATTACCGGATTTCTTTGCAGTACCGGATTATGACAAACTTGTTGGTACTGGATTAAAATAGTCTCTTCTGGTACCGGACTAGCATAGATCTGTTGGTACCGGACCAACACAGGTGTTCTAGTACCGGACCAACACAGTACTGAATTATATGTTGGTGCAATGGTTTCCCTGTAATCTTGGTAGTTTCTTGAAGTTCAAATAATCATCAATTGAGAAGTAATATTGTCTACATAGTAAAACATAGAAGTAATGATCCAACTGCAAGGTGTGGCACTACAAAACTCCAATACAAATCAGTACTTCCTTTATTAAAACAATTTAGAAAATATACCAGTCATACTCCCTAAAGTTAATTTATCATTTTAACCATTGCAAAGGATATAAAGGTTAGCCAACAATATATTATACCAATGTTTAGGTACCAGACTGTTTTTCCTTTTTTTTGGTACTGGACTAGCACAGAGTGCTAGTATTAGATTGTTTTATGGTACCAGACTAGCACAACACCAAATGACATGTTGTAGGCTTCCCTGTATCCTTGGAAAGTTCTTGAAGTCCAAATTCTTTGTAAATTTACTTTTGAGGATTCATACTACTAACACACTAGTAAAAAAAAAAAAAAAAATTGAAATTGCAGTGAAAAAGTGAGGCAAAGAGATTAATGGTCATGCTCGTAACGTGGAGATGTGAAAACCTCATTTTTTTTAAGCACTGTCCACCTGTTCTGGTTTTCAATTTCATTTTATTGGAAAACAAAACTTATCAACACAACTAATCACTTTAATTTTTGTAGAAGATATAAAAATGATGTTGCACCGAACTAACAACTATATGCAACTTTTATTTACTTATTTACTATCCTTCCTAATTGAGAAAGAGCGAGTCTTTCTTCATGTATATGAAAGTTTCCAGTGCAGCCATGTGCGAAACAAATTTATAAGCAAACTCATATCCAAATATGGAAAAGATACCTCAATGGTTGTCCGGACATGAGAGGCCAGTTGCTCTTCTAGGAATGATGCTGCGAATTTTCGAATAAGGGAGCAATATGGTAGTTTACCTACTGTTTGGATCCAACCTTCAATATAATCTATATTTTCTTGGCTTACTAGATCTTCCATTATCATGTCAAGTAAATTTTTTGAAATATGGTCTTCATTGATAAAATATGGTGTCAGACAGGAAGGAGACTCTTTAATTTCAGGGACCAACGTCCACTCTTTATCAGTTGTGGTCCATGACTCTTGAATCTCTTCTAGATGTTGTTTATGAACTTCTGGATCTGCTACATTGTGTGGCTCATGAGTCTCTTGCTATTCTCTTCCTCCTTGAGATACAGATAAATCTCTGACTACAACCAAAACTTGGTCCACCTCAAATGCAAATAGGCCTTTGATAGCAATGAGGATTTGCTCCACTCTAGATGTAGGTAGGTCTTGATTTGCTATCAAAGTTTGCAAAATTCCTTGGAGTACCATTTCTTCCTTTGCTCATCAAACTCTTGATCATCATTCTTATGCTAGATGGTAGATCCTGTCTCACAACAAGGATTAGTACTTGGGGGTTCTTACAACACCCCAAAAATGGTTTATCTTTTAAAGAGATTGAAATTTTAATCTAAAACTACTAATTGCAATAAAACTCACCAAACTTGAACTCCTCGCTTACTTGGACCCTGTTGTCACCAAGTTATCCTTTCACACGAGTTAGTTCATTAAAAATAAAATTCATAAAAAAAAACACACTTTGCATTAAAGGAAGAAGGCAACCTGGCTTTGGAGAACCCCACTATAGTGGTCGCGTGGCCCTTCACTCACGTCTTAAACGTTTTATTCTCCTCCCTCAAGTAGTCCTTAAAACCATTGAAACAAACCAAACTAAAATTACCTCTTACCGTTTGCAACTCCTCGACAACGGCGCCAAAATGTTGTGCTTCTTATATGTTTAGTATAATGCACTCACTAATTATCAATCTGGGATTCGTAATCAACAGAGTTACAAGACACCAATAAGAAAGGTGATTCTAATGTCATGAGTATAGAACTATTCTAGATTATGTATGCTGGAAACAAATCAAAATAGAAAACTGAAATGCACTTTGGTTGTCTTTCACGGAGAGGCTATCTACTCCATTATGACACATGCAAGCATGAGATGGAGTTGGTTTGATAGATCAAATCTGCTATCTTACCTAGAAAACTAACTATGCAATCCACACTTATGAAAGGGAAATCACACATCAATCATCAAGACATAGCATGGGTAGTTCAACAATCAATATACTGAGTATGTTGTGGTTCACAATGTATTGTTGTGAACTTCACTAGTTCCTCTTCAGATATGTCTGACTACTGTTGCCAACATTCATGTCTATGGAACAAAATCAAATTCATAAAAATAGAGCATATGCAAAAACAAAGTAAGTAAACATCTTAATAAATCATATAACCAAAATCTGAAACCAGACTATCTGTTATAATCTGAATCTATTAGAGATGATGATTTAAATTGAAGAATCAAAGCTTCAACTAACCTAACAAGTATACTACCAAAATCAAATACTAACATTATCCTACAGGAATGATGACCTCTGTTGGGTGGTGGGCCCTTGTCGCTTCAACAGGTCAACGACTGGAGTCTACAGTAAGTTGGTCTTTAATCCACACATCGCTCTTACTCAAATCTTAAATTATGAAATTAGATTATACCAACAACCCAATTCGCATTCATTCCTTAATGATCAAAACATGGACATAAATGAAATTCTTTCATTAAACTCAAACTCAGGATATGTTTCACAATATGCAACACTGTTCTCTATTTCTTCATATGTCTATATGTCTATATCCCCCTCCTCTCTTCTCTCCCTTCCCATGACCATGTTCTTATAGAGTTCATGTCGTGATTTACAAGGAAGAGATCATTTATTACATGGTAATCAAATATGATGGTTACTTAATTGCTTTGCTAAACTAGGTTACTTCCATCCAACAATATTCTCAATATCATTAGCATCTAGAGATTTAATCAACCACCAGATCTTCACAGGCGAAGGTACCGGAATCAGACAGTCACGTTGGTACCGGACTATAATAGGAAAACTGTGTTATTTTATTAAGCCACTCCAAAGCGCCTTCCATAACTCTGTAACCATAGTGCATTTTTGAAAATGTCTCATTGGAGACCTAATTGGCCATGCTGGGAGAAAAACCCATGTTTTTGAATCTTTCAATTTGTTTCCATGTGCACAAAAATCGAGGTGCAAGTTGAAAGTTTGAGATTTTTCTATTTTCCGAAATATTCCCCCTGAGTTGGACGTCCACACGTGTGATATGCGTGAATTCTGACTCATGTGTCCGCATGTTGACGATGTCCCCGATTTTCTTCTAGAAGACTTCAAAATTTGACTTTTACTTTAGTACCGGATGACTGGAAATGTCAACGATCAAGGCTACCTAGTCACCCAACCTATTTATTCAAATCACACCATTAAAAGATCTCTTTTTAATAAATTAACACATTTTCACTAATAAGAACGTACAAAATATGCATAAGTATTGAACTACCTCATGGGCTCTTCTTAGGTTAAACTTTTACACCAAGTACGGGAAAACCAGGTATGTAACGAGGCCAGTTGATCGAATAAAATGATTAGAACATGCATTAAAACATGACAAAACGAAGTCCCAACATTCCCCCATGCCTAAACTATTGCATGCCCTCATGCAAAACTGTCAATCCATACTTTAAAATAGACTTGAAACACCAGTTCATGTTGGTCAACCCCCATGCCTACTTAATTGCAGGTCTAAAGACAACCTGATATTCAACCAGGGTTTGGTACAAACGAAGGTTCGGGAATGGAGTACCAAAACAAGTATACAATGAAAGAATTCTTGTTGAGCAAAGTGTAAGTGACCATTCATAAGAGCATTTAATAACCGAGAGTGCAACGATCAAGTGACTATCATGATGACATGACATAATCAAATAAGAAGTGTGTTTTGTAATATGAACTTAATGGATAATCGATACAATTCTTACTAGTAAAAATTAGAATGATATCACATACCTTGCTAACTTATGATATTTGATACTAGTTCAGGAAAATACCAAAGATTGAGTCAATTTTACTAGAATCTGTCACTAGTACTTGGTGAGAGTTTTAGTACCGGACCAACACAAAATTTGAAGTACCAGATCACTGCAAAGCTGAAGGTACCTGACTGATTATAAATTTAGACATAATTGGCCCAGTTTTACCTCAAGTTTACCTTTACTTTAATGCACGTTGCAGGGTATGAAGTGGAGGATGGATCAAAGTACATGATGGTTGAAATTGAGAGCTACTAGAGATCTAGGAGAGATTTGATGAATACTGATCTGTTGGGATTCCTTCTCTCTCTATCGCTCCCCCATGCCTGTTGGTTTACATGTCCTCATGCAAACTCTTTTATCACATGCTTCTACAAAAAATTACTACAAGCTGAAAGAGGACTATGTAGAACTGATGCATGTTGACTATATGACCATTGTATAACCACATGATGTATATGATCTGAAATATAGGTTGATTGTTCTTGTGTTTAAAACTTGCAGAGTATCTGAAACAATGGTCATTCTTCAGGCTGGAGCTTATTGGAGGATCAGTACTAGAATTTCTTGTACCTTATGGAGCTTCTTTAACCTGTTCTTGTACTTGAGTTTCTTCCTTTGTGTCTGGTTTTGTAGGGTTGCTGCTGCATGCTGCCCTCTGAAGATGAGTTGTGAGTCTGGAAAAGAGTCCTGAAAGAGGCTCTTTGACCCTCCCCCATGCCAAAGGTGTTGCATATCTGTATGCAAGAAGATTCAACATTTTATATCATAATGGAGATAAGAGAAAAAGAAACCAATCAAATTCCAGAAGTACATTTATCACCTAGCATATGATCTTATACCTAAAAAGTGAAATTGCCCTTCTTTTGATGGATTATTGACAAAGGTAGCAGTATTTAGCAATGAAAATAGGGAGTTTTATTATTTTTCCAGAAGAACAGTCCCAACCTAACTTCCTTCAGAGACTTACTATCATTAGATATTATGGATACATTTCACAGTATAAGTAGATTAGACTCCCTAGTTATGGCTCCACTCTTAAGAAGTTTCCTTCTTAGGTAATGTAGGCTTTAGATGTCAGACCGGTAAGGTTGACTTAGGGTAATTCTCAAATGGACATTTGCTTGTAGTATTCATTTTTCTTGTTAATCTAGAATTTATATATATTTTTATGACAAAAGTGAATTTTTCAATCAAATAAGTATAAATGAGACATTCACAAACCAGAACCCACTGCCAGCAAGCCTGTTCAGTACTCCGGTGGAGTAGTTGTGTTATTTAGTGAGAGACATACCTTCCCCAGGAAAAATGCCCCATTGCCAATAGGTCTGTTCAATACCTTGATGGGTTTGCCTAGTCATACCATAGACCGGTACCTGCTGCCAGTAGACATGTTCAGTATCTCGGCGGGTTAGTCTCTTAAACCCTTTTTCCATCAGAGGCTTCTTTTCCATAGTCACTTATTTTGGTTTTTGTTAAAGAGTGCTTTGCATGGTGACAGGGGAGGCTCGTCTGAAAACCTTTTTACAGGCTAGGATGGTATTGGGTTGGAAGGCATATACTCTTCTTTTGAATGTCTTTTAAAGATTTGTCTGAGGGGAAAATAAACTTTTTATGCACATTATTTCTTTAGAGTGATCCAAATGTATAATTTTGTCTGAATTTGTCCATAAGAGAATGACGTAAAGTTTCCTTAGGGTACTGGTACATCCTCTTCCATAAAAAGTTTTGCTAGTGTGCCCAAGGTAGAGAGTGTTCATATTCTCATATGTTACTCTTTAATAAGATAATCCAATGAATACTATTGAAGTCTGGTTAGGGTGAGATAGTTACTTATAGGCTAATATTTTTAATCCCTTTAATCATGCTGAAGTACTGACGATGTTTGTAATGAACTTTTTGATGAAAACAACCTCTAGACTTTAAATCAGATTAAGCATGGTTCTTATGAAGCAACAGAGGCAAAATAAATTATATCTTCTCAGTCAAGCAACAGAACCAAAATAAATTAAAGCAACTGAACCAAAAGAAATTAAAATACGTCCCTTTAGCCAGCAACTAAACCAAAAGAAATTAAAATACTTCCCTTTAGTCAGCAACTGAACCAAAAGAAATTATTTCTTCTAGGGTTGCATGAGAGATTCCATTTGATGTTGCAGCCAACTCCTTAGTTTCATCTCGAATGGCACACAATAGGTTTATGATTTGCAGGCCTCAGAGTGTGACTGGAATACTTTTCTTATGTGTTTAGGATCTTCTTCTTGAACGTCTGATGGTTCACTATCAACCATACTATAAGAAATCTGGGCATAATCTAGCACTGTTTCTGCAGCTGTTGTTTTCAAGTATAACAACACATGTTTCCATTTATCATCTGAGAAAAGACTACCAGCATTGTTCATCAAATGAACAAAAGCAGACACACCAATTCCAGCCAAATTTTGGACCCGTTGCTTTATAAAGTTTGTTAGAAACTCCATCGCTTTCCCAAGTAAATGGTTTATTGAATCATAGAACTTGACAAAAAGATCAACAAGTAGTTGCAGTGCCAATGTACATGTTTCATAAACCCAAGAATCTTCATCAAGATCATTATATTTGTTTTCATATTTAACAAGCATAGCAGTCATTTTCAAGTATAACAATCATCTTCACTTTATCATGTTATCGTTTGCAAAGAAAATCAAGATTGATGAATAACTTTTAATACATTACCGGATTTCTTTGCAGTTCCGGATTATGACAAACTTGTTGGTACTGGATTAAAATAGTCTCTTCTGGTACTGGATCAAAATAGTCTCTTCTAGTACTGGACTAGCACAGATCTGTTGGTACTGGACCAACACAGGTGTTCTGGTACTGGACCAACACAGTACTGAATTATATGTTGGTGCAATGGTTTCCCTGTAATCTTGGTAGTTTCTTCAAGTTCAAATAATCATCAATTGAGAAGTAATATTGTCTACATAGTAAAATAGAGAAGTAATGTTCCAGTTGCAAGGTGTGGCACTACAAAACTCCAATACCCATCAGTACTTCCTTTATTCAAACAATTTAGAAAATATACCATTCATACTCCCTAAAGTTAATTTATCATTTTAACCATTGCAAAGGATATAAAGGTTAGCCAACAATATATTATACCAATGTTTAGGTACCCGACTATTTTTCCTTTTATTTGGTACTGGACTAGCACAAAGTGCTAGTACCGGATTGTTTTCTGGTACCGGACTAGCACAACACTAGATGACATGTTGCAGGATTCCCTGTATCCTTGGAAAGTTCTTGAAGTCCAAATTCTTTGTAAATTTACTTTTGAGGATTCATGCTGCTAACACACTAGTAAAAAAATAAAAAAAAATTGAAATTGCAGTGAAAAAGTGAGGCAAAGAGATTAATGGTCATGCTCGTAATGTGGAGATGTGAAAACCTCCTTTTTTTGAAGCATTGTCCACCTGTTCCGGTTGTCACTTTCATTTTATTGGAAAACAAAACTTATCAACACACCTAATCACTTTAATTTTTGTAGAAGATATAAAAATGATGTTCCACCGAACTAACAACTATATGCAACTTTTATTTACTTATTTACTATCCTTCCTAATTGAGAAAGAGTGAGTCTTTCTTCAAGTATATGAAAATTTCCAGTGTAGCCATGTGCGAAACAAATTTATAAGCAAACTCATATCCAAATATGGAAAAGATACCTCAATGGTTGTCCGGACATGAGAGGCCAGCTACTCTTCTAGGAATGATGTTGTGAATTTTCGAATAAGGGAGAAATATGGTAGTTTACCTACTGTTTGGATCCAACCTTCAATATAATCTAGATTTTCTTGGCTTACTAGATCTTCCATTATCATGTCAAGTAAATCTTTTGAAATATGGTCTTCATTGATAAAATATGGTGTCAGACATGCAGGAGACTCTTTAATTTTAGGTACCAGTGTCCACTCTTTATCAGTTGTGGTCCATGACTCTTGAATCTCCTCTAGATGTTGTTTATGAAATTCTGGATCTTCTACATTGTGTGGCTCATGAGTCTCTTGATCTTCTCTTCCTCCTTGAGATACAAATAAATCTCCAACTGCAACCAAAACTTGGTCCACCTCAAATGCAGATAGGCCTTTTGTAGTGTACCTTTTGCTAGACCAAGGCTTATAACGCACAATATAACAATCGGTATACACTTACGTTTGATTTACATAACACATACAGTCCATTATATATATATATATACATCACATGCATTTAAGCAATTAAACACACTCAACACAGAGTATTCATATGAATTATTGCCATAATTAACAATCACTTGCACTTCATACTAATTCATATACACAGCGGAAAAAATGATAATATATACAACACAGTCATGCCAAAATGTTATAAGAACATAGTTAAACACTTATCTTGTAATAGTGATGAAATCCACCAACCAAGTGCAGGCCTTCCACGAACCTCCCAGCCTTAGACCACACTGCTCATCAGCTCAACAGTGGGTCACCCCCGAGCTGGGACTGAGCTCCACCCCCAGGGCAAGGAATCCTAGACTAGGCTGAGGTTACAGGGAAAACAACACTGAAGTATCTGGAAATCTTCTTCCCAAAGATGCCATCTTACGCCCACTACTACCAGACTCTCATTCCCCACATGCATGTTCCGCCCGAGAGTATACACCTTCACACGCACAGTCCATCGGTGCTAAACTCCCTCTCTGGGTCTCGGAAACAGGCCGGATCAGGAAGTCTCAGAGCCTGAAGCTGGTGTTGGACACTCTCTGGAAGAAACCTCTTCTAACCGCATCCACCTCCCTCACCTAGAGAGAGATCACACACAGGCACAATTACCACCTGCACTGGACAACAACTCACGTGCTAATCCATATGTTGTTGATTTTCAGAATTGCGTGAGAAACAATTTCCGCAGGGAATTTACACAGATTCTCTGGTGCAGAATGGGAGGAGGAATCGGGCTTTTCAGCAACTGAACACAGTCTTCTCGGCTCTCCCAACATAGGGTGTACACGGGTTTGCAGAGACATACATAGGCTCTCTCCTTCTTCCCCCCTCGGCAGAATGGTCGTTTCCCATCCCCCTGCCTAGGATAGACTCACGCTCTGGTGTCGGGAATGCGTGACAGACAATCCACGCAAGGGTCAACGCAGGTTCAGACGGTTCAGAAGATGTATGAGGGTGTTTCTGCAGGGGTCAGATCCGTTCCTTCTGGCAGTCTGTGAGTCGAAATGGAGAAGAGAATCCCCAACATGGCTCATCGTGGCTTTCTATTGCATGGTCAGGGTTGACACTTGTCGCCCATGCGACTTCATGCGTTCCGACAACGTGCGTGCCTCCCACCATTTGGAAATCACATGTCCTTCAAAAGGACTTAGGTTAAAACATATAATGCACTTCTCTTTTGGAATAATATTAAAATATTATTCCCAAGGCTTAAGCCCTCTAGGCTCAACACTTAGCCCATTTTTCCCTCCTCCAGCCCCTAATTCCTTGCCCACTCTGTGGATGCCCAGTCCCCCTTCACTCATTCATCGTGGTCGGTCTGCACCTGGCAGTGTTTATATTTTATTAATCATTCTGCATACATACAAGTACATCAGCAGGCTCCTGGCCTTCAACACTTAGGCTGCCTGGCCTAACAAACACATAAGCCTACCAGTTATACAAAACTTGGCTCACCAGCCTATAAAACATAATTACAATTCCTTTCAAAAAATGGTTTACAACGGGGCTCATCCTTGGGAACGCTACAATCCCCCTCCCCTTATTTTTGCAATGTCCTCAGTGCATCTTTACACAGCATCTGCATGCCTTTCAAAATTTTCAAAAAGATGCAGGTACTCTGCCCGCATAACCTCTTCACGCTCCCATGTCGCGTCCTCAGGACCGTACCAAGTCCATTGGACCTTTACAAGTTCTATAGCTCGATTTCAGAGCTGTTTTCTTTTCCTGTCCAATATGCGCACAAGATGCACTTGCAGGACACCCTCTGGTTCCACCTGAATCACATTCCAATCGATAACATGATTAGCATCAGGTACATATTTCTTAAGAAGTGAAATATGAAATACATTATGTACAGTCATAGATGCAGGTAATGCAAGCATGTATGCAATCGGCCCAATCCTTTCCAAGATCTCAAATGGCCCACAAAATCTTGCTGCCAACTTGGCGCAACTTCCCAACTTCAGGGAACTCCTGTTAGTTTTCACTTTAAGGAAAACATGGTCACCCACTTTGAATTCTCTATGGGTTTTGTTACTATCAGCGTAACTTTTCTGCCTGTCCTGGCAGCTTTCAGATTCTGTTTGATTTTTATCATCTAATCTTCCATCTCTTTGAGTAGTTCGGGTCCAACTACTGTTCTGTCAGCTGGATTATCCCAGCTCACTAGAGTGTTTCACTTTCTTCCATAAAGTGCTTCGAACGGGCTCATCTTCAGTGATGCATGATACCCATTGTTGTAGGCGAATTCTACCAAATGAAGGTAGTCTTCCCACCTTGATGGTTTATCCATCACATACATTCTCAACATGTCTTCTATTACTCTATTTACTCTCTATGTCTGTCCATCAGACTCAGGATGATACGTTGTACTAAAGTTCAGATTCGTTCTGAATACTTTGAACAGTCCTTTCCAGAAATTCGAAGTGAATTTCGGGTCCCTATCAGACACAATTGTCTTAGGAATTCCATGCAAGCGTGCAACTTCTTTTAAAAAGATATCAGCAACATCTGTTTCTCTGTGGTTGGTTTTTAGTGGAATAAAATGGGCAGCTTTAGTAAGCTTGTCCACCACCACCATGATTGAATCATGTTTCTTGCTTGTTCTGGGCAATCCTGTGATAAAATCCATTGTTACCACATCCCATTTCCATTCAGGAATAGGTAAAGGCTGCAGCAACCCTGCTGGGTGCCTATGCTCTGCCTAAACCTTCTGGCACTCCATACATCTTGAGATGTATTCCGCAATTTCTTTCTTCAAACCTGGCCAAAAATAATGGCCCTTGACTGCTGCCACAGTCTTCTGATATCCAGGGTGTCCAACATAGGCCACGTTATGCATCTCCTTTAGAATTTCTAGCTTCAATTCTCGAACATTAGGTACATACACCCTGTTTTTATACAGAAGTATACCATCAGTTCCCAAAGTGTAACTTTCCTGGGTTTTTAGTCTCTCATGTTGTCGTAGCTTTGCTACAAGTCTTTTGTACTGCAAATTGGCACTTGCAGCTTCAAGAATTCTGTCTTTAATCTCAGTTCTGTACATGCTAATGACCGTAGCATGTAATTCGTGTGCTTTTCTGTTGAGTGCATCAGCCACCTTATTTTCTTTCCCTTTGATATGCTTGATATCAAAGTCATATTCGCATAGAAATTCCAACCATCTAATTTGCCTGGCATTTAAGGTTGGCTGATCAAATAAATACTTCAGACCGTTATGGTCTGTTCTCAACTCAAATTTCTTTCCCATGAGGTAATCTCTCCATTTCCTCAAGGCGTGGATGATTGCTGCCAACTCTAAATCGTGAGTGGCATAGTTCTTCTCATGTTCCTTCAAATTTCAGGATTCATAGCAAACTACAAATCCTTCTTGGCTGAGAACTCCTCCCAGCCCCTCCTTACACGCATCTGTGCACACTACGTAATCCTTGTTTGGATCTGCAATCCTCAGGATTGGAGCACTAGTGAGCAGTTGCTTCAATCGCTGGAAGCTGCTCTCACATTCATCAGTCCACTGAAATTTCTTCTCCTTCCTTTGCAAGGAAGTGATATCATGCGCTATCCTTGAGAATCCTGCTATGAACCTCCTATAATAGCCTGCCAGACCCATAAAAGATCTAACTTCCGCCACATTTCTTGGCGCTGGCCATTCTCAAATGGCCTGCACCTTCTTAGGATCCACAGTGATCCCTTCTTCAGATATTATATGTCCCAAGTAATGGATCTGCCTTTGGTAAAAAGAGCACTTGCTTAGTTTTGCGTACAACTGGTGTTCTCTCAACACCTGCAACACCATTCTCAAGTGTTGCTCATGTTCTTTCTCTGTCTTGGAATACACCAAGATATCGTCTAAGAAGACTATGACAAACTTTTCTAGATAATTTCTGAACACTCCATTCATTAAGCACATGAAGACAGCAGGCGCGTTGGACAGTCCAAACGGCACCACTGTAAATTCATAATGACCGTACCTTGTTCTGAAGGCGGTCTTGCTGATGTATTCATCTTTTATCCTCACTTGATGATATCCAGATCAGAGATCTATTTTCTAAAATACTTTCGCATCCTTTAACTGATCAAAAAGATCATCAATCCTTGGCAGAGGATACTTGTTTTTGACAGTGACTTTATTCAACTGCCGAAAGTCAATGCACAGCCTCAACGTCCCATCTTTCTTCTTCACAAATAGGATCGGGGCTCCCCATGGTGACACACTGGGGCGAACGTAACCTTTCTTTAGTAGCTCTTCGATTTGCAGTTGCAACTCTTTCAGCTCTGTTGTGCTCATTGTATAAGGAGCCTTTGAAATTGGAGTTGCTCCAGGCATCATATTTATAGAAAAATCGATGTCCCTCTTCGGAGGTAGTCCAGGCACCTCCTGAAACATGTCCTCAAACTCTTTGAGAACCCTGTGGTCTTCCAGATTCAAGACCACATTTTGGAATACTTCTTCCACCCGGGCTGCAAATAATTGACAGCCTTTCCGGTAACATTTCTTCAGCTGCATGGCTGAGATTTCTCTAACAGCCACGACTCTGGGAATTCCTTGGAATGTTACCTAATTTCCCTCTTCGTCCAGACATGTGAATCTCTTGTTACGACAATCAATAAGGGCATGGTGTTGGTCCAACCAGTCCATTCCAATTAAGCAATCATATGAGCCTAAAGGCAGAATGTTCAATTCAGCCTTAGTGCTCATTCCTTTCATGTCCACCGAACAGGACTTAACCAATTCAGTGACCTTCCTCTTGGTCCCTATGGCCAACTGCACCAACCAAGACTTCTCATGTTTGCTCCTAGTCATTAAATGAAAACTTTCCACCACTCTAGGATATACATAACTATGGCTAACCCCTGAATCAATTAAAATAACAAGTGGTCGGTTGTTGATCGTACCTTCCACTTCAATCATGTGCGATTGAAATTCCGCTTGCTTGTTGTCCAGTGCTGCGTAGATTCTTGGCATTCTGCTGCCCATATCCTCCACTGTTTCAGCTTGCTGAACAGTATGTACAGTTCTTGCCTTACCATTTTTATGGGGACAATCTCTATACTTGTGGTTTCCTTGACAGCCCCAACACTGAATGGGCGTTAGTCTCTGCCTTTGTACACCCTCTTCGGTCCTTCTCATCTCACCAAACGATGGCTGTCCCTGGCGACTGTTTCGGAAAAAGGAAGGCTTGTCTCCCTTCTGCCTCTGTTCTTTCTTAAACCTCTTCTGGTCATCCCAAGCCTTCCGAAAGGTAGGATTTTCCTTTTGTTGTTCGTATAAACATTTCGCTTTTCTGATGGTCTCTTCCATGGTCTTAGGATCGTCATATTGAATCTTGTCACTCATGAAAGGTGGTAGTCCACTCAGATACCTCTGAATCTTGACAGCCTCGTCTTTGATGAATGGA
>ML786796.1:694112-708663 GCA_009831015.1 Picea engelmannii | reverse complement strand
CACCCCCTGAAAGATAAGCCATAAGGCTTTTGCATTTTTCTTGACCACTTCTGTGTAAGTGCGTCTCGCATCCCGATCCAATGCATCTCGATCTTCAGCTTTCAGCAAGGTAACTCCATCTTCGACAATCTCTAAGCATTCATAACAGCTCAGAAAAACTTTCATCTTGGCTACCCAAGTGCTATGATTCGACCCGTTCAAAACAGGTGCTTGCATGAGAGCCTGGGTGCTCATGCTGGCCATTTTCTGCGCAAAAAATTATATACCGGCGGCAAAAAAAAATTGCACAGAAAAAAAACAGTTTGCAATTCTTACAGAGCTTGCTGAAAAACGTTTTGCAATTCGGCAAGCTGGACAAAGGCTGGATCTGCAGCCTGCTCTAATACCATGAAAACGGACCTGCAAAACAGAAACGAATTGCAGGACAGAGAAAGAATGAAGAACAAATATGCAATAACAGGAAACGGATTGCAGGACGCGGAAACAGGAAAACGAATTTAACAGGATAGAACCGAATTGCATAAAAAACACCACACAGATCTCTTCCTCTGAATTGATATATATAAGAAATTACATGCAGGAAATGCTTCGTAAATAACGAAGCGTCTAACTCAGCTAACTTGGCGATGAAAACAAGAAACCAACAACTGAAAGTTAACTAATCTAATCAAGGAGCAAATCGCGGAGCAACTTATTCGTCTAACAAATTTGACATGATGAAGCTAGTTTTATCTTTTCCATTAATTTGCAGCCAGCTGACTATGAGCCTTCATTTTTCAGATGCTGCAGTGAAGACGAAAGTAATCCATGGTCTCGGACTCCTTTAAAAATGAAAGTTGGAGACGTCAACAGTACACATTTCATGATATCTTTAAAAGTACGATCAGAGTGTTTTTCTGGGGAAAGAGAGAAAGACCAGGCCAACCGCCCAGAATAACAACCCTAAGCGGGTTCTCCCTTAGTAGGTTCTCCCCCCGTGTAAGTATGGGCTTCTGGTATTTGTGCTCGGGAAGTAGGTTTTATCAGTACTTAATCACTAATATTTTGACAATTTCCTACTTCCATACTTCAATTTCCTACTTCTAAACAATAAATAGAGTAAATAGAGTAGAAATGAAAATGAACAATCTTACTGATGAATGACCAGGTCGAACTCAATCTTATTGATGAATGATCAGGTCGAAATCAATTGCAGGTAGAAGAAAACTAGTGAAGAAGCAGTGAGCGACAACCAACGAGTAAACTAGTGAAGAAGCGAACTAGTGAACCAGTGATGAATCTGTGTGTAATTTGTACCATGGTCTTTGAACTCAATTGCAAATATATATAATAATTGTACCATGGTTTTGGAACTCAATTGCAAATATATATAATAGTTGATGATGGCAGTGCCTATAGATAAAGGCGGGTCGTCTAACTTACCCTTTCGTAGTTTTGGCGGTCATCTCTGACTTACCTTTCAGTTTCAGTTTCAGATTTCAGAGATACCTTTGGCAGTTTCAGATAAACTGATCTCCGGCAATTTTCATATCAGTTTGGCAAGTAGCCTCATAATGAGTGTAGTTTATCCACCGTAAACTTAAACTTAGGTTATACAACATTGAAAATGCATTGTGTCAGGTCCTAAAAAAATATGATGAACATATAATAGACTCAAAACTAAGTTTATTGAAACATTCACAAAATACATTGAAACATTCACAAAGCAATAAAAGTTGCAACTTATTAGTCAATAGCAGCTTTGATAAAAATAAATTAAAATATCATTAAAAAACTGTTTTATATTTTTACTATGTATAACTTTGAGAATCACAAAAATATGTTGTATTCAAAAGTATAGTAATTGAAAGTCTAAAAAACTGTTTTATTCTTTTACTATGTAGAACTTTGAGAATCACAAACTTTGAGAATGACAAAAATATGTTGTATTCAAAAGCAAGGTAATTGAAAGTCAAAGCTGAAGCAAATGTTAGAGTCTTGGTCTTAGGGATTAATAACTAATTTTATTGAAATATTCACAAAATACATTGAAACATTCACAAAGCAATAAGAGTTGCAACTTATTAGCCAATATAACAGTTTTGATAAAAAAAAAAAAATTAAAATATTATTAAAAAACTGTTTTATACTTTTACTATACAGAACTTTGAAAATCACAAACTTTGAGAATCACAAAAATATGTTGTATTCAAAAGCAACGTAATTGAAAGTCTAAAACATTGTTTTATACTTTTACTATGTAAAACTTTGAAAATCACAAAAATATGTTGTATTCAAAAGCAAGGTAATTGAAAGTCAACACTGAAGCGAACGCTAGAGTCACAAGGCCACTACATGAAAGATCTAGAACTTTGGCCTTGTGGACTAATAACAAGGCCACTACATGAAAGATCTAGAACTTTGGGATGAGAATCTAGACAACGTTGAGGTAGATGGCATTTAAATTGGGAGAAAGTTCAGTTCTGTACACCGACGTCCATACATTCCAGGTCGGCTTAAAAAAACATTCTCAATTTCTATTTCAATAAAGAGAACAATTATGAAACTTGTCATCCTTCTTTGAAACAAAAATAATGGCATATCAGAAAATGGAAATCCACCCGGAAAAAATTACAAATATGGACTTCTTAAGTCGTAGAAATGCGATTCCATTGTACAAACATTACAAATTTTGGCAAACAAAAATAATGGCATATCAGAAAATGGAAATCCACCCGTAAAAAATTACAAATATGGACTTCTTAAGTCGTAGAAATGCGATTCCATTGTACAAACATTACAAATTTTGGCTTGACGTTCGTACATTTTACAGGGTGTTTTTAATAAAAAAAAATAATTTACATTAAACATTAAAGTATAAGACATACTTATTAAACCTGCCCTGCTTTCTAACTAAAAAAATGAAATCCCAGAGGAAGTGGGATTTCCATTGGCATTACATTGGGCTTCTTGCTAATGATAAAACAATTAACGGAGAGAACACTCCTAATCTTTTTTAAAAACAACGAAGTACAATCCACAAAATAAACTCATACTGAGAATGCTAAATATGTTAGATAAGTGTATAACTCTACAGATACTGCAATGGCAAATACAGTACATAACTGCAGTAGTGTACAGAGAATTTGCAAAAGGAACAAAGAAGCCAGAGACAAGGTTTGCTTAAAATCTGTACAGGAGACATACCTTACAAAAAAACTCTTCCACTCTGTCAATGGACTAAGTGGGAGACTTCGTGTTTCACTGAATCTCTAATTTCTGAGGGAAATTTCAGGCCCTGTGGCATTCATTAATCACCATCACATTTATGACAAAAAATGAGTGAGACTTTCAGTAAATAAATCATGCACGTACTTGTCATTCTTAGGTAATTTATCAAGGAATATTTTAATGTCAACATCTTCAGCCACCAATCTATTTGGCCGAATAATATGCTCAAATTGGATGGCAACCTATGCCCTCAAATTATTCCAGGCTTGCAATTTTGGCAACTTCAAATTTGGCAACCACTGTAACAGAGAGAGCCACTTTTAGATACAAACAGTTATAAAATGTTACAATTTTAAGATGCCCAAACTTGCAAGTGTCCTGAGAATACAGTGTAGACAACCATAAATGTCTGTCTCAAACCAGGTTTCCATTATGCCCCTTCTATTTCTGACCTTATTTCACGCACTTCTATAGTTACAGCCAGCTCACTGAGATTTATGAGACCCCTCACACTCCAAACACTGCTTTGTGCATTGGCTTCCACAGTTATTGAGGACTAGTCTGCTCAATCAAGTAAGTTCGGAAATACTTGACATTTTTAAGCGCGCTCGCATAGACATAGCATATGTCGAGGCAAATCCCTGATGTAGAGCCCACTTAATGTAAAACTGAGGCAGTCTTAGAAACTAAAATTGTTTCAGTGTAGGCCAGATCTAGAACCCGAGAGAAATCTTGATGGAACCTCTTATGACACTCACAAGCTTTAGGCATCTGAATAAACATTCTTATGACACTTACAAGCTTTAGGAAAAAGAAATTTTGATGGGACCTCTTATGACATTCACAAGTTTTAGGCATCTGAATAAAATAAACTATTTATAAACAACTTATTGTACATTGGTTCATAACTAGCCCTTCTGCAATCCACATGTGTACCAATTTCTCTAAAACATTATAGCTACCATCTTAGTGGTTGATAAATCTCTCAATCAAAGATAGAGACTCTGAAAAAGATGTCTCTTAGTGTTTCATCAAAGATAAATAACCTACCAATCGTGTAAACTAGTATTCATTGCTGGAGCTTGAGATTTATGGCCAAGGGTAAACCTTTACACTGCTTGAGCTTGAGATTTATGGCCAATGACAAACCTTTACACCAGTTGTCTATATTTTTAGAGTTATGAATGTTTTAAAAATCTAGTTTGTTAAACAATGCCCACCCTTCATCTATACGGGTTGTATTTCAGAATCTCTTGCCCGACCCTTCATCATAGAAATTCTGAACCCCATCACAACATAAAACACTTTACTAACCGTGTAAGTGTGGTAGACCAGCTGCCCACAACATACTTAATCGCTGACCCTACAAACCCAGAGGCTGGTACGTCTACAGCATCTTGAAGCCATGCTTGTGGTGATTTGCGTTCCATTCTCTGATCTGTTAGGAGTGTGCAGTAGAGACACAGGCTTTGGGTTGGTAGCTATCAACGAAGTGTTTGTCCTCTGTGACGGAAATTTGTAACTATTTCTTGGCGGTCTCCTCTGGAGTTTTCCGATAACATCATTACTCAGGTGAATGATTGGAACGACTACAAAGCTTTTCTGCCATTGCCTACGGCTCTATTGATGAGATCCATGGGTTTCTAGTGGCAAAGCAGAGAGGAGGAGGAGGAGGAATCTGTGTGCATATACCGGGGAGAGAGCAGATTTAATGGAGAGGGAAGTGGATTGGGCGTAGGTAGGAAATCCCCAAAAGCATAAACAGTGGTGGGTATACGCTACCGGAGAATCTTTTTGAGGTGAATAGAGGTTTCGCTTCGGTGGGTATAGACCGATGTCACACAAAGTTTATGCGGTTGCAGTTTTTAGCTTTATTAAAGATATTGCAATCCGGGGGAGCATGTGACACAGAAGAAGGATACAGGTTGCATGTGACAAAACATTTTTAATTGGATTCCGTGCTGGCCAAATGCTTTTATCAATCTTTGTGAGGTGAGTTGTTGGTTAATAACTCTCTTTTCCAACGCAAGTTGTATAAATAGGGTTGATCAAATACCACTTACCTTGTCACTATGACACTTCCATTTTTGTTTTTGTTTTTTAATGAAAATTAGGTTTCAAGATTATTTATGTGTGGAGAGAGGCGTTTCTACATAGTTGTATGAAGGGGATATTATCAAGTAACATTGTAGTTATCACCAAATACTATTTTTAGTAACATTGTAGTTATCACCATATACTATTTTTTTTTTTTGGTATGACAGAAAAATATGGTACCGTGAATGATATTAAAGAAAAATAATTAATATTATTAAAATTGTATATAAATTAATATTATTAAAATTGTATTTAAATTTGATTAAAAGGTTGAAGAAAATAATTTGATTTTAAATAGTTTGAAAAGTAAATTGGATGTCAAATTCATCAAACACAAAATGGATAAGTTAATATAGTTAGTCCATGAGAGCTTTGAATTTTGGTAAAATAGGTGGGGGTTGGTATTATAAGGTAATACAATCTTTTTATTTACAAAAAGAACAAAAGAGTTTTGAAGTTCATAACTTTTTGTTTAAAAGAGAATAAAGATGAGGACATGTTAGTACTACTCAAGGAAGAATTACAAATTGAAACAACTTGTCTCATGAAGCAAAATAATTGTAATTTAATTTGTGTTAAGGTCTAATGATCATAAATATGACATACTCAATAAAACTCCAAGTTTAAAAGGGTCAAGAATATTTATAAATGAAGAATTCATTCTAAAATACCAAGTTGTATTAAAAAAAGGTAGTTCAAAGGTAAAATAAGCTAGAAAGGAAGGAAAATGAACAATAATTAGGAGTAGAAAAGTTATTATTAGGGATAGAGACCAAAAAGATATAATAAATAGGAATTTGAGATGCTTCAGATCCTCTCTTTGAATTGTCGTGGATTTTCATGGAGCAAAGGGCCTATGTTAAGTTGGACCCTCAGTGAAATTGAAACTATATTGCTTGTTGAAACTTCGGAGCATGAAGAATCTAAGGTCTCTAACATAAAAGGATTTGGCTTGTGGTACGTATTGAACAAGAGATCCTACTACAAAGGGATTGGTAAAAAAGAACAACTTTCCTGACATTAGACTTCACAATAAAGACCCTTTAAAGCAATACATGTTGATGGAGATTTCAGATATTAATGCCAAGAAAAATTCTATAACAATATGTTGTTTCACACCTATTAATTCTGCCTTGTATAAGAAAAACAATCTAGATAAAAATTGTCCCTGCAATGGATTAGAAGAGAATCTTTAAAATTAGAAAAATGAAGGTGGTATCCTCTTGTTGGGAGACTTTAATGCTAGAACAATAACTAATCAAGCTATTATTTTAAGAAATGATTCCAATCCTAATCCATTATGTATAGATAAGGACCGTGTTTAGCTAGTACATACAAAATAAATTTTGAAGACTTGGTTGAGAATTTTTTTGGTACCAAGCTAATCAAGCTCTACAATTCTCAAGATCAATTTGCAATGGTCTGATGAAGTGGTCAAAATCCAAACATATGACTTGTATTCATGGGCTTGGCAACAAAGTCATAGATTATATGATATCTGATATCTCGACATACAACCAAATATTAAATTTTGACATCGTAATCGACCATGAGCCCAACTCTAATCATAGACCTTTAACCCTAAATCTAAACTTGTCATGCACAAAATTCCCATTGAATCTAGAATTTTGATAACCAAAAGCACTTGATCTTCAACAAAGATAAAGTTGATCTTTTCTTAAATGATTTAAATAATGAATTAAATCTCCTATCAAGTAAGGAAAATATTGAAGACCTCTATCATAATTTTACAACAATCATTTATACTTCCATTAAAAAGTTCTATCAAGGTGTTGTGTAAAACAAAAAATAGAATTGTCAATCCTTGGTATGATAAAGAGTGTAATATTGCTAGAAAACCCATTGGGGATGCTTCTAATGAGTCCTTAAAATCTGACAAGATGAATAGTTACAACACCCTAATTAAAAAGGAGAAAATGTATTATATAAATAGAAAGAAAGATAAGTTTTTGCACCTACATAGGCTAGATCCGAAGAAATTTTGGATGCATTTAATTGTGACTTGTAAAATTAAAGAAAGCAATATGATTCCCTAGAGGGACTATAATTCCTACCTTAAAAATATTTACAAATTCCATGATGTCGTGGACAACATTTAAACCATTTTTATGTAAAATGAAGTTTTTTCTATAGAAGGAATAGAGTTTGGGGTTAAGCGGCTCAAAAAAGGGAAAGCTAAGGACATTGAAGGCTACCAAGTAGAAATCTTAAAAAATTGGAGGGCATATCCTCATCCTTCACATCCATAAGCTCTTTAGTTTAGCAATCAAGTCAGGCTTTCCTAAACCCTCGACTCAAAGCTTCATTGTACCTATTTTTAAAAGTGGGGATAAAAACAATCCCTCTTTTTTTTTTAAACAGAAAAAATCATAATTTCATTAATTAGGTACAAATTTACATTCGTAGATATATACTGAATATAAAAAAATAGCCACATATTTATTATCTTAATGGAATCACTTCCATTACTGAAAATTTCAACAAAATTGCAGCTTTGACATAACGCCTAAATCTCTCTTTTCCTGCTTACCACATATTGAATCAAGTTGTCTCACAACCCATATACAAAATGCAAAACATGATTCATATGAAAACTATTACATATAAGTACATACATGTATCCCCATATTTTTTTCTATAGTTCCAAAAAAAAGATGGAGCTCTCCTACAAAAGTCCATCCTGGAAAGGCCCGTGATAGTCAAAACTGCCCCTTGTTGTTTGTTCGGTTATATGCCAACGACCATATTCTAACTGTGAGGCTTCTTTGGAAAGCCTATCAACGGGTTTGTTCCGTTCCCCGAGAAATCCTGTTCCCGGCGAAGAGTAGACACCAAAGGGGGCAGAATCTTTGGCCCATCAATAGTAGTCAGAGTTGTGCAACACACTGAGGTAACTGGTAGAGAACCCAATCTATCCTTGCCCGCAGGAGGTTTCCTCATCTCCCTCTTATGTTCTCCATCGCCCAACTGCACCTCCATAGACATCCGCGAGGGATAAATTGGTGACATCGATCCTTTTTTGAAACGAACTTTCCCTTTGAAAGGAAGAGAACACTCAGCAATCCCATGACCGTATACATGACATCTATGGCACCGGAAAGGAATCCCTTCATAATCCAAAATCTGAACGAAGGTTCCTGTTGCCGACTCTATAGTTAGCTCTTGAAGTAGACCCAGGCACAAATTTATCCTTACCAATATCCGAGCCACTGTCATATGACCAATATATTCAAAAGACATATTTGCTTCTATGTAACTCCCCAACATATTACCAATTGCATCAAAACGAGCAGGATTCCAGAACTGCATTGGAAGACTCGGTAGCCTGACCCAAATCGGTTCTTTATCAATCCTTTCCTTCTTCGCATAAAAAGTAGGAGTCCATCTCTTAAGAATAATGGGCGTATCCGCCATACTCCACACCTTCAATAAAACCCATTTTACATCCTCCGTGGAGGAAAAAATGAAAGAAAACCATCCTCGTGATAGTAAGTGAATGAGTGGCATCTTAGCGATATCCTTTAACCAGTTATTGGTTATCCACTCCTTCAAAAAATCCACACCCAACTTCTTTCCCCTTACACGACCAACCACCGCCAGTTCCGAGAAGTTGACCACCCTATCCATATCAATATCCGCCCCCAAAACAAGTCACTCAAGACATTTCCTATCGCGCGCACAACGAATGGGTTTTGTGGACGAAGTAATACGTCCCTTGGATCCTTTCTGTCCCTTTAGATGCCGCTTCGACCTCTGTGAGTCCCTTGAAGGATTTTCCCCTCTTTTCTCAAGAACCTTACCCGCAATACTAGTAACAACATCACCGGTCGAGATGCCCCCAAAACCCCTGTCACCGCCCAGAGAGTCGACTTCCAATAAAGAAGATGGCAAGAAAGCCAAAGGTGTACTAAAACCCTCCGAATCTTTCGTTTCAGACCCCCACAAGCCTCCCTCGTCTAGGTTACCAAGATCCGGTACACACTCCCCTGATCCAACCTCCCCCACATCATTCCCCAAACCTCTTTCAAGACCTCCCACCAGATCAGAGTACCACGTGGGTGCACCCTCCCTGCCCATGGACAACCCCAAACCTCCAGAAAAAGAAAGATCTCCCACTGAGGTAAACCTAGAACCTGTCACTCCTGAAAACAAAGGCTATGATCCCACCTCATCCTTTGTCAATGTTAGCCCCAAAGCACTGACATCCAATGTAGGAATCTCGACCGCATGTTCGCCCCACGCCCCACCAGTCTCCTTCCAAACCTCCAATTCTCCAAACCCGCAGAGAAAAACGCTTATAGACTGTCACATTCTGTGTTAATGGGGTATCCCCTTGCCTCATCCACAGCCATACCAAGTCGCTGACCTCCACAGTCATCCCTGAGCACACCCTCAAGCTCCCTTACCAATACCCAAAAATCGTCATCCCTGTCATGATAACCCTAACCCTAAAAAACAATCCCTCTTATTATAGGACCATTATAATTAGCCCTATTTTAACCAAGTTATATGGAATTATCTTGGAAAAAATGATTAGTGTATGGATAGGAAGCCACATAAAAAGAGCTAAAGACCAAACAATTTTTACGAGCTATCATTCAAATATGGAACGTCTTTTTATGCTCGGGATCATTACAAAGGAGTGTCACAATAATAAAACCAATCTCATGTGTTGTTATGGTTGACTTAGAAAGGCTTTTGACACAATTCCCAAGGCTAACCTTTGGATTAGATTTGAAGAGCTAAAAGCTCCTTTCGAGTTGAGAGTTGTTGTGATAAGGCTATATAAGAGCATTATTTCCAAGTTTAGGAACACTAAGGATTGGTCAAAAGAAATGAATTGCAATATAAGAGTTAAGCAAGGTTGATCCCTATCACGTACCCTTTTTGGAATATATGTTGAGAATTTAGAGTGTTGTTTGGAAGAAGCAAGTTGTGTTAGCTCAAATATAGTTGGTATAATTTTCATTCTTCTTTTTTACGTTCATGATATTGTTCTTATGGTGAGAAGTCCCTATGATATTGAAAAACAACTTAACATTCTCAAGGTTTTCTACTCTAATATGGGTATAACTATTAACACTGACAAAATGAAGGTTATGGTAATTAAATCCAAAAGGATGACTTATGCCAATTTCATGTATGACAATAACAACTTGGAGGAAGTGAATTCCTAAAAATATCTCATAATCAATCTTCATTGCAAGCTTAACTGGAACTATAGCATTGAAAAAAGGATAAATCGAGGGTGGAAAGTTTATTATGGACTTGAAAATAGTTGTAAATCAATGGAACTTTGGCTATGGGATGGGAAGAAACTCCTCTTTGAGATTCGTCACTCTTTCTATCTTGTATGTTTGTGAAGTTTGGGGCTACAACCTCTCTAGAAAATCATAAGATAGATAAAATGCAAAAGTGTTTTATAACTTATAATCTCAAAATCAAAGGCAATACACCCTATCTTATCCTCCTCATAGAAGTGTGTCTTTCACTCATTGAGAGCATGGCTATAACTAGGTACCTAATGTACAAGAACAATATAAACAACAAATAATACATTAGGATTCTTAATATTGCGTCAAACTCTAGTCAAAACCATATTCAACTCAAGTGGGGTTGGCATAAAGATGCCAAGTCTTGGCTAAATCATTGGGAATAAAGGAAGATGTCACTTTACAGAATAATAATAATATTGTTACATATAAATTTAAGGAGAAATTGTGGTGAGATAAACAATTAGAAGATAAAATAAATTAAGATTCTAGAAGGAGGTGATCAACCCTAATATAGAAGATCAAAAGTATCTCTTTGTTTTGACAACGTAAATAAGAAAATCAACATTACTAAATAAGAACAAACTCTCACGAGATCCATAGTGAAACATGGTATTGGACAATTCCTAAAACATCGTGGGTCGAAAGAATTTGTCATCTTTGTGACACTAAGAGGGTTGAAGATGAAAATCACTTTCTCATAGAATGTCCCTCGTACACCCACATTAGATCACAATTTCAAAATATTTGTTACAATACATGACTTCCTAACCTTTTAACTCATCAAAACTATGGTGATTTTAGGAATGCTTCTCTTAAATCGTTTTTAGCATACAAATAAATTTTTAAAGCAAACCATGTAGTTCCTTAGCTTTCTTAAGGTCTAATAGACCAAATTTGGTCTCAGTGAATGTTAACCATCATCATCATCATCAATGAAACAACAACATAAATAAATAAAATAAAATCATCATATATTTTACATTAAATAGGGTATATTACACTTAGCTAAGAATTGATTTACATTTTCAATAGAACATCATATTCTTTTTTGAAATGAGAAAAATAATATTGACATAAATCCAATGTAATCTTAGATTTATTAAGTTTTGATATGTATAAAATATCTAAAGGTGTAAGCATTCCCTCAAAAATTTTGCAACATAAAAAATGTTTATAGTTGTAGGATCTAATATCTCCAATGTTTAATAAATCTAAAATTAAAATTAAAATTAATAGAGCCAAGTTTTGTTCCAAGGGGGGAGTTTGTAATGTTGCTTATTGTTTGATTCTATTTGGCATAGAATAAGAAGGTTAACCCTAGATTTGTTGATGTGTTCATGGGTCATATTTGTATATATATGATGGATATATGTCATTGTGACATGTGTAATGTTTTCTAAGGATGATTTTATATTCTTTCTTGTTGAGTAGGTAGATGTGTGACTTGATGATGACATGATTGGAGTTATGATGGCTAATGAATGATGTTAATTAATCACATGTTGATATATTATGACTAATGTTTTTAAGAAAGTATGAATTGGGACAAATTGGCAGGACTTGCATGGTTCCTGGGTGGAGTTAATTCCATGAAAGAGAAGGATTGCGGAATCCTAATTGCTTTGTGATCAAGGCTATCAAGGAAGAGATCCAAGGTGGATTTCAATAGTAAGATCCATATAGGATCACTGAGATATAAAAGTGATTGAAATTTGATTATTATAGACTCATACGTTGTTCTGACTAAACATTGAGGGACTATGGAAGCCCACTTGCAAACTTCAAACCTATTAAAGGTAACATGTCACTTGAAGGTGATTTGGTTATATTATCCTTTGATGTATTTGATATACATAGGTGCATGTTTGTGTTGGGTACATGGAGAATCATTGCCAATTTTCCAATCAATGGGTGTGGGTCATAACCAAGGAATCCTTAATAGTGGCATGCAGTATTAATAGAGGCATGGGGTCTCAATAGAGGCATGTATTTTCTCTTTGAAAAATACATGGGATGATTATGATTTGGAGGCACATAATAAGGTGGGATGACCTTACTCCCTAGAAACTAGTCCTTCCATATGTGAAACTAGGTCATGGTAAGTCAAAGATACCTTAGAGAAGAATTACTTAAGATTTCAATTAACCACTTTGAGGGGGTTCTTGAATATATTATTATTTTATTAAAAGATGGATTATTTATTTAAGACAATAAATAATTAGGAAATCAAAAGGAGATGACACATGGGGTGATGAATGTTAAAGAATTTGGCAATTAAATAAACATTGAATTATGAGACAAGGACAAATATTACCTAATTATAGAAATTAGGAAATAGGGAAATTTGCATGTGGTGAAGTGTCATCTTTCGTTGAGCCTATAAGTATGAGATGCCTCTTTGGTTTTTGGGGGTTAGTTGAAGAGTAATTAAATGCCACCAAAACTTTGCAATAGAAGAAGAGGCCAAATTGAAATGGTTAATGGGATCTGGAAGGAAGCTAGTAACAATGATCTGAATGTTTGTTAGTGGATGGTAAGATCCATATTGAATTTGCATCTAAAACTAGTTATGATCCCACATAGCTCGAGGGTCTCAAGGAAAGAATTTTCCCCCATGTATGGCTAGGAAAAAACTAGTTGGCACTCAATAAGTTTGGCATGGAAATGGATTGGAGAAGTTTTATAGTGGGGTCTTCATTCAGTGAACCTGTGACATAGCTCCTACGTTCGCAGGATATTAAACAACCCCTAATTTCAATAGATATTAGTAAATGCCTCCCAAAATCCTTTGGTTGAACCCCCCTCCCAATACATCTTTCCAATAAAATAAACCCCTATTTTAACCAAATACCCCTTTTTATACCCCCAATACCTATAAACCCCTTGAGACCCCACATACCCCCCCCCCCCAATACCTACAATATATTGAAGTTATTTTTCATGATTAAAAAACCCCCTTTGTGAATGAATGTGATAAGATATTGGTCAACAAGGTGAAGCCCCTATGTATAGTGGGTTAGCTATTGGAGTGGAATCTCGATTAGGTAATGTGTATTTGAAATTTTCGTAGTTCACATAGTTCCATGTTTGATTATTTGTCCTTGATTCTTGTGTCAAAATTATGAGTATGCAATGATTTCGATATTTGGACTTATCTAGAAAACTGTTGTGGGAGAATTGTGTGCATGGACAAGCTATTGTTGGTAGGGAACTTGCTAAACTTTTATTAAAATGTAATAGAAAATTGGGTTGCCAAAATTTGCACAAGGAGAAGAAAGGATTCCTAAGAAAGTCTTGACATGTTAGCTAAGGTAGTTAAGGTAAACTTAGGTAATCGCTCCAAATGTGATTTATGCAATATTTTGGTTCCATAGAATTGATTTGGTAGTAAATTATGATTTGTATCTAAATTCTGAGAGTGTTTGGAAAAATCCTTGAAATAAAGAAGTTACATTTTTGTGAATTATAATACATTTTTACCCTTCTTATATGTTGCTAAGTTGAGGAGTACTCTACATAATCTTGTTTTCCTCGAATTAATGTAAAGATTGGCCTTAAAATGTTAGAATTGTTACGAGTTCAATTCCACTAACTACATGGTTAAGGATTTCATGCAAATCGTTCGATGAAATGAATGATTGAATTTGAGTTGCTCAATGGTATTTCGATTATGCTTAGCTTGTTATGCTAATCTGGTTAAGGTAGAAATTGTGGATTTGCAAGTTGCAAAATTGCTAGGAACAAACGAGCTTGGTAAATTTAGTAAAAGGTTGTGGGTAATTGAACTCTATGGAAGAGAATTTATATTTTGTATAGTATGTTTATTTTCCAATCTAATGAATGAAATTTGAGAGTAGAGGTGGTTACAATATAGTTATCTTACTCTTTTTTATTTCTCTCCATGAATTATTTGGAGATATGAAATCTAGATATAGGAAAAATACTTC
>ML786796.1:664887-691807 GCA_009831015.1 Picea engelmannii | reverse complement strand
ATAAATAGTCTCGCCCTATGGATGAAGACTTGCAGAACAAGAATACGAAATCGCCCTTGCAAGCCTCTGCATTAAGCAGGCAAGAACAGAGCCGGATCTGCACCTTCAAACCCTCGTAACATGCGCCGGAATGAAAAGCCGTGAATAATACAGCATACTTTCAGTACAGTGCAGAGCATTATGCCTCGATGACGTGTTAATATTCATTGGTCAATTTCCATTGAATGAAGACTTGGTGATTACGTGGACATTCTTCGGTACTCCACCAAATTTAATGTCATTTTGATAAGATTTTTACATAGAACATTTCTCAAGGACGGAGTTATCGATAAGGTTGAGTGCTCCTAGGTCAATGTATGTCATATATAAATATTAATTGTTTGAGTCAAATCTATTAATTGTTTATACATCGAATAACGTGAAGGCTGCAATAACACTTGAAAGATATTAGCCAATGAAATGTTAGAAAAATAGTTTTTTTCATTATTAAAAAAAATATATATTTTAGTTTCCTATGTTAAACATTTGATATAAAACAAAAATCAAAAAGTCAACCTAAACTAATAGCCAGTCAGCGATGAACTCATCGCTCTAGTCCCTGGCCTTTGGCAGGGACTAATAAGGGTTATTTCTATAGGAGAATGCATCTCCTCAAGTTAATCCAAATATGATTATATATTTCCATGAGCAAACATAGTTTTGGGTTGGCATTCCAAGTGCTTCTGGAAACTCTTGAATGAAGAATGTTGTTATTTAAGATTCGTTGAATATGAGGATGATTTCTTTTAGTCCTGTTAATAATCAATTTGTAGGTGCATGCTAAGGAATTCTGGAAATGAATTTGCATGGTTTAATCTTGAAAATTGGTTTTAATAAAATGCGATCTTAAGAAATTTTATTCAATTTCGTCCCAAATTTAAAGTAATCTAGACCATTTTATTCAATTTCGTCCCAACTTCAAAGTAATCTAGACCATATGGGCCTATAACCCCATTTTGAGTCTGAATATAAAGTTTACAGAGCCCAATTCCGCGAGCTAGGCATTTTTCCAGAAAATTAAAGCACTATTTGAGAAGATTGTTTAGTTGCCACATTTGTAAAATGTGAAATTATTTTAAATTTCCATTTATCTAATATGTTAAAGAATGTATATTAAAAACATAAATGATTTATAAAATAATTAAAATTACCATAGTTCTCATTTCATCTCAACTAATGGTTAAAGACATCAAAAGTATAATAAGCAGTAAAGCGTGAACACATTCAAGGTAAGCATGAGAGAAAGTAAAATAACCTATAAAGTGTGTAAATTGTGAGAAAGAACAAAGAATCATGGCGATTATAAACCTTGAGCATAAAAAACAATGATTGCATATACTCTTAGCATTGGAGGCCTCATAAGGAATTGGTGATAAGGTCATGGTCCTACATTATATAATCGATATTTCTTCAAAATTCAAGAGAGTGATAATATATGTTGGAATATGGAATATTCAATTTTTGGAAGGATGACTCGCAATGATATGATTCTTTTCTTACATTATAGATTCTATCTTCCTTCAAAATGTGAGTGATAATATATGTTGTAATATGGAAAGTTCAATGTTTTAAAGTAAAGGGTGATTGGCTATGATATGATTAGATTGGAGATTGGCATATTTTAAAATTAGTAAACACTTTTGGGGTTAAATCATGAAAGTGGGTAACATTTTTGTGAGAATCGAGTCTCCAAAATTCCTAGTGACATTTTTTCGGTCAAACTACTAATTCTTTTGGTCGAAAGACAAGTGTTTTCGGCCGAACCTTTAGATGTCAAATCAAACGGTATCGTGACGAAGGCCTCGACTGTCGTGTACCATATTAGTCGGACAATTTTTTTCATCTGGTAACATCTTTTCGGTCGAAAGATGTTTCGACTGAAAGAATCCAGATATATTTTTTTCATCTGGTAACATCGTTTCGGTCGAAAGAATCTTTCAGCCGAAAACAATTTTCGTCCGATAAAACCTTTCGGCCAAAAACCGTTTTATATATCCCCCACACATCGGTCATTTGACACTTTTTCGAGCTGCTGAGAGTCTGGTGGTGAGAGTCATTTATCGTTTTCATTGGTTGTTGTTGGTTGGTGGTTGTTGTTGGTTTCTATTAGAATTGGTTGCTATTATCGGTAGTTGTTGTTGGCGGTGGTTGTTGTTGGCGGTGTTTGTTGTCGGCGTTGGTTGTTGTTGCTTGTTGTTGTTGCTTACTGTTTCTTGTTGTTGCTTTCTATTGTTGGTTGTTGTTGGTTGATGTTGTTTTCTGTTGTTGGTTGTTGCTACTTCAGTTTCAAGGTAATTATAAATCGTTTCTTAAATTAATTTAAATTTCATTAATTTAGATATTTTATGTTTTAGGAGGTGGACAAGGTCGAATTCAGCCCTATCCATGTACAAGGATAGGATCATAAGAACTATTTATTATTTAGATCATTTTAAAATATAAAACGCATGTTATATATTAAGTTTTCACATTATTTAGACGTCATTCTCTTTAATTTAATGTAAAAAAGAGTGAAGTTATTTACCTATCATTCTTTTTCATTTAATATTCAAATAATTTTACAACATAAAACTTATTATGATGGTTAAAAAAAATCAATATGAAACTCTTGATCTTTAATAAGTTTTCGCATTATTTATTTAGCTATAGTTTTCTTTTTTAATATGAAAATGAGCGGAGTTATTTAGTTAATTTGGCTCTGTCCATGTACAGGCCCGTAAGAACTATTTATTATTTAGATCATTTTAAAATATAAAACTCATGTTATATATTAAGTTTTCACATTATTTAGGCGTCATTCTCTTTAACTTAGTGTAAAAAAGAATGAAGTTATTTACCTGTCATTCTTTTTCATTTAATATTCAAATCATTTACAATATAAAACTTATTATGATGGTTAAAAAAAACAATATGAAACTCATGATGTTTAATAAGTTTTCAGATTATTTATTTAGCTATAGTTTTCCTTTTTAATATGAAAATGAGCAGATTTATTTAGTTAATTCGGCCTTGTCCATGTACAGAGATAGGCCAGTAAGAACTATTTATTATTTAGATCATTTTAAAATATAAAACTCATGTTATATATTAAGTTTATACATTATTTAGACGTCATTCTCTTTAATTTAGTGTAAAAAAGAGTGAAGTTATTTACCTGTCATTCTTTTTCATGTAATATTCAAATCATTTTACAATATAAAACTTATTATGATGGTTAAAACAAAATCAATATGAAACTCATGATGTTTAATAAGTTTTCACATTATTTATTTAGCTATAGTTTTCTTTTTTAATATGAAAATGAGCGGAGTTATTTAGTTGTCATTATATTTTATTTATTATTCAAAATAGTTTTACAACATAAACTCATAATGTTTAAAAGCTTTTTTCAATATAAAAAACATGATGTTTAATAAGTTTTCAGGCCCGAATTCGGCCATGTACATGTACAGGGACATGCATGAATTCAACCTTGTCCATGTACAGGGATAGGCCTGAATTCGACCCTGTCCCTGTACATAGACAGGGTCGAATTCAGCCATGTCCCTGTACATGGGCATGGTCGAATTACATGTTAATTTACACAGCTTGCAACATGTTAGCTATTGACTAGTAATCCCATTGATTCACTCTATTCATTACTATAAGGATATGTACATTGTACTACGAGTAAACATATAAGCAATACATGTAATTAACATGTGCTTGTTTCCTGCTTAGTATTGAGATCATTGTTGACTTGTTATGTGTACTCATATAACTCAATCATGCTAATCACTGCTACTAATTTAGTCTTGTTAAGTAAGTGTAATACAGTAAGTAACACCTATTTGGTTAATATGCATAAGCTTATGATCCTAATCAACCTTATTACTTATACAAGTAAGAGTCATTACGATTAACACAAAGGTCATTGGTTGTTGTTGTTTGATGTTGCTTCAGGTTGAAGGTAAATCTAAATCGTTGATTTTAAATTAATTTAATTTTAAAATTAGTGGAAAATATAATTTGAGTCCAATCCACTTAGTTCCATTTCTCCTTGAAGAATCTATGTAAAAATGGGTTATATTTAGGGCCATATAAAAGAGAGGGTAACCCATTGGATATTTACATTTTCTTTTTTTCTTTTGTTTCTTGGTCAAGTACCAAGCCGAGATAATGTGTGACCCTCTTCTCTCCGAGATGGTCCATGAGACCTAGGAGCAATTAAGAAGAAGGGCATGATCACATCATTGATGTTCTTCATATGTTGGGATGATAAAAGCTTATAAATTATATCATGAGACTCATGTGGACATTCTTCCATTAAAGAAGAACTTACCTTGTTGACTTTGTCTTGAAACCCCCCTTGCTTGAGTTACGCCCCCCTTAATTGTTGTGTGGGTTTTTGGTTTGGTTCTTTGCTTCTTCCTAAAGAAAGCTAGTCGCCTTGACTTTGGATCCCCTCTCCTTGACTTGTTTTCTTCTTGTTGACTTTTATGATTTAACAATTAATATTTTATGTTATAAAATATTATTTGTTTAAATTATTTAATTATTAAGGTTTAAACCTAACCCTAAAGTTAGGACTAATATGCTATCCCTAACCTACCTACCAAAATTATAAAACAGACCTATCCTCACTCTTTACACACACTCTCTTATAAGTTGAGTTCTGATCTGAGGTTTTTTGTGGCTCCTTCTTGTTAAGATTGTTGAGTGCTACGACCCCTCTAGGACATGTCTTCTTAGTGTATTAAAACATCATGGGTTTACCTCTCTAACCTATTTTTGTTGCTAATCCCTAAGGGTATTTTCCAGCCTGCCACAATTCTCTTCTTGGTTTTTGTTTGGGGTTTTTGGTTCTCCTTGCTGGTGTTGTCCTCCTCTTCTCCTTGTTGGTGTCGCCCTCCTCATCTCCTTGTTGATGCCACCTTGTGTGTGATGTCGTTGTCCTCTCCTATTTTTGGTGCCACCTGTGTATGTTGCCTTACCTTGTAGCTCTTAGTACCTTGAACAAGGTTTGATAGGGAAGCCCTAGAACTTTTAATACTTATTTCTATTGTTGTAGCAGTTATATATATATTGGACATAATTTATTAAGGTTGTTAGTGGCCTCTCTTTCAGCCACTAGACTAGACAGTGGTGTCTTGTTTCATCCCTTTTACTTGATGATTGGCATGTTGGTTAGTCTTTTGATATTTTACCCTAAAAGTTCTTCTTGGCAATTTGTTCTAAGGGTCATGATCAGAACTTCCTTGAGGGTTTGATCAATGATCCCTTAAAACTTTTTATGTGCATATATCTAATAGGATAACAACAACATATCAAGTAATATTGTTTCTAGTTTCAGCTAAGCAAATGTTATGTCAGTTATTTTTTTTATGCTACCATATTATGGATCAGAAGTTTTAATGCCTTGCTAATTGTAACATACAGGTAGTTAATGTTTAGAAATTAAAATAAATATTTATGTTTTAGCTAGCTATATTTTTTCCCCTTAAATTTTAACATGTTACACATAGATTATCTTATAAATTACCTTCTACAATTTACACATAAATATAGATTATCTTCTACAACTTACATTTTTTTATATTTAAATATTTTCATGTTCATTATATATAACATCATAGTAAAAATATAGTTGTTAGTTTTTTCAATATATATATTTGATGCTTTGAAGTTGTTATAAATGCTTAAATGCCTTCAAGTTGTTTTATAAATTATATTTCCATTTTATGTTTCTATAACTTATGAACTTTCATATTCATGAATTTTCAAAGGACATCTATCAAGGCAAGATGTCGAGACAAGAGTCTCCAAAAATGCCTTGCAAATGCTCTAGGCTATCTAATGAAGGAGGAAGATGAACCCCTTCTTTGAATGAGACATTGAGGATGTCGGAGACACGTATCTCAGCAAGGCAGTGAAGCTTGGGTGGGACAACTAGTGACCAAAGGAAATCTAGTCAGATGAGGAGATTATCAAATGAATATGTGAATAGATCATTGAGACAATGTGCTCAAAATAGTTTTATGGATGCATCTTTCTTAGATAGGTTGCACATTAATACTCCAACACCGAAGAATGTAGGGAATACATCACGACAAGAAAATATGTTTGGTAATTTTATTTTTATTTTGTATTTATGTTTATGTTTATGTTTTATATGTGTGTGTGTGTGTGTGTGTGTGTGTGTGTGTTTTGTTTATGTTAAATGTTGTAATTAGTTTCAAATGTGTATGTGTAGAGGATGAGTTTAATGCGAGAGAAGATAATGAAATAGAGAGTGGTTATCATGAATATTTCAATGTTGATGAAGAGGGTGAAGGTGGATTTGGGGGGCGTTATCAAGAAACAAAAGATTACATGCCTATGCCCACCTATCCCTCAGATGTTGGTGATGAACTTCCTTGGGAAGGGTATACTGAAGCAATAACCCTTGAACGATGCTCAGGTGTTAAAAGTAGGTTGCAAAATGATTTTATGTGTTTGGATCTCCCTCGAGAGAGTAAGCAAAGCTTGGATATTGTTTTACATTCATTGCAGAACTTTATGGATGCATATCAAAATATGGGGGAAACAAATGATATTTTTATCGATTTGATGAGGAGACGAAAGTTGGAAGTGATGGGCCCCGATAAATGGGAAGTAGTAAAAAGTAGAGTTTGAAAAGAAGATGCAATTTCTATGTTCAATTTCAAAGAGGGACCACAGAGACAGATGTTGAAGGTGCAATATTTTAAGCACCATGTAACTTACCCAGCCACCCACAGGTCAAGATACTCAACTTAATCTGACTGCAACACACCCAACCACCAGCAGGCGGGGCACACTGCAATCCTAAGACTCAGTTCTCTGAACGGATCTCGAATTCTAACAATATTTAATCTTAAAACAAGCATGAAAGAACCACATGCATTAATCAAGATCCATGCTACAACATAAAAGAGATAAGCAACGTGCCATGCATAACAAATAACCAACACATAGGCACATTACAAATACATATCTCAGAGATAATTAAATACACAATGGAATAAACATATACAGAAAACACAGAGAACACTTATCTTTCAAGTAAATAATCACCAATGGGTTGCAGACCAAGGACGTTCCTCCCAACCATAGAAATTGTTATTCATTTACTCTCAACAGTAGGTCACCCCTGAGACAGGGCTATGAATCCACAAGGACGAGTCGTAGGCCAAATCTAAAACACACAATAGTTGGCTAACTAGCTCTCAGGTTTCCCAACCACACAAAAAATCCTAATTTCCATCTCTCTTTCCCCCTCAACCTGCACCACCCAAAGAAACAGACACCCTTCTCTTCCATGCAGTCCCTCAAACTATCCCATTTCTCTCCAGGGATCCAATGCTACTGGTAAGGAAATATCCCTACTGGAAACTCCAAGTATTCTCAATTTTGGACAGTTATATCCGAACTGTCATCAGTCTCATAACTAACATGCCTCTCAGCACTCAAGCTATCACAGGCCTTTCAGCACTCACAACAATCCAAAGTACACTAACTCTCTTCTACCCAGCCTACACAACCCCAAGAGAATGGACCCCCTTCTTTGCCACACAGTCCCTCAAGTTGTCCATCTCCTTCCAAGGCTCCAATGCTTCTGGTTAAGAATCTCCCTACTAGGACTCTCAAGACTCACAATTATGGATTGTTCTATCTGAACTGCCATCAAGCTCATGCACACAGGCATCCATTCCCTTTTGGAATGATTAGTAATTATTACATCCATTCATCAATGTCTCTCCTCTTCCTACCATTTGTTTTCATGCTCATCCCAAAAGCATACGAACTAGCAATAGTGAGTGAAGAAGAAATAAGAACAAGGGAACAACGAAATAAAATGAACCAGGGGAATAAGACGAACTAAAGGGAAGAATGATCCCAAAAATTCACGCATATCCATCCTCATGTAGCCATTCGTATCCATGATTAGACCAAGAGCACATGAATTCAACCTAAGTGAAGGAAAATGAAGAAGAAGAAGAACTAGGGAGAAGAAGCACCCAAAACAGCCCCGAAGAGATGTTTATATAATCAAAAGAACCAAGAACCACATGGCCTTCCCCAAGAAGCCCATATAACCACTTTTCTCCATAAAATCAATTATGGTAAATAAAAATAATGATAAAAAGACTTAGCCCCTCAAGCCCCCTCTCTCGTGGAATCATAGCCCCCTATCTCTTTTGTCCTTGTCTGGCTTGCATCCAACGATGTAGTTTTATTAATGTATATGAAGCATTACATTTTCTAGGCACTCTGGCCCCTTTTTGACTTTACTGGCTCACCAGACTAAGTCACAATTACATAATACATTATAGTTTGTAAGGGTTAAAACTAGGTTAAAAAGTAGAGTTTCAAAAGAAGATGCAATTTCTATGTTCAATTTCAAAGAGGGACTAAAGAGAAAGATGTTGAAGGTGCAATATTTTAAGCACCCCAACATAGTAGGACATATTTGTAATAAATTTTTGGAAGCATATGGAAAGTTTTCGTGGAATGATGAGGTTCCACATTACTTTGCTAGACTCTTTTATGCNGGACTAAAGAGAAAGATGTTGAAGGTGCAATATTTTAAGCACCCCAACATAGTAGGACATATTTGTAATAAATTTTTGGAAGCATATGGAAAGTTTTCGTGGAATGATGAGGTTCCACATTACTTTGCTAGACTCTTTTATGCAGAGTTTTTCATGGGCATGCACCATGATTATACCAGCCTGCCGTCTAGTTATTATGGGGTTGGTAAAGGACGAACATATGATCGAAAATGTGCATATATAAATGAAACATTGTAGAGGCCTCCATGACTTTTGGTATCTCATCCAAAAGGAGAATTTGCCTCACATTCAAAGATGCAAGCTACATCAAATGTTGGTAAGGAGGCTAGGAATGCAATCAGAGAAAATTTAGGATCAATTTTTTATGGTGTTGATGTTGGTTTGAACTGTCAGAGAGATGAAGCCAATTCTCGAGCCAATTTTGTTGACAAAACACATGAGGAGATAGATTCCATGTCCATAGAATATATATGGGAGTATGCAAACTTTTTCTGTAATGGTTGGAAGGTGTTAATTCAGAATGATGAACCGAACATCATATTGATATGTGTTATAGTTAGTAAATTTTCCATGCATTTGAAGATAGTTTTCTTATAGTTCTGGATCTACATACATATCATTGTATATTTAGAAATAATTGAGTTGTTATCATCATTAATTGTAGTTTGGTCATATGTTAAATGAATCTCCAGTATAAAGGGGACTTTATTCAAGGAGTTTCAATTTGGATGTGTTGAATCATGTATGTGTTTTCTAATATCCACATATTATCACTTTAGTTGTCCAATATTTAGAACTTGTTGAATAATCAACATACATGATGAACTAAAATGAAATATTGTCACTATATATATATATATATATATATATATATATATATATATATAATAGGGAAAAAATGACTATTGGGGGGCATTTTTTTCCGGATGGCTTTTGTGGTTTTTGTTCGACACTTTGATCTGGACTGCGACAGTTTTTTTCGGCTTTTACAGAGATGACTAGATCTCCCTTGCTTTCCTAGGTCTCCCCGAAAATGTCGCCTCCCCTGTCCATTCCTGCTAACCCCCACGACCTTGAACCTGCCCCCGTCCCTAAGCCAATAGGCCATCCATGGACACCTGTTGCGGTTCTGACTCTCCTCCGGGGCTTACGCCAGCTGGCCTCACATCGCTTGACCAGCTCCTGACCCCCAAACCACCATCTCCACTTTCAGGAACCCTCCCGACCCCACCCTATTCACCTCTAGGAGTGGACGTATTCAACAATGTTTTTGGTTCTTTCCCTGAGTACTTGGCCTTTCACCCCCTCTCCCCTGATAGTTTCATCACCATTCCTGACTCGCCTGTAGACCTAACCCTTGACTGGATTTTGCAGGAAGAAGAATCCCTTAGCATAGGAACTCTTGGAAGCGGGCCGGTGGGGAAGGAAGCAAAACTTGTAGAAAACCCTGTTCTGGGAACTAGTTTGGGTCCCTCCCCTCCACATGGTTTCATCTTGGCACTTTTAAATGTGGAAGAGCAGCGGGGTTTCTAACTAAATAGGAGGACTCCTCCTCCAGAAGACAAGACAGAGGTTCCATGGGATGACAAGGGTTTCTACAGAGGTCAACTCAAAAGAAAAAGAAAAGGACCCTCCTCCAAAGGAAAAGTGGGCAACCTATTACTAGGGAGAGAAGTCAACATGAACAATGTGGTGGAAATGGTGAACCATACACTGGTTGGGAGAGCCAGTGGAAAATTATTTTCCTATAAAACCATAGTCTCATGGGCATAATTGGTTTGGAAAGAAGAGCTAGGTTATACCCCTGAAGTCTTAGAATTAAGTCAGAATTGGTTTGCTTTCAAATTCACTCGGTTGGAGGACACAAACTGGGTGTTGGGGAGAAATTGGAGTGTAAATTCATCCCTTCTGTTGTTGAAGCTATCGAGTCCTCTTTTTGACGCCACCAAGGAAAAAATGGACAAGATTCCTTTTTGGGTCCATTTGCCAGCCCTTCCTTTACAGTTCTGGGTACTGGATTATTTCACCATTGGGAACTTTCTGGGGGAATTCCTGGAAGTAGACCTTTCCTTTGAAAAAACAAAACAAAGGAAAATTGCGAGAATATTGGTTAATCTCAATATTAGGGAAGGGTTAGGCAAAGAGATTGACCTCACTTGGGAGGGCTATACACATACACAATTATTAGATTATGAGAATGTACCTTTCAGATGACGACACTGTCACAAGTTTGGGCACCTGGTAGAATCCTGCCACCTACCTTTAAGAACAAAAGGGGGTTTCTACTACAGAGCAAATTCAAGTCCACTTCCTTCAGAATGCTGCAGAAGACAAGAAGACTTCTCGGAACTCCCTACTACTGCCCCAACAAATCTGGGGCTTTCGACAAAGGATACAGCTGAAAATAACCAGCAGGACCACATGACTATCCCCGAAAAGGCGACTAAAGGACATTTAGAGATTACAAGCTCTACTATAGCAGATCCATCTCTATCTCCTGGATCTCTGGGTATTTCTCTTTGTCCCCTCCCCCAATCACTGTTTTAATTAATAATCTGTCTTTAGAGGGTAAGGATTGGACGGATGCACTGAAAAACTTATCACTCAATACGGTTTCCTTAATTTCTCGCGTGGCCAATCAGGACTTATCCCTGGACCCTCCCCTTCTGGTCACGCCTCCCCCTCCTAAGAGACTTTGCCTCCTTGAAGAAAACTCCTCCTCCTTCTCACAATCGTTGGACTCCACCTCTACCTATTATTTATTAAGATCCCAAACCAAAGCTATAGGTGGAATTGGAAAAGAGGAGATTACCTCCTTTGATAGGGGAGGACGAGGGAGAAAACATTTCATTTCTAAAGCTCAATCAAAGTCCATATTGGACCTTTTGGTCGGAACTCAACAATCTATTGAATGGGAAGTTAGAGAAGCGAAGCCCCGAGGCAAGACATCTTCATGAAGATCATGTCCTTTAATTGCAAGGGTTTGGCAGGAGCCCATAAAAAAACTGCATTAAAAAGGGTGGTCTTCACTGAACACCCGGACATACTGCTTCTACAAGAGACTTTGGGAATTGGGGAGGAGGTAAAAACAATCTTAGAGCACTTACTCCCTGGGTGGAGCTTCACGATAGTGGATGCCTTGGGCAGGTTTGGAGGTTTGGCTATTGGTTGGAACTCTCTTAAAATACAAATTCTTAATACTTGGGGACTTGACTCAAGCATCGGGATCACTCTTCTACTCCCAACCTTAAAAGAGACAGTCCATCTACTAAACATTTATGGACCTTATCTGGATAGGAAATGCTACTGGGACACCCTCCTCCGGAAATCCTTCTTCAATGATCTACTTATCCTAGGAGGGGACCTAAACCTCTCCTTACGCCCCTCAGAAGTGTGGGGAGACAGTGCAAGATCTGACCCACTGGTGGACTACTTCAGTAACAAGTTTGCAGAAGCATCCCTTTCAGACCTAGACCCACTTTCCCTCAAACCTACTTGGAGGAACAACAAGATCGGAACAGTTGGAGTGGGAAAAGAACTTGACCGTTTCCTGCTAATTGACTCTCTTCTGAACAACTCTTTGACCTTAAAGAAATGGGTTGGCTTTGGAGGATTGTCTGATCATCATCCTATCTTTCTGGATCTAAGACAAGAATAAAAAAAACCAGCTAGAACCTTTAAATTCAACAAGACGTGGCTAGAAGATGATTCATTTTTAAAGCTAATCAAGGAGCACTGGATCCCCTTCAATCAAGATTTAACACAGTCAACAACTTTTCAGTTTATTGAAAATTTAAGAAGAATGAAGAATTTGTAAAACCATGGGCCATACAAAAAATAAAAAGAGAGAAAAAGGAGTTAAAA
The DNA here is from genome assembly GCA_009831015.1 of Picea engelmannii. Taxonomy (NCBI): domain Eukaryota; kingdom Viridiplantae; phylum Streptophyta; class Pinopsida; order Pinales; family Pinaceae; genus Picea; species Picea engelmannii. The sequence goes on along the minus strand of ML786796.1, from coordinate 679,331 downwards.
TAAATCGAAATAGAGCTCAAAAATTTCTCAGATGAAGAAAAAGATCTATTGAGAACTATATAAACAAAACTCAGATTACTACACTTGGAAAAAAAGAGGATAAAGTTGCTCAAAGAAATCGAAGAAACTTGGAGGTTAAAAAGAAAAGCTATTTGGCTGGAAAGCGGAGATGAAAATACAAAATTCTTTCAAGCGTATGCCAAAGGAAGGAAAAATGTCAATACCATTTGGTTCTTAAAAGATCAATAAGGAAACTCGGAAACCTCCTTTGAAGGGATGTCACTCTTAGGGAAAAACTACTTCAAAAATATTTTTAAAGCAGACAGTCAAGCTACCATAGAGGAAGCAATCAAAGTGGCACAATATTTCCCAATATTTGTAGAAGAGGAAGATAATCGTCACCTGATGAGTGAAATTACAGAAAAAGAACTCCTAAAAGTTCTACACAACTTTCAAAAGGATAAAAGTCCTGGCCCAAATGGATGGATCATAGAATTCTTCCTGGGATGCTATGAAATAATAGGAACAGATATGATGAAATTGGTGGAGGATATAAGGATTTCAGACCGCATCCCTCAGAATCTAAATGCCTCCTTCATTACACTCATCCCGAAAATAGATACACCAACGACTATGGAGGAATTCAGACCCATATCACTTTATAATTGTGCCTATAAAATCATCTCCAAAATCATAGCTCGAAGGTTCAAAATTATCCTTTCCAAGAATATATCAGAACAACAATTTGGATTTTTGGAAGGGAGACAGATACATGAAGCTATAGGCATAGCACAAGAAGGATTACATAGTATGAAGACCGGGAAACTAAAAGGGGCAGTACTAAAAATAGATCTCTCAAAAGCCTACGACAGAGTAAGCTGGTTGTATATTCGATTACTCTTGACCCACTTAGGCTTTGAAGTTCCTTTTATTTCTTGGATTATGACTTGTCTTACTATAGAATCCTTTGCAGTTCTAATAAATGGCTCAGTCTCCCCCTTTTTCACTCCTGAATAAGGGCTCAGACAATCTTTCCCCTTGTCACCACTCCTCTTTCTCCTGGTTGCAAAAGGGCTCAACAGAGCGCTCACACAAAGTTCGATTGTAGGTGAACTTATAGGGATCAAAATCTCACAGAATCTATCTCTTACTCACCTCCTCTTTGTGGATGATGTATTACTCTTTAGTGGTGGGACAAGAAGGGAAGCTGAGACATTAAAATACATACTCTTACTCTTCTCCAAAGAAACAGGGATGCAAATAACGTCAATCACCACTTCTTTGCTTTCGGAAGAAGATGTTTTAACCCACCAAAAATACTTCTCCTATGAAAGAAGGTCGTTAGAGGAAGGACTAAAGTATTTGGGTTTTAATCTAAAACCCAATGACTATAGGAAAGAAGACTGGAAGTGGCTCTTGCAAAAGCTGGATAAAAGAATAAATGCTTGGAGTTACCGATGGCTGTCACGAGCAGGAAGATTGGTTTTGGTTAAATTAGTTCTGGAAGCCATCCCTGCATATTGGATGTCTCTCTCTTGGGTCCCTAAAGGAATCCTGAATGCTGCAAGAAAACTCACCTCCAAGTTCCTATGGAATGGAAAATCTGAGTCGCATGTAATTCCTTGGGTCCGTTGGGAGAAAATTGCCACACCAAAGGATTTGGGTGGCTGGGGACTAAAAAATATCTTCTACTTTTCAAAAGCATTGGCAGCAATAGGAGGATGGCGCCTTCTTAATACCACTAGTCTTTGGACCAAATTTATCTGACAGAAGTACATCGCACCTTTCTCCCTTGAATCCTGGATAAGAAGCCAGCCAAAATCATTAAAAGGAGCCTCGGTGATTTGGAAAGCTACTGTAAAATATTTTCCAATCATAGAAATAAGCTTAGCTTGGAATATTGGAAATGGAAATAGACTCAAGATAGGTTTGGACCCCTGGTCAGGAAGTGATGGGAGTCATTCACTCACTGAACAATTAGTAAAGTCATTACATTCCAAGGATTTTTACTACCTAAGCTCTTTAGCGGACCCCAACCGCTCCATGCTCTAGGCTCAAGGATGGAAGGACCCTTTCAGTATGGGACTCAACGAAGAAGAATCTCGAGAACTGGAACTCTATATCCACGGGCTTAAACTAGCACAACTCTGTCTCTCAGACTCTAAGGATTTACTAATTTGGGATGTTGCACCATCTAGATCCTATACACCCAAACTGGGTTAATTAAAGTGTCATTCAGACTTGTTATTATAGGAGCCTGTTTGGTGGTGGAACAAACTGTGGAAAGTTAAAATCCCGACAAAAACCAGACTCTTCATGTGGAATGTCCTTTGTAACAAGGTCCCGACTTGGGATAACCTTCAGAAACGAAACTTCATTGGACCTGGATGGTTCTCTCTTTGCAAAACATATGAAGAGTCTTCTACTCATCTTTATCTAAAGTGCAGTTACATCAACAAAGTCTGGTTGGAAATTTCAAAAATTCTAAACTTTCAATGCTTATGGGAAGGAAGGAACTTGGAACATTCCTGGCAGTTGTGGTGGGAAAATAAGTTTTACAAACACCTAAAAGCACTCCCCCTCCTAGTCATTTGGGGATTCTGGCTGGCTCGAAACTCCATTATCTTCAAAGGTGTTATTCTTCCACCAGAGATCTCGACAACAAACAGTGTTTCTCTTTTGCCTTCCCCCTATCCGTACCCTACTAGATCATTCACTGGTCGGACGCAACAATTAGTTCTCGATAGGACCTATCCTTGGGGATTTTTCGATGGAGCCTCACAACAGACCCACTGTGGAGGGGGAGGACTCCTCTTCCTTTCTTCCTCACACTTCTTTGTCCTGATTTTAGGCCGGGGAACAAGAACAAACAATTTTGCAGAACTAATGAACTACAAACTACTCATTGTTTTTGCCATCGAAAAAGGATGTCGGAGACTACAAGTTTATGGGGATTCATTAAATGTTATAAATTGGATAAAAGGAACACATAGATGTTTAAACATAAGACTTGCTATATTGGTGGAAGACATAAAACAATTACAGACAAATTTTGACTTCAATGATTTCCAACATGTCTACAGGGAAAAGAATAAAGAAGCGGACCAGAGGTCGAAATAAGGGATCAACTTGGCTATGGGCCAATGGAAAATAATTGAACAACACAATGAACAACCAATAGAATATTGGCATAGCCCTTTTTTGGAACAAATCCCTAGATTTTGAAACAACATTTTGAAGATCAGGATCTTGCACTTGATCAGCGACAAGTTTATATTTCAGGCATACAGTATACAATGAAGAAGCCTAAACAGAACAAAGTCTACAGAAGCAGATTAGAACAACAGAAAGCAACATACAACTATGCAATGTAAATGAATACACCACTTTTAGGTGTATATACAGAATGTAATTTTGTTCCTAAAGTAATAAAATTACGCTTTTTTTTCCAAGTAAAAACAAATCAACATACATGAAATTTATATGTTTGTATTAGTGTGAACACATTGAACCCTATTTAATTCTTAGTTGTGTTGTTCACAAATTATTATTCAGTCTCCCACTACTTGGTATGGATTGTCCCAATTCTCATTGGGAGAGTTTGAAGAGGGTGGGAGTTCACAGGTATCATTGCATGTTGAAAACAATATAGTTATATATGAAAATTTCAATGTCATTTAAATTATTAAATTAAAAGAAAAATGTCTTAAAAATATATATAATTTATTGAATCTTAGGGTATGGTGGGTAAGACCGTAACTCAAATGAACATGGGAATGCCATCCTCTTGTGTGGTTGATGATATTTAGGTTGGCAAATCGCAGGTATTACATGTTTCAAAAATTAAAACTACAATTTAATGTGTTAAAATCATTTAAATTTATTTTTCAAATGTACAAATTTGAAATGTGTTATAGGGCAATGTGGAGAACAGTGTGCTTGAAGAGAATGTTGAGAAGAGAATGCGGGAAATTGGGATTGAGGAGGATGCATCCATACCTAAGAAGGATGTTTCTATTCATGATGATTCTTAAATGTATGTACATTGCACATAATTAGTGAGTTTTATTTTGTTTTTATGCTGAAACTTTTATATATAAGTGTTCAAGATTATTTGCGTTGAATATGCTTATTTTTTTTACTTTTTTCAAATTTTTATTTGATCAACTTTTTAATTAAGCCTTTCCTATTCATAGAAGGGTTACTCAACTAGTTTCAATATAATTTTTCAATGCTTCGATCAATCATTTTGAAATATATAGAACTCCTATATAATCTTATCGTCATCTAAAATGGTACATTCAATCTTATTTATGTTTAGATCATGATGTAGACCTAATTTTTAACTTGAACATTTGATTTTTTGAGAATAGACTTTATCTCACATCAGAAAAGAGGAAGTTTCTAAATTTTCTTCAATTGCATTCCTTGCCTTCTTGTCCAAGAATTGCGTAATATGGAGATTTGTGTTTTTTGCATACAACGAAGTGAATTCCTTCTTGGGGTATTTTCAAACTCTTAACTAATTGCTTACTAACCACAAAAACCAACATTTGTAGATTTACAAATAAGTTGTGTATGTGTATGATCCCATTTATGTTTAGATCATGATGAAGGCATATTTCAAAGAGCAATTGATTATATGCAATATGAATACATCCCATGTAGAAAGATGAAAGATTTAAATGTTTTTTGAAGAATGACTTAATATATGTGTAGATTTGTGTTTTTTGCATGTACATGAAAGATTATATGAGAACATTTATTCCACCCAGAAAGAGGAGATAAGTATTTTCTTGGAAGAATGGCTTTTAATATGGAGATTTGTGAACTTTCATATATATAAGTATTTTCTTGGAGGAATGGCTTAATATGGAGATTTGTGAGTCCTTTAATTTGAAAGGGCATTTGATTATGTGAGAACATATATTCCATTGCAGAAGAGGAGATGAGTATTTTCCTAGAAGAATGGATTAATATGGATATTTGTGAACTTTCTGCATACACAAGTGAATTTATTTTCAAGGTATTATCTAACTCTGAACACTAAAATTGGTTACCAAACACACATTTTTTCTCTTTAAAAATTTGCTAGATATGATCTTAATTTGTTTAGATCATGTAGCCAATGTTGAAAGAGCAATTTGGTTTTTATATTTTATAAAAAAAAATAATAAATTATGTGAATTTTTCAATAATAAAAAGTGTATTTAAAGATGAAATGGTCTTTAAACCTAGATTTTTAAAGCTATAATTTACATGTATATTGATCATGCATAGCACACAATGACCTGAATCCATCGAAGGTTAATGAAAATTGGTGCATCGGGTCACATAAGAGGATTGCATTATCTCTCTCAATGTAGTTTAAGGCATATGAGGGCCAATATTTAGCTTCTAAAATCATTTAGTGCATAGTGTAAGACTTATAAAAATAAAAATACACAATTTCAAAACACAAGACAGACAAATTTTACATCAATAGGGTAGAATACCTACTCATACTCATTAGCATTACATACATGCATACATACATACATATATATCCACATACATGTGCTTCCACAATCAATTAATATAACTCTTTTTCATCTTATTCTCATATTGATCCTAGAATGCTCTTCACTTTGGCCCATCCTTTTCATCCACTTTGATCTCTTTATAACTATAAGCCAAAATTTTACCCATATGTGTCAAAAATTAACCTTTTCAGCCTCAATTGTATTACAAAGTTGCTTATGAAAAGGTAAATTTAAGGTTATTTTTTATCATATCTTTCATCCTTATTTTCAAGTTAAATTCTTCACAAAATTTGAAAATTTGGTTGATATGTAGGCATAAATGATTTAGGTTGGTAGCAAGGTGAAATCATGGTTTGAAATATAGGTCGAGGTGCTTTTTGACTAGAAATTTATTGATGTTGAAAAGTTGGATCAAAATTATAATTGAAATTTGTGTTTTATGATGGAAAACAAGTAGCAAAGTTTTGAAGAATTATATTGAAAGTTAAAAATATATTTAGTTATGTCACAATATGTTATAAAACATTGGTATCTGTATTTATTTATTTAGTCTTGAGCTCCAGTAAAATCCGGGCCTAAGCTCTACTTAGACAAGTTATATCCAAGTGCAAAGATTGGTTAAGGTTCTAGCCCTAATCTCACATAAGGAATATAGAAATTAGATTTTAGAATTGTTGATCCAAAACTATGTAGAGCGTAAATAAAAGATTCTATATCATAGAAAATATAAATGCAAACATACAACAACCAATATATCGATGCCACCACTCATACAAGTGTATAGATGCCATATGAAATTACACAACTTAGTAATGACACCAATAAACAAAGGTCATTATATTATTGGGTTTGTGCCCATGATTATCATAAAAAACAACAATAATATGCTACTATGGAGGAACAAAATATAGAGGTTTGTCATTTTGATCCAAAGTATGTCCCTACCTAAATTTAAATGCACAGTAGTTACAAATATGGAAAATATATAACTTTAAAATTTGAATGCTTCATTACATTTTTTCTTGTAGACATATCTGGCATATATACCTACTCGTTCATGCCCATTTGATATCACCACTTCACCATTTTGTGAACAATCCCTTTAAATAGTTGTTTCCTCCTCCTTAATCAGTTCAAGTATTGTCGTAGTGGGGAGTACACAATCTAGGACTTTTATTTTGAAAAAACCTTTTCCAATTGCTAGATTGTACCACACTTCACTTGGATCGTTGTAAATTACAATTCAACATCAATGACATAGGAAACCTTTCAACAAATAGTAAGGATGCATCTTCACCCCTACAATATTATGTAATGCATAGTTTAATACAAATTTATAACTAGTTGTATATATAAGAAAGAAATTGCAATATGTAGATGCTAAAATGCATTTCACCTTTCCTTATAAATATAAGGAATCCATATCTCAAAATAAGTCCATCTACTACCCTCTTATACATACTCATGAAAACTAGAAAATAATCATATCCAACTATTGTCCTCATATACATACTCATGGCTATGCATCCTCATAGCATGAAAATTTGTGCTCAGTCTAATCTATCAAAAACGTTAGCTTCTCAAACAAGCTAAAAATAGGAAAGTTTGGGATCTTTGAAACTTTTATACATCAAAGACCGAAAATGAAATCATTCTTTAGAGATATATGCATCTCAACATTATTATCTAAACTATTAATAAAAGGAAGGATGTGAATATTAAGCAACTCGACACTCTTCCTCCTCTCAAATCAACCATTCATATGTGTCCAGTAACAAACCATCTTTGGATAGTCCATCATCTAGCACATTTGTTTCTTTGAAAATATGTTGAAAAGAAATAAAATCAAAAATAAATTTAATAATTTGGATCTCTTCAAAAATTGGTCTTAGTAGAAAATTATCCAAATCACTTTCCCCCTCAATCCATTTTATCATCACTTCAAAATCACAAAAAATTGGATTTTTTTAGTAGATTTTATGATGCCCTCATAAGTGTTAATTTAAGGTCCGTAAGGTATGAAAAGTTGCTTTTACAATTACCTAATACTTCTTTAAATTTTAGTGCAAGAGTGCTCGACATTGTTATGAGGAAAATCTCTCTATGGCTAGGGTAAACCACAACAGACGAAAATGACTGCAAAAATCAACTCAATTATCAAGTATTCTATATAATTGAATATGCTAGAAAGACAAGATAAAATCCTACTTCGTCCAGAGGTTCGATGAAGTCCATCGTTGAGCACTTGACCCAAAGTTATATACCTACAACTAGTCCTCAACAACCAAGAAAAGCAAGCATATGGTGATGATAAATGATGTTATCACATTCAATAGCATAATCCATTAATAAACATGACAAATACGCCAATGGAATAATAATTCAAATATTTGCAAGATATCAATTGGACGGGAAAATAGTATTTCTATTAATATATGATTAGCAGAAGTGAAAATGTTACAGACTTCCATGTCGACACGGTTCAAAACTGAGAAACTAAGTTCCTTCTAGCTGGGCATCCACCACTTCAATCCTCCACCAAAGGCAAGCTCATAGAAGAGAGACAATGAAGTTCTCAATCAATAAGGGAAGATCTTGGGGGATGAACACTATGTTCAGACTTAAAGGACAAAGGGATGCAGACTAAATATGAAGTAAATAATTTCTCTAGTGTAACTTTGCTCTCAAAGTTGAATTATTTCTCTTCTTTTCTAAAGTTTAAGTTGTTTGTAGCTATTAACAATTCTCATGGTTTGAGTGGCACAATATATAGGTAAGATGAATTCATCATAGAAAAAACTTTCATTTCTTGCAATCCATATCCCCCAAGCTATTGTTAATGGAGGAGCTTTCACGCTCTTGATTGCTAAATTCCCACACAAAGATTTAAGACTATCCTCAATACAAGTGCCCCTCCATACATTCCTATAGCCAAATATTCCTTCTAATTCCTACCAAACTTGCACATAATAGGAATAAGATAATAACAAATGTTGAATAAACTCTTCATTCTCCTTACATAGTGAGCATATGCTGGGACCATATATGTAACGCCCCATATTTTGACCTTAGGTAGTTAGAACATTGTTGTTTACTAATCTTAATAATTAAATGTTTATCATTTGTTTGGAGTCAGTTAGACTGTGTTAGACATTGATATGTGTACATCTAGACCTATTTGTATGTTACATGATGTATTCTCATGAAAAATATAGTTATTTGATTCTTTAAACATGAAAATTAAAATGGGTAAGTTCGGTACATGTATACCAATTCAAGTTATGTTGTGAATGTATAATATATGCAATGCATGATGCAAATAGGAATACATTTCTTAATTGAGCGTCAATGCAAATATGGATTCTTATATAAATTTGTGATGTATCTGCATCAATATGAGTTATTAGTGAACTAACCTACAAGTTGATGAGCTATGTGATATCCAAATGACTATAGTATTGAGGTAACTTGGATGTCGTAGACATCGAGAAGATATCGTATGCTATAAGTTGTAGTTACTATTTAACTTATGATTCAAATATTACTATGATCTATGGTAAGTGTGGTTTTTACAGGATTCACAACTTTCCCAGAGTGGATGTTTGATGACGTGACTCTAAGAACAATAGTTGCATAGTATGGCTTAATGTAGGGTGTTGAATCTAGTTCTATGAGGAGGGGTGGAGGTATTTTCCATCGTTTATTCTCTGAAACCTGGAGTCATGGGAGGGTTGTGTGAAGTCACGCTCCTGTAGACGTGTGATGACGACTTCTAGTTGCCTACTGGGGAAGCTTGGTCAAGATGTATGACACTTCCGCTTATGGGTTCTATCTAGAGTTAGGTCAATATAGTTGACACTCTATCTTAGTCCAATAGAGGAAAGGATAGGATGGAAGATGGAAGTATATTAGTAAGGAAGGATTATTCTATGTTAGCTGAGATTATTTCTCAGGAATTAGATGTGCCACTTGTGTTTCTCACTTGGTTCCAAAACACTCATTTTCATTCCCTTTTTATATTTTAAGTGTAATGATCAATTATGGATGAATTATTGTAGTTTTGTTAGTTAAATGCTACTCACTGATTCATTTGTTGTCATGCATGTCTTAGTGTGATCATACAGGAACTATGCACTAGAGGCAGTGATTGATTATCGTTATCACATGAGCATGCTATGTGTCCGCTAGCTACACTCACATACCCTACACATGTACACTAGTAAAATCAGTTAATGTATTAATTATTAAACTAGATTAAATAAGTATTTAATTTAATGGTTTAATGACTATGTGAATTATATTGCATACAAAAATATCTAGGAGCATTAAATAACTTCTTTGACTTGATTGATGGTTGGTATGATGAATTAAATGAGTGTGGTGGGTTGTTATGTTCATTTTGGGGGGAATTTTCAAATTTCATTTATAAGCTATCATGAGAAGAAATATTTTGCATTTTATTTATTGTTATTTATGCAAATCATTTATAATTTTGTTTTATTTTAACTTTCCCAAAAACATATATTGATAAGGGAGGTTGATGGCTATTAATGTGGGTGGTTGAGGAGACTTTGGGAAGGGTGTATGGAAACTTGATAAATAGGAGAGGAGGTTGGGAGGTTGAGGAGGCTTGGAAGATATAATTCTTGTGAGTCTTCTTAGATCATATGTGGTTTGTTGTTCTTGGAGTCACGGGCACGGAGGGCAAAGAAACCGAAAGGTTTCTTGGAGCTAGGAAGACGGCTAGGCTCCTAGTTGGCTGGGAGGATTTCGTTGTTTCCCTTTGGGCAAGTGGAAAATAATGCTTGGAAACATCTTCCTACTAATGGCATGACTACATCGCAACCAATGAAAATATGTTAAAACAAATTTCTTATTGTGTATGTATTTAATGAGTGATTAAAATTACCTAGCATCTGTGGATGGGTGCTACAATATCAATTCCCTTTTTGTAGATTTTTTCCTCTAAAAACTTTGTTTTTCAGGTCTAGCCACATAAAGATGCATGAATTAAGGGGCACTTGGGCTTCCACACCTTCTTCTACAACCAACCTGGGATTTATATACCTTGTCCTTCAGATATGAACTTGTATCCAATCATTTTAATATATAATCATCTATAATACATTTTCTCTAATATTACCCCGCACCCCCACCCTCACCCTCATAGTAATATTAGAAAAAACATAATATAGAGTATTTCGTAATCTACTTCTTTATCCTTACATGACTAGTCCTTAAGTTAGTTAAATATCCTTCCCACACTAAAACATCTTCATATCTAAAGCCAATCATAAATTATATCTTCCATTCTTGTCTCCAAATTGTTGTAAGATCTAGATCAACCACATAAGAAAGAGTAAAATATCTCTTCTCCCTAAGCATGATAAGAAGATTTTATGGGAAAATATAAATTTCACCACATCCAACCCATGGGTCTTAACCAAGCATAACCTTATGCCCATTCCCTACCTTCTGGATAATCCAACTTCCAATCAAAGGATAAGCTAATACTACTTCCTTCCAAATAATCGAGACATTATCATAGATCTTTGTTGGAGTTCTTATCTAGTCCTCGACTATATATGGCTCAATACTTTTTTAGTAACCACCTAACACCACAAACCTTTTCTATATATTAACCTCCAAATACTTTTTCAAAATGATGAATATTTTTCAATCCCTACCCTCCCATCTCCTTTAGAGCTACAACTCTTTTCTACTTCACTAACGGAATACCCATTTTTCTTTACTCTTCGACCATAAAGATCTATAACTAATTTTTTCCAGGTTCTCTAACACTCCCTTAGGAACAAAGGATAGTGTCATCCAATATATAGGAATTTATTCAATCACAAACTTTTTTAATATAAGTCTTTACCCCCTAAATAATTGACAGTTACACCAAACTGAGGGTTTCTTTTCTAGTTTTACAATTAACTAGTCTCAAACATTTTTCATAGTCATTTGGATTTATGAAAAAAACAAGATACTTCAACCCATTTTTCATCTCAATCTGTTGAAAAGGGAACATATGAGAGACGAACCTTATATCTGCATCAACACAGTTACCAACATAATGAGAATGATGACTTCAAAATGAGAACTCTAGCTCTTAAATCCATACTTTTTAGACAAAAACACCAAAATCAACCCCTGAATCAATAGGTGGTGCTACTAGTAGGAACCTTTTTTTGAGGTTAGAATTACAACAATTTTCCACCATGGCTTTAAATCCCCGTAAAGAAACTCCATTTAAATTTAGTATTTATTTACTCGTTGTTCTTCATTATCCCTCATACCAATCTTCAAATTGAGTGATCGCGCTAATGATGGACTCAATTTAATGCAATCTAAAACGCGGGTTTCTTAAAATTGACGCATATTTCCAATATTTATACAAATTTTCACCTGTGATGAATTCTCTTATCTCTACAAAAATTGTAAAATTGTCCCATGATTCAAAAAGTTGTTCTCGTAGCATCACCTCTTTTGGAGGGAGTTAAAATTAAAACTTCTTTGAAGTTGTGATCTTGACAACCAGTATTGTTCAAAACAAAAACCTTATAATCGATCTCTAAAATGAACACTAGTTCTAGCGGTAAAGCCCTCTTTTTCTCAAGGTTAACATTACAACTTGTTTGAATGCATGGCTTTAAAATCATCCTTCTAATAAAAAAAAAGTGCTACAAATAACTCGTTTAGTTTTTGTTTTGGGCTTAAAATTGCGACGTTTTTAGAACCTTGATCCAAAATCTATTATAACCAAAATTATATATATATATATATATATATAGAGAGAGAGAGAGAGAGAGAGAGACTTTAAAAAGAGAGAAAAATTATAAAAATAAACTAAATTAAAATAAATGTAATTTATAAATTTATAAAATATATCGGAAATTTAAAATAATAATAATAATAATAATAATAATGTCAATGTTAATGTCGAAGGCATTTATATAGGAAAAGATTTTTCCCAAAACCTGTCGACCTAGAAAACCACCTTATCACTCCAGCTGTCAATCGGGCATAGGTTTTTGGAAACCATCCCTTCAAAACCACACCTATGTCATCATTTGAATCGCACGCTCTCGGAGCTCACCGAATTTTGCTGCACATCCTTCTGCCAAGTTGCACCACCTTCTTCCAAATAGTACAATATGTACGTATGAATGTCCCTACCCATTTGGCTTGCCTCTGTTGGCTCATATAGTTCCACTACAACAAGCAAAAAAAAAGGAATCAAAATTATCACCGATGAAGAATAATGGAACTCTGGCACTCAAGGGGTTTGACTACGTGGAAAATCCACCATCATTGTTGCCCCTTTAAATCGGAAGCCAAAATCTATGCCCACTTATGCTATGGTGTGAAATGCAGCCTCTGTACTTGTCTTTTGAGGTTTTATTGGGAGAAAGACAAACTCTGTACTTGTATTTTGAGGTTTCATTGGGTGCTAGATCTTGCAAGTTGGTCTTATCTTTGTTTTTTATAGTATAAATGAAGTCGTTGATGCGGTGGCCTTAATTTCTCCTCCCCAGGGCCCGATACTACTATAGAAACATGTTATGGAAAATTATCAACAAATATCTCAAATTACAAACATTGTGATATAATAGATTGTAGTTTTGATTTTCTTAAAACGGTGTAGAGATGCCAAATTCCAATGTTATTTCCACCAACACTACCTGCATAGCAGGAGAAATGATAGCTTGGTTACAATAGAAATTAGAAAGATCCTCGATGAGTGGAAGTGCATGTTCTTTTACCTTCTCATGCCACATCTTAAGCTCTCGATTACCCTAGGTCACGAGTTTTGGTGCAAGTGATATGCATAAAGTTGTAGAAAGGTTAAAAATATTTCCAAATTAGGCCTATGTAATTTGAATGCAGGTGAAGAATTAATTACCTTGAGATGAAGAGGTATTGAAGAGAATCATGTTAACGGTAGCATTGAGAAGGACTATGATATTGTTGGTGTTATCAGGCTTGAGAAGATCCATTATTGTGTGCATTTTTCCATTGTTGTAGAAAGTGGAGGTGTTGATCTTGGCTCCCTCTACATGATCCAATGCATACCCATTGTCTAGAATGACTCCTTCCTCCAAGATCCCATTTCTGAAATTGGATGACCAGCTGGAGAGATTATATGTTTTGATTATCCTACTTTGTTATATGCATAGGTTACATCTGGATATCTGACAACATTTAATGTAACACAAAGAGGGTGGGGTTGGGGGGATTATTAGAGAAAACATATTATGTTTTCTCTATTATTTCCCCCATCCTCGCCCTCATAATATGTTTTCTCTATTATCCCCTGTTATCCATAATTTTGGTCATCGTGATGATGTTGTGATAATCTTATGATGATGGAAAATCAAGCTCTTCACTAAGAACACTTTCCTGAGAAAAGTTACATTTGTCTTCTTCCAAAAATCATGCTTTTAAGAGATGTTCGCAGACTACCTATATATAAGCCTGCGAGAATGCTTAATTCTCGCAGTCTGCATTAAGCTTGGGTGCGAAGGGTTCGCACTGTAATGAACTGGCAGGGTGCGAACATGTTCCAAAGGAAAGAAAAAGATAAAATCTCGAACCTTCTAGAAGGGAATCTTCTAGAAACATGAGTTGGCTTTGAATGGTTGTTCAGGAGCTGGCATTCCAGATATCTTGGGATCATTCCTATCCAAGTAACTAATCTATCTTCTCCTATATATTGAGAGGAATGCTTATGGAAAAGGTTAGAAGCAAACTAGCAAGAGATTGATTGGAGAACTAGTGCAAGACTGTATGGAGGACTGATGCTACAGCAGCAAGAGACAACAACAAGGTCATCAAAAGTGGTTGATTTTCTTCATGCATGAGCAAGTGTGTGTGTCAGAGCTAGGAGCCATCGAAAGGAGACCTATGACATCAAGG
>ML786796.1:627784-655479 GCA_009831015.1 Picea engelmannii | reverse complement strand
AATGTAATTTTGTTCCTAAAGTAATAAAATTACGCTTTTTTTTCCAAGTAAAAACAAATCAACATACATGAAATTTATATGTTTGTATTAGTGTGAACACATTGAACCCTATTTAATTCTTAGTTGTGTTGTTCACAAATTATTATTCAGTCTCCCACTACTTGGTATGGATTGTCCCAATTCTCATTGGGAGAGTTTGAAGAGGGTGGGAGTTCACAGGTATCATTGCATGTTGAAAACAATATAGTTATATATGAAAATTTCAATGTCATTTAAATTATTAAATTAAAAGAAAAATGTCTTAAAAATATATATAATTTATTGAATCTTAGGGTATGGTGGGTAAGACCGTAACTCAAATGAACATGGGAATGCCATCCTCTTGTGTGGTTGATGATATTTAGGTTGGCAAATCGCAGGTATTACATGTTTCAAAAATTAAAACTACAATTTAATGTGTTAAAATCATTTAAATTTATTTTTCAAATGTACAAATTTGAAATGTGTTATAGGGCAATGTGGAGAACAGTGTGCTTGAAGAGAATGTTGAGAAGAGAATGCGGGAAATTGGGATTGAGGAGGATGCATCCATACCTAAGAAGGATGTTTCTATTCATGATGATTCTTAAATGTATGTACATTGCACATAATTAGTGAGTTTTATTTTGTTTTTATGCTGAAACTTTTATATATAAGTGTTCAAGATTATTTGCGTTGAATATGCTTATTTTTTTTACTTTTTTCAAATTTTTATTTGATCAACTTTTTAATTAAGCCTTTCCTATTCATAGAAGGGTTACTCAACTAGTTTCAATATAATTTTTCAATGCTTCGATCAATCATTTTGAAATATATAGAACTCCTATATAATCTTATCGTCATCTAAAATGGTACATTCAATCTTATTTATGTTTAGATCATGATGTAGACCTAATTTTTAACTTGAACATTTGATTTTTTGAGAATAGACTTTATCTCACATCAGAAAAGAGGAAGTTTCTAAATTTTCTTCAATTGCATTCCTTGCCTTCTTGTCCAAGAATTGCGTAATATGGAGATTTGTGTTTTTTGCATACAACGAAGTGAATTCCTTCTTGGGGTATTTTCAAACTCTTAACTAATTGCTTACTAACCACAAAAACCAACATTTGTAGATTTACAAATAAGTTGTGTATGTGTATGATCCCATTTATGTTTAGATCATGATGAAGGCATATTTCAAAGAGCAATTGATTATATGCAATATGAATACATCCCATGTAGAAAGATGAAAGATTTAAATGTTTTTTGAAGAATGACTTAATATATGTGTAGATTTGTGTTTTTTGCATGTACATGAAAGATTATATGAGAACATTTATTCCACCCAGAAAGAGGAGATAAGTATTTTCTTGGAAGAATGGCTTTTAATATGGAGATTTGTGAACTTTCATATATATAAGTATTTTCTTGGAGGAATGGCTTAATATGGAGATTTGTGAGTCCTTTAATTTGAAAGGGCATTTGATTATGTGAGAACATATATTCCATTGCAGAAGAGGAGATGAGTATTTTCCTAGAAGAATGGATTAATATGGATATTTGTGAACTTTCTGCATACACAAGTGAATTTATTTTCAAGGTATTATCTAACTCTGAACACTAAAATTGGTTACCAAACACACATTTTTTCTCTTTAAAAATTTGCTAGATATGATCTTAATTTGTTTAGATCATGTAGCCAATGTTGAAAGAGCAATTTGGTTTTTATATTTTATAAAAAAAAATAATAAATTATGTGAATTTTTCAATAATAAAAAGTGTATTTAAAGATGAAATGGTCTTTAAACCTAGATTTTTAAAGCTATAATTTACATGTATATTGATCATGCATAGCACACAATGACCTGAATCCATCGAAGGTTAATGAAAATTGGTGCATCGGGTCACATAAGAGGATTGCATTATCTCTCTCAATGTAGTTTAAGGCATATGAGGGCCAATATTTAGCTTCTAAAATCATTTAGTGCATAGTGTAAGACTTATAAAAATAAAAATACACAATTTCAAAACACAAGACAGACAAATTTTACATCAATAGGGTAGAATACCTACTCATACTCATTAGCATTACATACATGCATACATACATACATATATATCCACATACATGTGCTTCCACAATCAATTAATATAACTCTTTTTCATCTTATTCTCATATTGATCCTAGAATGCTCTTCACTTTGGCCCATCCTTTTCATCCACTTTGATCTCTTTATAACTATAAGCCAAAATTTTACCCATATGTGTCAAAAATTAACCTTTTCAGCCTCAATTGTATTACAAAGTTGCTTATGAAAAGGTAAATTTAAGGTTATTTTTTATCATATCTTTCATCCTTATTTTCAAGTTAAATTCTTCACAAAATTTGAAAATTTGGTTGATATGTAGGCATAAATGATTTAGGTTGGTAGCAAGGTGAAATCATGGTTTGAAATATAGGTCGAGGTGCTTTTTGACTAGAAATTTATTGATGTTGAAAAGTTGGATCAAAATTATAATTGAAATTTGTGTTTTATGATGGAAAACAAGTAGCAAAGTTTTGAAGAATTATATTGAAAGTTAAAAATATATTTAGTTATGTCACAATATGTTATAAAACATTGGTATCTGTATTTATTTATTTAGTCTTGAGCTCCAGTAAAATCCGGGCCTAAGCTCTACTTAGACAAGTTATATCCAAGTGCAAAGATTGGTTAAGGTTCTAGCCCTAATCTCACATAAGGAATATAGAAATTAGATTTTAGAATTGTTGATCCAAAACTATGTAGAGCGTAAATAAAAGATTCTATATCATAGAAAATATAAATGCAAACATACAACAACCAATATATCGATGCCACCACTCATACAAGTGTATAGATGCCATATGAAATTACACAACTTAGTAATGACACCAATAAACAAAGGTCATTATATTATTGGGTTTGTGCCCATGATTATCATAAAAAACAACAATAATATGCTACTATGGAGGAACAAAATATAGAGGTTTGTCATTTTGATCCAAAGTATGTCCCTACCTAAATTTAAATGCACAGTAGTTACAAATATGGAAAATATATAACTTTAAAATTTGAATGCTTCATTACATTTTTTCTTGTAGACATATCTGGCATATATACCTACTCGTTCATGCCCATTTGATATCACCACTTCACCATTTTGTGAACAATCCCTTTAAATAGTTGTTTCCTCCTCCTTAATCAGTTCAAGTATTGTCGTAGTGGGGAGTACACAATCTAGGACTTTTATTTTGAAAAAACCTTTTCCAATTGCTAGATTGTACCACACTTCACTTGGATCGTTGTAAATTACAATTCAACATCAATGACATAGGAAACCTTTCAACAAATAGTAAGGATGCATCTTCACCCCTACAATATTATGTAATGCATAGTTTAATACAAATTTATAACTAGTTGTATATATAAGAAAGAAATTGCAATATGTAGATGCTAAAATGCATTTCACCTTTCCTTATAAATATAAGGAATCCATATCTCAAAATAAGTCCATCTACTACCCTCTTATACATACTCATGAAAACTAGAAAATAATCATATCCAACTATTGTCCTCATATACATACTCATGGCTATGCATCCTCATAGCATGAAAATTTGTGCTCAGTCTAATCTATCAAAAACGTTAGCTTCTCAAACAAGCTAAAAATAGGAAAGTTTGGGATCTTTGAAACTTTTATACATCAAAGACCGAAAATGAAATCATTCTTTAGAGATATATGCATCTCAACATTATTATCTAAACTATTAATAAAAGGAAGGATGTGAATATTAAGCAACTCGACACTCTTCCTCCTCTCAAATCAACCATTCATATGTGTCCAGTAACAAACCATCTTTGGATAGTCCATCATCTAGCACATTTGTTTCTTTGAAAATATGTTGAAAAGAAATAAAATCAAAAATAAATTTAATAATTTGGATCTCTTCAAAAATTGGTCTTAGTAGAAAATTATCCAAATCACTTTCCCCCTCAATCCATTTTATCATCACTTCAAAATCACAAAAAATTGGATTTTTTTAGTAGATTTTATGATGCCCTCATAAGTGTTAATTTAAGGTCCGTAAGGTATGAAAAGTTGCTTTTACAATTACCTAATACTTCTTTAAATTTTAGTGCAAGAGTGCTCGACATTGTTATGAGGAAAATCTCTCTATGGCTAGGGTAAACCACAACAGACGAAAATGACTGCAAAAATCAACTCAATTATCAAGTATTCTATATAATTGAATATGCTAGAAAGACAAGATAAAATCCTACTTCGTCCAGAGGTTCGATGAAGTCCATCGTTGAGCACTTGACCCAAAGTTATATACCTACAACTAGTCCTCAACAACCAAGAAAAGCAAGCATATGGTGATGATAAATGATGTTATCACATTCAATAGCATAATCCATTAATAAACATGACAAATACGCCAATGGAATAATAATTCAAATATTTGCAAGATATCAATTGGACGGGAAAATAGTATTTCTATTAATATATGATTAGCAGAAGTGAAAATGTTACAGACTTCCATGTCGACACGGTTCAAAACTGAGAAACTAAGTTCCTTCTAGCTGGGCATCCACCACTTCAATCCTCCACCAAAGGCAAGCTCATAGAAGAGAGACAATGAAGTTCTCAATCAATAAGGGAAGATCTTGGGGGATGAACACTATGTTCAGACTTAAAGGACAAAGGGATGCAGACTAAATATGAAGTAAATAATTTCTCTAGTGTAACTTTGCTCTCAAAGTTGAATTATTTCTCTTCTTTTCTAAAGTTTAAGTTGTTTGTAGCTATTAACAATTCTCATGGTTTGAGTGGCACAATATATAGGTAAGATGAATTCATCATAGAAAAAACTTTCATTTCTTGCAATCCATATCCCCCAAGCTATTGTTAATGGAGGAGCTTTCACGCTCTTGATTGCTAAATTCCCACACAAAGATTTAAGACTATCCTCAATACAAGTGCCCCTCCATACATTCCTATAGCCAAATATTCCTTCTAATTCCTACCAAACTTGCACATAATAGGAATAAGATAATAACAAATGTTGAATAAACTCTTCATTCTCCTTACATAGTGAGCATATGCTGGGACCATATATGTAACGCCCCATATTTTGACCTTAGGTAGTTAGAACATTGTTGTTTACTAATCTTAATAATTAAATGTTTATCATTTGTTTGGAGTCAGTTAGACTGTGTTAGACATTGATATGTGTACATCTAGACCTATTTGTATGTTACATGATGTATTCTCATGAAAAATATAGTTATTTGATTCTTTAAACATGAAAATTAAAATGGGTAAGTTCGGTACATGTATACCAATTCAAGTTATGTTGTGAATGTATAATATATGCAATGCATGATGCAAATAGGAATACATTTCTTAATTGAGCGTCAATGCAAATATGGATTCTTATATAAATTTGTGATGTATCTGCATCAATATGAGTTATTAGTGAACTAACCTACAAGTTGATGAGCTATGTGATATCCAAATGACTATAGTATTGAGGTAACTTGGATGTCGTAGACATCGAGAAGATATCGTATGCTATAAGTTGTAGTTACTATTTAACTTATGATTCAAATATTACTATGATCTATGGTAAGTGTGGTTTTTACAGGATTCACAACTTTCCCAGAGTGGATGTTTGATGACGTGACTCTAAGAACAATAGTTGCATAGTATGGCTTAATGTAGGGTGTTGAATCTAGTTCTATGAGGAGGGGTGGAGGTATTTTCCATCGTTTATTCTCTGAAACCTGGAGTCATGGGAGGGTTGTGTGAAGTCACGCTCCTGTAGACGTGTGATGACGACTTCTAGTTGCCTACTGGGGAAGCTTGGTCAAGATGTATGACACTTCCGCTTATGGGTTCTATCTAGAGTTAGGTCAATATAGTTGACACTCTATCTTAGTCCAATAGAGGAAAGGATAGGATGGAAGATGGAAGTATATTAGTAAGGAAGGATTATTCTATGTTAGCTGAGATTATTTCTCAGGAATTAGATGTGCCACTTGTGTTTCTCACTTGGTTCCAAAACACTCATTTTCATTCCCTTTTTATATTTTAAGTGTAATGATCAATTATGGATGAATTATTGTAGTTTTGTTAGTTAAATGCTACTCACTGATTCATTTGTTGTCATGCATGTCTTAGTGTGATCATACAGGAACTATGCACTAGAGGCAGTGATTGATTATCGTTATCACATGAGCATGCTATGTGTCCGCTAGCTACACTCACATACCCTACACATGTACACTAGTAAAATCAGTTAATGTATTAATTATTAAACTAGATTAAATAAGTATTTAATTTAATGGTTTAATGACTATGTGAATTATATTGCATACAAAAATATCTAGGAGCATTAAATAACTTCTTTGACTTGATTGATGGTTGGTATGATGAATTAAATGAGTGTGGTGGGTTGTTATGTTCATTTTGGGGGGAATTTTCAAATTTCATTTATAAGCTATCATGAGAAGAAATATTTTGCATTTTATTTATTGTTATTTATGCAAATCATTTATAATTTTGTTTTATTTTAACTTTCCCAAAAACATATATTGATAAGGGAGGTTGATGGCTATTAATGTGGGTGGTTGAGGAGACTTTGGGAAGGGTGTATGGAAACTTGATAAATAGGAGAGGAGGTTGGGAGGTTGAGGAGGCTTGGAAGATATAATTCTTGTGAGTCTTCTTAGATCATATGTGGTTTGTTGTTCTTGGAGTCACGGGCACGGAGGGCAAAGAAACCGAAAGGTTTCTTGGAGCTAGGAAGACGGCTAGGCTCCTAGTTGGCTGGGAGGATTTCGTTGTTTCCCTTTGGGCAAGTGGAAAATAATGCTTGGAAACATCTTCCTACTAATGGCATGACTACATCGCAACCAATGAAAATATGTTAAAACAAATTTCTTATTGTGTATGTATTTAATGAGTGATTAAAATTACCTAGCATCTGTGGATGGGTGCTACAATATCAATTCCCTTTTTGTAGATTTTTTCCTCTAAAAACTTTGTTTTTCAGGTCTAGCCACATAAAGATGCATGAATTAAGGGGCACTTGGGCTTCCACACCTTCTTCTACAACCAACCTGGGATTTATATACCTTGTCCTTCAGATATGAACTTGTATCCAATCATTTTAATATATAATCATCTATAATACATTTTCTCTAATATTACCCCGCACCCCCACCCTCACCCTCATAGTAATATTAGAAAAAACATAATATAGAGTATTTCGTAATCTACTTCTTTATCCTTACATGACTAGTCCTTAAGTTAGTTAAATATCCTTCCCACACTAAAACATCTTCATATCTAAAGCCAATCATAAATTATATCTTCCATTCTTGTCTCCAAATTGTTGTAAGATCTAGATCAACCACATAAGAAAGAGTAAAATATCTCTTCTCCCTAAGCATGATAAGAAGATTTTATGGGAAAATATAAATTTCACCACATCCAACCCATGGGTCTTAACCAAGCATAACCTTATGCCCATTCCCTACCTTCTGGATAATCCAACTTCCAATCAAAGGATAAGCTAATACTACTTCCTTCCAAATAATCGAGACATTATCATAGATCTTTGTTGGAGTTCTTATCTAGTCCTCGACTATATATGGCTCAATACTTTTTTAGTAACCACCTAACACCACAAACCTTTTCTATATATTAACCTCCAAATACTTTTTCAAAATGATGAATATTTTTCAATCCCTACCCTCCCATCTCCTTTAGAGCTACAACTCTTTTCTACTTCACTAACGGAATACCCATTTTTCTTTACTCTTCGACCATAAAGATCTATAACTAATTTTTTCCAGGTTCTCTAACACTCCCTTAGGAACAAAGGATAGTGTCATCCAATATATAGGAATTTATTCAATCACAAACTTTTTTAATATAAGTCTTTACCCCCTAAATAATTGACAGTTACACCAAACTGAGGGTTTCTTTTCTAGTTTTACAATTAACTAGTCTCAAACATTTTTCATAGTCATTTGGATTTATGAAAAAAACAAGATACTTCAACCCATTTTTCATCTCAATCTGTTGAAAAGGGAACATATGAGAGACGAACCTTATATCTGCATCAACACAGTTACCAACATAATGAGAATGATGACTTCAAAATGAGAACTCTAGCTCTTAAATCCATACTTTTTAGACAAAAACACCAAAATCAACCCCTGAATCAATAGGTGGTGCTACTAGTAGGAACCTTTTTTTGAGGTTAGAATTACAACAATTTTCCACCATGGCTTTAAATCCCCGTAAAGAAACTCCATTTAAATTTAGTATTTATTTACTCGTTGTTCTTCATTATCCCTCATACCAATCTTCAAATTGAGTGATCGCGCTAATGATGGACTCAATTTAATGCAATCTAAAACGCGGGTTTCTTAAAATTGACGCATATTTCCAATATTTATACAAATTTTCACCTGTGATGAATTCTCTTATCTCTACAAAAATTGTAAAATTGTCCCATGATTCAAAAAGTTGTTCTCGTAGCATCACCTCTTTTGGAGGGAGTTAAAATTAAAACTTCTTTGAAGTTGTGATCTTGACAACCAGTATTGTTCAAAACAAAAACCTTATAATCGATCTCTAAAATGAACACTAGTTCTAGCGGTAAAGCCCTCTTTTTCTCAAGGTTAACATTACAACTTGTTTGAATGCATGGCTTTAAAATCATCCTTCTAATAAAAAAAAAGTGCTACAAATAACTCGTTTAGTTTTTGTTTTGGGCTTAAAATTGCGACGTTTTTAGAACCTTGATCCAAAATCTATTATAACCAAAATTATATATATATATATATATATATAGAGAGAGAGAGAGAGAGAGAGAGACTTTAAAAAGAGAGAAAAATTATAAAAATAAACTAAATTAAAATAAATGTAATTTATAAATTTATAAAATATATCGGAAATTTAAAATAATAATAATAATAATAATAATAATGTCAATGTTAATGTCGAAGGCATTTATATAGGAAAAGATTTTTCCCAAAACCTGTCGACCTAGAAAACCACCTTATCACTCCAGCTGTCAATCGGGCATAGGTTTTTGGAAACCATCCCTTCAAAACCACACCTATGTCATCATTTGAATCGCACGCTCTCGGAGCTCACCGAATTTTGCTGCACATCCTTCTGCCAAGTTGCACCACCTTCTTCCAAATAGTACAATATGTACGTATGAATGTCCCTACCCATTTGGCTTGCCTCTGTTGGCTCATATAGTTCCACTACAACAAGCAAAAAAAAAGGAATCAAAATTATCACCGATGAAGAATAATGGAACTCTGGCACTCAAGGGGTTTGACTACGTGGAAAATCCACCATCATTGTTGCCCCTTTAAATCGGAAGCCAAAATCTATGCCCACTTATGCTATGGTGTGAAATGCAGCCTCTGTACTTGTCTTTTGAGGTTTTATTGGGAGAAAGACAAACTCTGTACTTGTATTTTGAGGTTTCATTGGGTGCTAGATCTTGCAAGTTGGTCTTATCTTTGTTTTTTATAGTATAAATGAAGTCGTTGATGCGGTGGCCTTAATTTCTCCTCCCCAGGGCCCGATACTACTATAGAAACATGTTATGGAAAATTATCAACAAATATCTCAAATTACAAACATTGTGATATAATAGATTGTAGTTTTGATTTTCTTAAAACGGTGTAGAGATGCCAAATTCCAATGTTATTTCCACCAACACTACCTGCATAGCAGGAGAAATGATAGCTTGGTTACAATAGAAATTAGAAAGATCCTCGATGAGTGGAAGTGCATGTTCTTTTACCTTCTCATGCCACATCTTAAGCTCTCGATTACCCTAGGTCACGAGTTTTGGTGCAAGTGATATGCATAAAGTTGTAGAAAGGTTAAAAATATTTCCAAATTAGGCCTATGTAATTTGAATGCAGGTGAAGAATTAATTACCTTGAGATGAAGAGGTATTGAAGAGAATCATGTTAACGGTAGCATTGAGAAGGACTATGATATTGTTGGTGTTATCAGGCTTGAGAAGATCCATTATTGTGTGCATTTTTCCATTGTTGTAGAAAGTGGAGGTGTTGATCTTGGCTCCCTCTACATGATCCAATGCATACCCATTGTCTAGAATGACTCCTTCCTCCAAGATCCCATTTCTGAAATTGGATGACCAGCTGGAGAGATTATATGTTTTGATTATCCTACTTTGTTATATGCATAGGTTACATCTGGATATCTGACAACATTTAATGTAACACAAAGAGGGTGGGGTTGGGGGGATTATTAGAGAAAACATATTATGTTTTCTCTATTATTTCCCCCATCCTCGCCCTCATAATATGTTTTCTCTATTATCCCCTGTTATCCATAATTTTGGTCATCGTGATGATGTTGTGATAATCTTATGATGATGGAAAATCAAGCTCTTCACTAAGAACACTTTCCTGAGAAAAGTTACATTTGTCTTCTTCCAAAAATCATGCTTTTAAGAGATGTTCGCAGACTACCTATATATAAGCCTGCGAGAATGCTTAATTCTCGCAGTCTGCATTAAGCTTGGGTGCGAAGGGTTCGCACTGTAATGAACTGGCAGGGTGCGAACATGTTCCAAAGGAAAGAAAAAGATAAAATCTCGAACCTTCTAGAAGGGAATCTTCTAGAAACATGAGTTGGCTTTGAATGGTTGTTCAGGAGCTGGCATTCCAGATATCTTGGGATCATTCCTATCCAAGTAACTAATCTATCTTCTCCTATATATTGAGAGGAATGCTTATGGAAAAGGTTAGAAGCAAACTAGCAAGAGATTGATTGGAGAACTAGTGCAAGACTGTATGGAGGACTGATGCTACAGCAGCAAGAGACAACAACAAGGTCATCAAAAGTGGTTGATTTTCTTCATGCATGAGCAAGTGTGTGTGTCAGAGCTAGGAGCCATCGAAAGGAGACCTATGACATCAAGGCTCAAGTTGTAAGTTTCACTTTCAATTAATTCAATACAGTAATGTGTCCCTTTCCCATAAAGATGATGTCACTTTATTACATAACTCCTTGATCATATGTATAGACTAGCTATTGAATATATTAATCTGCCTTTACTTCGATTGGTTTTGTTAGCGATATTTCTTGTAAGGGGGTTAGAATGCAAAAGAACAGGTTAAAACCCACTTGTCCTAATTTTTGAATGTAAATATGCTTGTGGTAAACAGCGAACGGATCTGGACGACGCGCATCCACGCGCCCAAATCAATGAAACATATGAAATTCCGGACCCCCCTACCTTTCTACCTTTAAGCGGAGGGGGGGGTCCGGAATCGCGAGTACAACTCTTCAACGGTCCAGATCAGCGCGCCTGGATCAACGGCAATTAAGGAAATTCCGGACCCCCCCTGCCTTTCTACCTTTAAGCGGAGGGGGGGGGTCCGGAATCGGGCGTGCAGCTTTTCGACGATTGAGATCTTAGCGCCCGAATCAACGGCGCTCGCATGATCCACATCATCCTCAGCGGCTCTGTGTTTAGGCCTGTGTGGGCCCTTCTCCCGCCATGATACCTTCCAGAGCCACCTCTCTCCTGCTGTCGTGTGTCATCCATCCACCTCCCCTCTATGGTCCGCGTGGTCTTCCTTCCTTCTCATCATCCACACACCGCCTACCCCGTGTCTCCTTCCCTCCACGTCATCCTCCCACTAAAAGGTGTCCATCACATCTTCTCTCCTGCCTCCTTCGCTTATCGTCTTTTTCCATGTCCCCCCCTGTAACCCTTCTCACGCCTCGCCACTTCTTTTGCGTCCTCACAGTTTTGGCCCCATCACTCCATTCCCGTACCCCCACCTTTCGTGCTGGACTCCACGCATATCCTTTGAGCCAGTCAGTTATTCCAGGTGGCGGCGTGTGAGGTCCTCCACGTCCTGAAGGTGCCGAGTTGGCCGAGCCATCCTCAATCCCGATGAAGCAGTTATTGAAGCGGTTGGTGGTGGTTAGATATCGCCTCCACCATAATGGGAAAGCACGGCCATGAATTTAAGGCACGTCGATTCGCCGTTGGAATTGTCAAAGAGTCAGATTGCGTCTGACATAAGTTGCACAATCTTTCAGAGGTTGACTGTCAGAAAGCCATGCAGACGCAAAGCTTTCAATGCAGTGTCTTGATTTTGCTGTTGTTGTCGTTCTGAGTATATGAAGGCATTTTCGCCATTTTTGTATCTATCGATGGTAGAGCTAAGCTCCCGACTGTAAAGTTTCAGCAAATATTCTGGTTTCCTGGTTATGCCTCTGTGTTTGAGATTTCTTGGTTTATGACAAACAGTTTCTTTCTCCATCTATGTTCCATCTCATACCAGGGAGTCCACAGTCGAAGTATTCGCGTGGATTGAATAATCTTGTTATGATAAAGGATTTGTTATGAAATTGTTGTGCCCTCTGGTCCTCTGTGTTTGAATGTAAAAGGATTTTGCGTTTGGATGCTTTCTTCTCCAGTCTGTTATAAACCGGATGTTTGTGATAGACCTTCGCACTCTTCTAATGCAAGTCTTCCCCCTACTCACCCTTTACTACGACTCACTGTTTGAAGTTTATCAAGACCTCACTCGTCCATGCATGCATGGCCTAGTTTCTGAGTTGAGACGATATTGTTCTGAGTCTTTCTCCATTTGATCATCCCTTTAAAACAAATCATGACATTAAACTGATGGGCGTCGGGCTCTGCTCCTGCAAGCAATCCAGGAGTGACTTCCACCGCCAACATTTCTGGCGCCACTGTCGGGGACGAAGTTGAATATTTTCCCCGGGATTGAACGAAAAAGATCAACTGATTCTGAAGGTGCATCAGATATCAGAACTTAAATATTTCTATTATGCACCTGGCGACTCCACTGTGACGACTCCGCTGGGGAGAACCTGTTCTATCAATTGTGGCTTCGAGAGGCAGACACACGAGGGCTAATCCACACTTGCCTTTAGCTACACCAGAAGCTGACTTGGAAGCGATGCGCAGAAAGGGAAAGAGCTCTGCGAAAGAAATTTCCATCGCCGAAACAGGTAACATGCCTTCCCCTTCTGTGAGAACTCCATTTTCTTATTCGCAGCTTCCTAGTCGTCCTTCTTCTGAGGTTTCCCATTTTCTGAATTTTGGGAGTGTTCCTGCTGAGTTTTCTCCTCCTGGTCTGGTACCAGAAAGAGAGATCCTTGTCACTCCCACCTCCCTGGAGGTCGTGCCTCAACACAAACCTCAAGCTTCTAAGGGCTTCACTACCCCTCCTTTTGTTACTGCTGTTACACAGAGAGGAGCATCTGCACATTCAGGTCCCTTAGCCTTCTCTCTGCTTTCCCCGTCGTCTCCTTCATCTCCCGTTCACACACCTTCTCCTCCTAATTCTCCTCCACCTAATACTCCTATGGTTGGTGCTAATCCCCCTCTTAATAGAATGGACTCCATAGTAGCTACTAGATATGCTCCTTTAATCCTACCTCATCTTATGAATCCTCTCCCTGCTGGAGACTACTTGAAGTACATGCCCAAGTTCAGTGGGGAAGGATACATAACTGCTGAGGAGCACTTGGTTGATTTTTACAGTTATGCAGACAACCTAAACATTGAAAATGAAGATGTCTGGATGAGAGTCTTTGTCCAGAGCCTGGAGGGTGAGGTCAGGAAATGGTTTAGAGGACTAGCCCCCGGATCTATTGCTGGAATTGAGGCTCTGGATACTGTTTTCTTGAGACAGTGGGGAGACAGGAAGGATTATATGTATTACATGACAGATTTTGGGGCTCTGAAGAAAATGGATGGAGAGTCTGTCTCTGACTTCTCCAAAAGATTCAATAAAATGTATAACAAGATTCCTGCAGAGATTAAACCCTCAGAGGCCTCTGCTCAAATTTCCTATGCTGGCGCATTTGACCCTGATTTCTGTCTCTTATTAAGAGAAAGACGAGCCACCTCTTTAGCTCAGATGCAAGATGTAGCTATAGAAGTGGAATCCAACATGTTGGCAACTAATAGGCTGAGAAACTAGGCTGACACAGACAGAAGAAAGGAAAAGTCGGAAGCCTCAAATTCCGACCCATCACTGCCCCACCCTCAAGTAAATGAGCTGACCCAAGTAATGAACTTCCTTAAAGAAGAGGTGGAGAGATTGAAGTTGGAAAGGAAGCAAATGTATAAGGGCCCTCAGAACACCGAAAATAAAGGGGGTTTTAGGAGGCCAAATAATATTGCTCCCTCGACTATGCACAGAGAAAGAGGAAGAGACAGAGAAGACCAAAGAATTCAGGCTCCTTTTCAGAACAATTTTGTGGCTGATGAAGAAGATAGGGAAACAGACGAGCCGGAGCCTAAAATCCACTGCTTAGAAGACACTCCTCCTTTTCCTCATCTCACTCAGGCTGCTTATGAAGAATCCATCATGGAGGGTCAGCTAAATGAACTGAGCAAGGGAGATAAAGCAAGTGGCGGTCGAGGCAGGTACAACCTGAGGTCCGACAAAAGGATAGCAACACCTGATGTTCCTGAGCAATCCACTAGAACAGAGAAACCTGCTAATGAAGTAGCAGACACTCAAAGAGGTAAGAAATCTCAACCTATTTCTCTCATTGTCCATAATCATGTTCCCGAAATTAGAGAAATCCCAAAGCCTATGTCTTCTTTTAATTTCGAACATGAGATTCAAAAAATCAGAATTCATGTGCCACTCACTGAGTTAATTAAATATGGGGAGTTCAAAAAACGCTTCTCTGAGTTGTTGAAGTCCGAAGCCTCATATCCTCTCACAGACTCCATAAACCTCCAAGATGAAAGGCCTGCAGTTGTCCTAGGTCCCATGGTAGAAGACAGAGATGATTCATCCCCTCCCTTCTACACATCCCTGAACATACATGACAAAGTGATACATAATTGCCTTATGGATTCAGGGGCATCCCACAACCTCATGCCCAAAACTGTCATGGAGGAATTAGGACTGGAAGTCACCCGGGCCTATCATGACCTCTATTCTTTTGACTCCAAAAGGGTGCAATGTTTGGGAGTCATTAAGGACCTGGTGGTTTCGTTGTTTCAGCTACCCATGAAGAGTATGGTCATGGATATTGTGGTAGTTGATGTTCCCCCCAAGTTTGGCATGCTATTGTCAAGATCTTGGATAAAGAGGATGGGGGGAACCTTGCAGATGGATCTCACATATGCTACCATTCCAGTCTTTGGAGGGGAACATAGGAGACTGTACAGAGAAGCCCAACTGGCCTACATAATCAGTGATGAATCCAACCCTACCAATCATCCCATCTATTCTTTGGACACTGATTTAGGCTCCAGTTTACTACAGCTTACCCACACCCCTGAGGCTCCTTTACAGATCAGAAAGCAGCCCATTCTTAATCAAGAGACACCCCCTCCAACCATCTCGGTTTGGAATATGTTCTTTGATGGAGATTCCTCCAGTATGGGTGCAGGTGTCGGGGTGGTATTCATATCCCCCTCTCAAGAGACCATTTCTCTGTCATACAAGCTGGAATTTGAAGTCACCAACAATGTGGCAGAGTATGAGGCTCTAGTTCTGGGATTAAGGGCTGCGCAACAGATGGAAATCAGGGAGATAGCTGTGTTTGGGGACGCAGAACTGATTGTCCAGCAAGTAAAAAATGTTTATCAGGCTAAGAATCCTCGGCTCAGGAATTACAGGAACGAGGCATGGGACTTGGTTGATAATTTCTTCCTGGCTTTTAACATTTCCTACATTCCAAGGGAGGAAAATGCTTCAGCCGACTTCTTAGCTTTCACATCTAGTGTGCTCGAAGTTCCCACGCTGCCCACTGTCGGGTCTGATGTTGAAATAAAGTACAGACCTTCTATACCCGACAATATCAAACACTGGAAGGTGTTTGAAGATGATCAGGAGATCGAGAAATTTCTCCAGTCCATTGGTGACTTTTCCACAATGCACATAGATGAGAATCCTGATGAGGAAGATGACCGTCACCCTGGGGAATTTGTGAATAAAATTGTTGATCACCAGATCATTCAGCTACCGAGCAATCACATTCCGAAAGGACTAATCCCATTAGAAAGATTGTTCAATGGGAATGATGTGGCAGTGAAGGGTAAGGTTTCAGGTGATAATGATGATATAGCTGAATGCAACATAGGCACACCTGAGGAGCCTAAATTGGTCAAGCTGTCAAGGAGTTTGACCAAGGAGCAGAGGGACGGATATACTGAGTTGCTGAGGGAGTTTGCTGATGTGTTTGCATGGACCTACGAAGACCTCAAAACGTATGACACATCAGTCATTGAGCACAAGATCCCACTAAGAGAAGAGGCTAAACCATTCAAGCAGAAGCTGAGACAGATAAATCCCACACTGCTACCTGTCATGGAGAGGGAAGTGAAGAAGTTGTTGGATGCCCAGATCATTGTCCCCTTGAGATATTCTGACTGGGTGGCCAATTTGGTCCCAGTAAGAAATAAAAGTGGCGAAATCAGACTCTGTGTTGATTTCAGAAACCTAAATAGGAGCTCAAGGAAAGATAATTATCCCCTGCCCAACATGGAGCACATATTGCAGAAGGTCACTGGTGATTCCAGGATATCCATGATTGATGGCTTCTCTAGCTACAATCAGATATCAGTCATGCCTGAGGACAGGGAAAAAACAACCTTCACCACTCCTTGGGGCACGTTCATGTATGCCAAAATGCCTTTCGGGCTGATGAATGCAGGAACAACATTTCAGTGAGCCATGTACATAGCCTTCATCGGGGAAAAAGATGAGTTTGTGGTGATTTATCTAGATGACATAACAGTCTTTTCCAAGACTGATAAAGAGCACTGCTGCCACTTAAAAAGAGTCTTCCTGAAGTGTTGGAGGTATGGCCTATCCTTAAACCCCAAGAAATCATTGTTTTCTATGCAGGAGGGAAAACTATTGGGCCATATAGTGTCAGCAGAGGGAGTGAAGATCGATCCTGACAGGGTAGAAGCACTTCAGACCCTACCACTTCCCAGATCTAAGAAGGAAGTTCAGGCCTTTCTGGGGAGGATAAATTTTCTGAGGAGATTTGTTTCAAATTTTGTTGAGTTGGTGAAACACATCACAGCCATGCTCAGGAAGGGGAACGGAGTAAAATGGACTGCTGAACCCAGGGAATCTTTTGTCCAAATAAAGAAGGCGTTGACTGAGGCACCTGTGCTAATCAGTCCCGATTATTCCAAATATTTCTTGATTTTCTCATTTGCTTCTTGTGATACAGTAGCAACAGTCTTATTACAGAAAAACGATCAAGGAAAAGAGCAGCCTATTGCCTTTTTTAGCAAGGCTCTGAGAGATGCAGAGCTCCGGTACGAGATCATGGAGAAGCAGGCTTATGCCCTGGTAAAATCTCTCAAAGCATTCAGAGTCTATGTCTTGCATTCAAAGATCACTTCATATGTCCCTTCCACCTCCGTGAAGGAAATTCTTATGCAGCCTGACATAGACGGGAGAAGGGGTAAATGGATCGCCAAGATCCTGGAATTTGACCTGGAAATCAAGCCCACCAGGCTGATAAAGGGGCAAGGTTTGGCCAAGCTGCTGGCTGAATCCAATTACAAGGCTCTGGGAATCAATTTCATCAACGAGCAAACTGAGCCATCCCACGCACAGTCCCGGAATGCCTTACCACTAGCAGCATGCGCCTGGTACAAGGATATCTTGTACTTTCTACAAGAATTAAGGCCTCCCGATGGGATGGAAAAAAGCAAGGCCAGAGCTCTGAAGCTCAAATCGGTCAGGTATTGTCTCATTGACCGAGCCCTATATTGGAGAGACCCTCTGGGGATACTATTAAGATGTTTGGACCCGCTGCAAGCCCAGAAGGTGATGTTCGATTTTCATAGCAGTCTCTGCGGAGGCCATCATTTTTGGAAGACCACAGCCCACAAAATCCTCCGGGCTGGGTATTACTGGCCTACTTTGTTTACTAATGTCTGCAGGGAAGTCAGGGCTTACATTAAATGCCAGAAGTTCTCAGGTAAGAAGCAGCTCAAATCCCTGCCATTAAAGCCTGTAGTAGTTTCGGCACCCTTTCAGCAGTGGGGATTGGATGTCATCGGAGAGATTCATCCTCCCTCAAGTGGCCAGCACAGGTGGATCCTCACTGCGACTGATTATTTCACCAAGTGGATAGAGGTTGTCCCCACCAGGAGCACTTCTCATAGAGTAATCATCAACCTCTTGGAAGACATCATAGCCAGATTTCGCTGCCCAAGCAGGATTGTCACTGACAATGCTTCCCCCTTCAGGTCAGAGCCTCTGGTCAAATTTTGCGAACAATTTGGGATTTCATTGGTTCACTCTACCCCATACTATCCTCAAGGAAACGGACTGGCAGAGTCCTCCAATAAAATCCTGATCAAGCTTATCAAAAATCTACTAGAAGACAATCAGAGGGCCTGGGACTCAAAGCTCAAATTTTCCCTTTGGGTTGATCGGGTGACAACAAAGAAATCCCTGGGTCTCTCACCTTTCCAACTGGTTTATGGAATAGAGGTCGTCTTCCCCACTCAGCTTGCCTTACCTGTGGCAAATCTCCTCCAGGACTCTGAAGAAGAACCTAACCATGTGATCAGAAGGATTCATCAGATGTTGGAAGTGCAACAGATCAGAGAGCAGGTCCTGGACAGAGCCTACAATCATCAGCAGAAGATCAAGCAGGCTTTTGACAGGAAGAGCAAAAAGAAAGAATTCAAGCAGGGTGATCTG
Organism: Picea engelmannii; assembly: GCA_009831015.1. NCBI lineage: Eukaryota > Viridiplantae > Streptophyta > Pinopsida > Pinales > Pinaceae > Picea > Picea engelmannii. The sequence goes on along the minus strand of ML786796.1, from coordinate 636,670 downwards.
GTGCTCAAATGGGATGCACCCAGGCAGGAAAAGGGAAAACACAGTAAATTTGATGCCCTCTGGTTCGGGCCTTTCAAGATCCTCAAAGTATTTTCGAACAACACTTACAGTTTGCAGGATCTAGAAGGCAAAGAAGTTTTTAGTGGCCCAGTGAATGGGCATTTCTTGAAGAAATGTTTTCTGTGAGCCACAGTTGGCTCTTTTTGTTTTGTTTTGTACATATTGTTTCTGTCGTTGTTTTTTGGACTAATAAATGACTCCATAGCCCAACACCAAAGGCACTGAATCTGCAAAAGAGTTCTTAGAGCATCACAGGGACGACTCTATCCCCCATGGAGCCAGATGTTAGCGATATTTCTTGTAAGGGGGTTAGAATGCAAAAGAACGGGTTAAAACCCACTTGTCCTAAGTTTTGAATGTAAATATGCCCGTGGTAAACAACGAACGGATCTGGATGGCGCACATCCACGCGCCCAAATCAACGGCACATATGAAATTCCGGAACCCCCCCCGCCTTTCTACCTTTAAGCGGAGGGGAGGGGTCCGGAATCGCGAGCGCAACTCTTCAACGGTCCAGATCAGCGCGCCCGGATCAATGGCGATGAAGGCAATTCTGGACCCCCCTTGCCTTTCTACCTTTAAGCGGAGGGGGGGAGCATCCGGAATCGGGCGCGCAGCTTTCCGACGGCTGAGATCTTAGCGCCCGGATGAACGGCGCTCGTGCGATCCACATCATCCTCAGCGGCTCTGTGTTTAGGCCTGCCTGGGCCCTTCTCCCGCCATGATACCTTCCAGAGCCACCTCTCTCCTGCTATCGTGTGTCATCCATCCACCTCCCCTCTATGGTCTGCATGGTCTTCCTTCCTTCTCATCATCCACACACCGCCTACCCCATGTCTCCTTCCCTCCACTTCAGCCTCCCACTAAAAGGTGTCCATCACATCTGCTCTCCTGCCTCCTCCGCTTATCATCTTTTTCCATGTCCCCCCCTGTAACCCTTCTCATGCCTCGCCACTTCTTTTGCGTCCTCACAGTTTCGGCCCCATCACTCCATTCCCGTACCCCCACCTTCCGTGCTAGCCTCCACGCATATCCTTTGAGCCAGTCAGTTATTCCAGGTGGCGACGTGTGAGGTCCTCCACGTCCTGAAGGTGCCGAGTTGGCTGGGCCATTCTCAATCCCGATGAAGCAGTTATTGAAGTAGTTGGTGGTGGTTAGATATCGCCTCCGCCATAATGGGAAAGCACGGCCATGAATTTAAGGCACGTCGATTCGTCGTTGGAACTGTCAAAGAGTCAGATTGCGTTTGACATAAGTTGCACAATCTTTCAGAGGTTGACTGTCAGAAAGCCATGCAGACGCAAAGCTTTCAATGCAGTGTCTTGATTTTGCTATTGTTTTCGTTCTGAGTATATGAAGGCATTTTCGCCATTTTTGTATCTATCGATGGTAGAGCTAAGCTCCCGACTATAAAGTTTCAGCAAATATTCTGGTTTCCTGGTTATGCCTCTGTGTTTGAGATTTCTTGGTTTATGACAAACAGTTTCTTTCTCCATCTATGTTCCATCTCATACCAGGGAGTCCACAGTCAAAGGATTCGCGTGGATTGAATAATCTTGTTATGATAAAGGATTTGTTATGACATTGTTGTGCCCTCTGGTCCTCTGTGTTTGAATGTAAAAGGATTTTGCGTTTGGATTCTTTCTTCTCCAGTCTGTTATAAACCGGATGTTTGTGATAGACCTTCGTACTCTTCTAATGCAAGTCTTCCCCCTACTCACCCTTTACTACGACTCACTGTTTGAAGTTTATCAAGACCTCACTCGTCCATGCATGCCTGGCCTAGTTTCTGAGTTGAGACGATATTGTTCTGAGTCTTTCTCCATTTGATCATCCCTTTAAAACAAATCGTGACATTAAACTGATGGACGGCGGGCTCTGCTCCTGCAAGCAATCCAGGAGTGACTTCCGCCGCCAACAGGTTTGTACTGTTGTGATCTGAACGGTGCAAGAGCATTGGAGCAAAGCTTGGAACAAAAGAGACATAAGGAAAGCGTTCATAAGGTATGTACATAATCCTTATCTCTTAGTTCATTCAATAGGCTAGATCTAGGGAAAGTGTATTATTCTGTCATGATTTGTTCTAGATCCAGGTGGATCTAGGGAGATCGGTTCGTGTCCGCACTTACAGATTTATCCTGAAACATCCCCCCCACCCCTGTCCTCATGTATGAGGGTGGGAATAAAAGAGAAAACCTATTGCATTTTCTCTATTATTCCCCCCCAGCCGCATAATATGTTTTCTCTATTAGTCCGCTCACCCCCACCCTCATATATGAGGGTATATGAGGGTGGGGGTAGAGGGAATAATAGAGAAAACATATTTTGAGGGTGAAAGTGGGGCAAATAATAGAGAAAACATAAGGGTGGGGTGGGTGGAATACTAGAGAAAACATATTATGTTTTCTTTATTATTCCCCACACCCCCACCCTCACCCTCATATTAGGGGTGGAGGGAATAATACAGAACACATAATATGTTTTCACTATTATTCCCGCCACCCCCACCCTCATATTATTTTTTCGCTATTATTCCCTCCATTCTCATATTATGTTTTCTCTATTAGTCCCCCCACCCCCACCATATTATGAGGGTGAGGGTGGGAGTGGGGGGAATAATAGAGTATTATTTCCCCACCCCCACCCTCACCCTCATAATATGATAAAAGATATTACCCTCATATATGAGGGCGTGGGTGGGGTGAGGGGAATGCAAAATAAAACATAATATGGTTTCTCGATTATTCCCCCAACCCCCACACTACACCCTAATTTATGAGGGTGGGGGTGCAGGGAATAATAGAGAAAACATATTACCCTCATATATGAGAGTGGAGGTGGGGAGAATGATAGAGAAAAAATAATATGTTTTCTCTATTATACATCCCACCCCCACCCTCATATATTAGGGTGGGGGTGAGGGGAATAATATAGAAAACATATTACCCTCATATATGAGGGTGGGGTGGAAGGAATAATAGATAAAAACTTTCCATGTTTCCTCTATTATTTCCCCCACTCCCACACTCATAATATGTTTTCTCTATTATTACCCCACCTCCACCCTCATATATGAGGGTTGGGGTGGCAAGAATAATAGAGAAAAAATATTTGTTTTCCTATATCATTCCCCCCACCCCGACCCTCATATAAAACTAATTCATTGACAAAAATATCCCATGGGCGAAAATTGAGCCATTTAGGCCTTGGGGGCTTAACAGGGAGAACTGCTAGCATGACAATGGAATGATGATATGAATGATGATACAATATGATGACAATGCAACAATTTTCATTGATCAGGAAGGAAATCCAAAAGGAACTTGAGTTTTTGGTCTGGTTGCTCAAGAATTGAGACAATTGAATTTCACGAAACTATTTTCGTGAAATTCAATTGTCTCAATTCCTGAGCAACCAGATCAAAAACTCGAGTTCCTTTTGGATTTCCTTCTTGATGAATGACAACTACTACATTTTCATTATATCGTATCATCATTCCATTGTCACGGTAGAATTTCACCCTGTTAAGCCCCGAGGGCCTAAATGGCTCAATTTTCGTCAGTGAGCTATTTTCGTCAATGGATTAGTTTTATATGAGGCTTGGGGTGGGGGAGATAATATAGGAAACAAAATATATTTTCTATATTATTCCCCCCACTCCAACCCTCATATATGAGGTAAATGAGGGTAGGGGTGGGGGGAATAATAGAGGAAACATAATATGTTTCCTCTATTATTCCCCCCACCCCATATGTTTTCTATATTATTCCCCTCACCCCAACCCTCATATATGAGGTATATGAGGGTTGGGGTGGGGTGGGGTGAGGGGAATAATAGAGAAAAAATATTATGTTTCCTCTATTATTCCCCCCACCCAATATGTTTTCTCTATTATTGTGGGGGAAATAATAGAGGAAACATAATAAATGAGGGTAGGGGTGGGGGAAATAATAGAGGAAACATAATAAATGAGGGTTGGGGTAGAGGGAATAATAGAGAAAATGTATTATGTTTCCTATATTATTCTCCCTACTATTCTCCCAACCCAACCCTCATATATGAGGTATATAAGGGTTGAGGTGGGGGTAATAATAGAGAAAATATATTATGTTTCCTCTATTATTGCCCCCACCCTGATCCTCATATACCTCATATATGAGGGTTGGGGTGGGAAGAATAATAGAGAAAATATATTATGTTTCATATATTATTCCCCCGACTCCCATCCTCATATATGAGAGTGGGGTTGGGGGGAATAATAGATAAAACATAACATATTATGTTTTCTCTATTATTCCCCTCACCCTCACCCTCACCCTCATATTTTTTCTCTATTATTCCCTCCACCCCCACCCTTATGCTATATGAGTGTGGGGGTTGGGGGAATAATAGAGAAAACATAATGTAATAATAGAGAAAACATATTTTGTTTTCTCTATTATTCCCGCTTCCCCCACACTCATATATATGAGGGTGGGGGTGGCGGGAATAATAGAGAAAACATAATATGTTTTCTCTATTTTTCCTGCCACCCCCACCATCATGTTTTCTCTATTTTTTCCACCACCCCCACCCTCATATATATGAAGGTGGGGGTCAAGGGAATAATAGAGAAAACATAATATGTTTTCTCTATTATTCCTACCACCCCCACCATCATGTTTTCTCTATTATTCCCACCACCCCCGCCCTGATATATATGAGGGTGGTAGTGGGGGGAATAATAGAGGAAACATAATATGTTTTCTCTATTATTCCCCCCACTGTCACTTTCATATACCCTCATATATAAGGGTGGGGGTAGTGGGAATAATAAAGGAAATATAATATGTTTTGTCTATTATTCCCCCCACTGTTACCCTCATATACCCTCATGTATAAGGGTGGGGGTGGGATTAATAATAGAGAAAAAATATTATGTTTCCTCTATTATTCCCTCCACCCCCACCCTTATATATGTTTTCTCTATTAATCCCCTCACTGCCACCCTCATATACCCTAATATATAAGGGTGGAGGTGGGGGGAATAGTAGAAAAAACATATTATGTTTCCTCTATTATTTCCCCCACCCCCACCATTATATATGAGGGTAGGGGTGGGAAGAATAATAGAGAAAACATTAATAATGTTTTATCTAATATTACATCCACCCCCACTCTTATTAATGTTTTCTCTAATATTACCCCCACGCCCACTCTCACCCCCACCCTTATTAATGTTTTCTCTATTATTCCCCCAATATATCTGAGGGTGAGGGTGGGAGGGTTACTAGAGAAAACATTATTAATGTTGTCTCTATTATTCCCCACACCCTCACCCTCATATATGAGGGTGGGGATGGAGGAATTAATAGAGATAATATTATTATGTTCTCTCTATTAATTCCCCCACCCCCACCCTCATATATGAGGACCCCCACCCTCATATATGAGGGTATGAGGGTGGGTGTGGAGGGATTAATAGAGAGAAAATTATTATGTTATCTCTATTAATTCCCCCACCCCCACCCTCATATATGAGGGTGAGTATGGGAGGACTAATAGAGAGAACATTATTAACGTTCCCTCTATTAATTCCCCCACCCCCATCCTCATATATGAGGGTGAATGAGGGTGGGTATGGGGGTATTAATAGAGAGAAAATTATTAATGTTCTCTCTATCAATTCCCCCACCTCCACCCTCATATGAGGGGATTAATAGAGAGAACATTATTACGTTCTCTCTATTAATTCCCCCAACCCCCACCTTTAGATTAATGGGGGGATTAATAGAGAGAACATAATAATGTTATCTTTATTAATCCCCCCACCCCCACCCTCACCCTCAGATTAATAGTGGGATTAATAGAGAAAACATAATAATGTTCTCTTTACTAATCCCCCCACCCCCACCCTCACCCTCGGATTAATAAAGAGAATGGGTGTGGGGGGATTAATGGAGAAAACATTATTATGTTATCTCTATTAATCCCCCTATATGAGGGTGAGGGTGGCGGTGGGGGGAATAATACAGAGAAAATTAAATGAGGACGGGGGGAGGGAGTAATAGAGAGAAAATTATTGTGTTCTCGCTATTAATCCCCCTATATGAGGGTGAGGGTTGGGGGTGGGGGGATTAATAGCGAGAACACAATAATTTTCTCTCTATTACTCCCTCCCCCCATCCTCATTTAATTTTCTTTGTATTATATGAGGATGGGGGTGGGGGGATTAATAGCGAGAACATAATAATATTCTCTCAATTATTCCCCCAACCCAACCCTTATATATGAGGGTAGGGTTGGTGGGATTAATAGAGAGAACATAATATTGTTCTCTCTATTATTCCCCTAATATGAGGGTGGGGTTGGGGGGATTAATAGAGAGAATATTATAATGTTCTCTCTATTAATCTCCCCACCCCCACCATCATATGGGGGGAATAATAGAGAGAAAATTATTATGTTCTCTCTATTAATCCCTCCACCTCCACCCTCATAGAAAACATATATGAGGGTTTGGGTGAGGGGAATGATAGAGTAAACATATATGAGGGTGGGTGTGGGGGGAATAATAGAGAAAACATACTATTTTTTCTCTATTATTCTCCCCACCCTCATATATGTTTTCTCTCTTATTCCCCCCACTATATGAGGTTGGGGGTGGGGGGAATAATAGAGAAAACATATATGAGGGTGGGTGTAGCGGGAATAATAGAGAAAACACATATGAGGGTAAGGATGGGAAAAATAATATAGAAAATGTATTTTCCTCGCACCACCACCCTCACCCTCACCCTCACCCTCATATATGTTTTTTATATGAGGGTGGGGTTTTGGGGAATAATAGAGAAAACATATTATGTTTTATCTATTATTCCCTCCACCCCCACCCTCTTATATGGTTTCTCTATTATATGAGGGCGGGGATGGAGGGACTAATAGAGAAAACATATATGAGGGTGGGGTTTGGGGGAATAATATATAAAACATATTAAATCATATATGAGGGTGGGGATACAGGGAATAATAGAGAAACCATATATGAGGGTGGGAGTGCGGGGAATAATAGAGAAAACATAATATATGAGGATATAATAGGGGGGTATGAGGGTGGGGGTAGAGGGAATAATAAAGAAAAAATATTTTGTGTTCTCTATTATTCCCCTCACCCCCACCCTCATATATGGGGGTGGGGGGAATAATAGAGAACACATAATATGTGTAATCTAATATATCAGGGTGGGGGTGGGGGGAATAATAGATAACACATATTACATTTTCTTTATTATTCCCCCCACCCCGATATGAGGGTGGGGGTAGGAGGAATAATAGAGAAAATGTAATATTTTTTCTTTATTATTAGGGTGGGGGTGGGGAGAATAATAGAGAACACATAATATGTGGGGGTGGGGAGAATAATAGAGAACAAATTGTTGGTTGTGGAGCCTGATTATCTTTCTGATTTAGAGGTCCTTTCTTTCAGCCGTATTTATACCCCATGAAGTATTTACACCCTATAAGTATGTACACTCTTCCACGTGGGGGAGTGCAGAGGGGGGTACCCCCTCTGCGGGGTCCGGGGGGACTATCCCCCGGGCTGGGGGGTTTGGGGGCAAGCGGGCCCCCAGCGGGGGTTCGGGGGTGAAGCCCCCGATAAAAAAATTGCCTTGTAAAAGTATATTGTAATTTCATTGTAAATCTGGACCGTTCATTATAAGGTCACAGATCTAACGGTAGAGATTATGTTAGGGTTTTTTGCCCCTCTTTTATGAGGGAAATGTATCACAGCTATGATTGATGGTGAATATTGTATTCTGAGAGAGGAGACTGTGAGAGAAAGAAGAGGAAATTACAATGGGTTTTGTTGTAGGTTGTATCCCTTCATTTACTGGATAATAATAAAGGAAGGACCTGGCAATTTCTCTGGTGGACGTAGCCACCACTGGGTGAACCACATAAATCTGTGTCTCTCTTGTATTGTGTGTCTTCCGTGTTTTGTTTTTGCATTTGTTTTATTTTATTGCTCCACACTCATGTTTTTCTAACAATTGGTATCAGAGCGTAAGGTAACTCGCAAGAAAAAAGAGGGTTCCTGGTTCGAGTGGGAGCAATGTCAGAAGATGGAAAGTTTAGGGTCAAGAAATTTAACGGCCAAAACTACCAGTTATGGAAGATGCAGATGGAAGACTATTTATATCAGAAGGATCTATTCCTACCATTGAGCGGAGTAGCAAAGAAGTCGGCGGCCATGAAGGACGAAGAATGGGAGATTCTTGACAGAAAGGCTCTAGGAACGATATGGTTGAGCCTGGCAGCATCGGTGGCTTTCAATATTTCGAAAGAAAATACAATGAAGGGTTTGATGGACGCGTTGGCCAAATTATATGAAAAACCCTCGATGTCAAATAAGGTATTTCTAATGAAGAGATTATTTAATATGAAGATGTCAGAAGGTGGGTCTGTTGTAGATCATTTAAATGAATTTAATATGGTTACTAATCAACTAAGTTCTGTAAAATTGGACTTTGATGATGAGTTTAGGGATCTTCTAATCTTGTGCTCATTGCCAGAAAGATGGAATGGCTTGGTCACGGTTGTAAGTAACTCTGTCTCTGGTTCAAATACTTTAAAAATTGATGATTTTGTTGGTGTTATCCTTAGTGAGGAAATGCGACGAAAAAACACAGGTGAGACATCAGGAAATGCGTTGAACATGGAGAACAGGGGAAGACAAAAGGATAGAGGAAAGGGCTCAGGAAACCGCGAAAATTCTAGGAAGGGAAGATCCAAATCCAGACTTGGAAAGATAGAGTGTTGGAATTGTGGGAAGAAAGGACATCTGAA
>ML786796.1:596211-612220 GCA_009831015.1 Picea engelmannii | reverse complement strand
TGTTCTCTATTATTCCCCCCACCCTCATATAATATATGAGGGTAAGGGTGAGGGGAATAATAGAGAAAACATAATATGTGTTCTCTATTATCTCCCCCACCCCCACCCTCATATAATATGAGGGTGGGGGTAGGGGTAATAATAGAGAACACATATTATGTTTTCTCTATTATTCCCTAATGAGGGTGGGGGTGCGGGGAATAATAGAGAAAACATAATATGTGTTCTCTATTATTACGCCTACCCCCACCCTCATATAATATGAGGGTGGGGGTAAAAATAGAGAACACATATTATGTTTTATCTATTATTTCCCCCACCCCCACCTTCATATTATATGAGGGTGGGGATGGGGGGAATAATAGAGAAAACATAATATGTGTTCTATGTTATTCCCCCCACCCTCACCGGGGGAATAATAGAGAAAACATAATATGTGTTCTATGTTATTCCCCCCACCCTCACCCCCACCCCCACCCTCATGGGGGTGGGGAGAATAATAGAGAACACATGTTATGTTTTCTCTATTATTCCCCACACCCCCACCCTCACCCTCATATTATATGAGGGTGGGTTTGGGGGGAATAATAGAGAAAAAATAATATGTGTTCTCTATTGTTCCCCTCACCCCCACCCTCATATAATATGAGGGTGGGGGTGGAGGGAATAATAGAGAACACTCATATTATATGAGGGTTGGGGTGGTAGGGGAAATACATAAAACATGATATGTGTTCTCTAGTATTCCCCTCACCCCTACCCTCATATAATACGAGGGTGGGAGTGGAGGGAATAATAGAGAACACATAAAGGGTGGGGGTAGGGGGAATAATAGAGAACACATATTATGTTTTCTCTATTATTCCCCCCACCATAATATGAGGGTGAGGGTGGGGGTGGAGGGAATAATTGAGAACACATAAAGAGTGGGAGTGGGGCGAATAATAGAGAACACATATTATGTTTTCTCTATTATTCCCCCCACCTCCACCCTCACCCTCATATTATATGTGGGAGTGGGGGGAATAATAGAGAAAACATAATATGTGTTCACTATTATTCCCCACACCCCCGCCCTCATTCCCCACACCCCCGCCCTCATATATAGAGAAAACATAATATGTGTTCTCTATTATTCCCCCCATCCCCACCCTCATATAGAGCAAACATAATATGCGTTATCTATATATATGTGGGGAGGGTGATTCCGGGAATGTCTTTTCCCCCTCTTCACGCGACCTACCTGTGAGGGCAGGCTGCGGGGAGAGGGTGAAAGGAAATTCCCAGAATCACCCTCCCCTCCATTTGAATTGAAATTCAAGTGAAATGAGGGACGAGCAGTTCGGGGAAGTCACCATTTTTCCTTTTGTTCATTAAAAACAAAAAAAATTGAATAAATGAATAAACTATAATTTTTTCCTTTTTTTAAATTATAATTTTCATATATATATATCGCTTTTGTTTTAAAAATTGGCTTTTGGGGGATTTATGTTTATAATTCTCTTATGTTTTTAGATCATAATGTTTTTAAAATTAAAACGCTCATTTATATATAGATATTAGAAAAAACATGTTTTTTCTTTCATTTTAGGTTTTTTCACACACACATATATTATTTTTGTTAATTAATTAAGTTTTATCTTTTTATGATTTTATTTGCAAGAATTTCGGTTTTTTAGGCAATATTCCAAAAAACGTTGCAACTTTAAGTCGAAAAAAAAAATGTGCTACTTATAGCATCACATTTTTATTCATTGGTTTATTTCATGGTTTTTGTTCAAAATGATGTCAATTGTAAGTATGTGGCTTCAAACAAATCATGATGTTAAACTTGAAGAAAAAGGGGTGTTACTACTAGCACCACTTTCAGTTTCGGAGGCTGATTTTAAGGTTTTTGTTTAGAATGGTACTGGTTATAGAGACCATGATTTCAACCAAGTTGTAATTTTAACCTTGAAAAAATAAGGTTGTTATTATGAGCACCACTTTTTGTTTTGAGAATCAATTTTAAGGTTTTTATTTGCAACTTTACATATAACGGCTGCAAAATTTTGTAATTCTGAAAGAAAGAAAAAAAAAAAAAGTGCTACTAGTAGCACCATTTTTTGAAACGGGGGTAAAAATAGCCACTAAATGTGAGCTCTTAAGAAAAGATAACTCTGGAGATTTCTTGTTAAGTTGGTAATTGTGTTCATCATCCACACTTATATAATAAACAATTGACTTATTATACATGTTGATAGGAAGGTCATATTGTAATCCTTTATGGTCAAAATACATTTTGACCTTTTATTAGTTCATTGATTTTTTTATTTTTTTTAATGTTTAACATTACACAACGAAAAATTAAAATATATAAATATACAAAAAAATCAATTATCTTGAATTTGATTTGTCAACAGTGGGGTACGACTTTGAAGTGACCATTTCTTGTCTTATTTCGAGTGGCGCTCATTTAAAATAAAATTTTGAAATTTATGATGGCATGTCTTTCTATATTGTGTTTTTGTTCTACTCTTAATGTGCTGACATATCGATGGATCTTGAGTTGCTTTGGGATTTTCGATAAGATATTTCTATTAATGATTATTCTTGTGGCTTGTGTTTCTGTCATGCTCTTAGCATGTATTTCCGTCTTGCTCTTAATGCAGTTACAGGACACCATTATAACGAAGGATCTGGAGTTGTGCTTTGGGATTTTTATAGTGTGAATTAGTTTTGTTGTCAATGCTTACGTCATGTGGCATGTTCTCCATTTGGGTGGATTAGATACTACTATTAATTCTTACCTCCTCATACATTTATTAGTCTCTGCAATGATAATCTAATCAGTTTCCGCCAAATTCTTGTTATGATTGTAATAGCAACCTCCATGAGAATTGAAATAACAACCTTTATGGTAATCGAATTGTTTTCTTGACCTTCATGCCTAATACTCTGTTTTTTTTAACATGTTTAGTTCTTTTCTTTTCTTTCTTGGTTGACATGTGTATGCTTCATTACATAATGATGAAATACAATCCATAGATGCTTGTTGTTGTTGTCGTCTACACTGCTCAATGCACTTTGAATAAAAATCCATGTTAGAGTAAAATACTTACCCTTCACACTGGATACTCTGAAGCATACTTAAGTAAGTATTCTAGTTTTTAAAGGAATCATGCTTCTAGTGGGTTTATTGTCCTAAAATTTCCTACTCCTAGACATCTTAAGTTTCCTCATTAGTTACAAGAAGGAAAATTGTAGATTATAATAACCAAAACATTGATCAGTTGCAGCCAAAACATGGTGTACTGGCCAGCTATGTGTTGGCAGTAATCTACTCATATCCTGTCTGAATTGTATCTAATACTAGACAATGTAAGGAATGGTTATTGTGCACATCAAACTATCTAGGGTGTATGGACATTTAGTTAACTTTCTACATTGTGATGTAATGAAATTTATTTGGCTTGTTCCAGGTAATGCGTGGATTTCCTGGTTGACTTCCAACTGAATGTAGAAGGAAATACGCTCAAAGTTGTTCATGAAAAGTATTCAAAACCATTTTTTGGCTCTGTTTCTTCTTTAAGCCCTACCAACTTACCTACGGTAAAAGTTGCAGCTCCAACAACTGAGAACTGTGCACACGATATTTACTTAAGGAAGCCTTATTGAAGGTTACCCGTTCATCCAATCGGGATAAAACCTATCACCGGTGTAACTACTAACATGATTTTTTTGGTTATGTTTATGTAAATAGCCCTTGACAATACCTATAAATTTCTAGTTGATTTTTTTCATACCTTGAAATTCTCATTAATTCTGAACAATTAATTTTCATTAGCAAGATGAATGTTGGATGTTTTGAATTGTTCTTTTCGAACTCACATAGATTGGTAACATCCCTATACTTATGAATTTCAATGCAATACGGTTTTATTTATCACCGTAACCTTGGATTTTTAAAGAAAATAGGAGATCATAAGAATTATGTAATCATATTTTTTCAATTATGATTTATCATTTGACAATCTTTCTCGATGAATACTTTGCTTAATAACATCTCTGTAAATAAAAAGAGAAATTGTGATTTTTTCAGTGTCTAAAATTAAATAGGCCTATGTTTCAAATTTTCAAGGCATCCTTGGTAAAAAAATGTGATTTTTCATAGAACAAGAAGCATGAATGAAACTCAAAAGCGAATTATTCTGTAGTTTATCTTGAGAAAAGAGCCTAGAAAAAAATATTCTATAAACCAAGACCCATGACCTACTGTGGATAATATCGTCGATCATAACATTTGTATCATCCCCTCTGTTAGATAACACTCTTGATCATAATATTGCATTGGGGTAATTATGCTATGCACCTAGTGTTCCATTGTTGCTTTTGTTATTGGTAGATTGTTTTTTTCTTTCTAATTGATATTAGTATATTTTTTTTTCACTAGAAAATGTGATAAACTCTATTCCATCAATTTGGAACCTCATATTATTCATAATTGCATTATTGTGGCACACCCAACCCCTAAGTGTCATTTTAAGGGATGGGGTATTGAAACTATCTCTTTTCTCAGCTATCTCGATCTCCTCTTTTATTTATCATTCATCGTCTTCTTCTCATCAAGAGCTTTCCAACAGTGGTTATTTCACTCAAAATTGAGTCCTAGATTGAAAGTTATGACCTTTTCAAAGTTTTGTGGTCTTCGACCTATATACCATTGACATGTGGTGTCCGTGTGACACCTCGACACACTCATCATCTATCATGAAGACTATGTTTCACCTACGTAGTGCCAGTGAAATTCTGCCACCAAGAGAGTTTTCTCCATGCAGGACCGTCGGAGCTATAGCTCAGACTCCTTGCTAGTACTCTCATAACTCTCCTTCGATGGATATGGTATCGAAGAGTATTCCCTTTCGATTCCATCCATTCGGAGCCAAAATGGCTCGAGTAGTTTCCTTACTCCAAAACTAGGGTATTGAGGAATATACCCTTCTCCTGAAGGGACGATCATGAGTGTAAGTCGCAATATCTCAATAGACAGTTGAGATTGATTCGACACTTGAGGCTCTCTCTCCAGGTTGACCCCACTTGACTCATCCACTTATGGGTAAGTGACACCTACCACTCTAAACTCACTCCAATTGCATCGCTGGTAAGCCACGTCAACCATGAAGTTATAACTTCGTTCAATTATCTAAGACAGGGCTCATGAAAAATCGATGGCTATCATGTTGTCTCTACATTTTCTGACCTACAGTCGAGATATTCCCTACATCAGACTCACACTTCTAAGCCATCGAAGGATTTCTCTAAATCCATCAAGGCCATACTCCAAAAGCTATCAATGTTGAGCTAACTGGGCCCGTTCTCAATCCATTCACCTAAGAAATTGTTGATAGGCGTCTTCACATTGACTCTCCCCATCAACTCTCACCCTCCTAACCTACAAGTGGGGCCCATAATGATCAACGACTAGAATCTTATCCCTCCCGCTTACAAATCTACAGTTCACACTAGCCTAACTTCAGAACCTTTTCGTTAGGGTTATTCTCATGGTACATGAGATTTCCTCTTGAAAGTCTCACTATGACAAGTTTGTTTCAGAGTCCTTCCCACAACGTCCGAGGGATCTCTCTGACATGGTGATTGTGACTTCACATCGATCAACGGTCATGATCTCTTCTGATCAACGATTGTTGTCCCTCACTGACCAACACATGGTTTACGGAGTCATAGTTGTCTTCTCTAAGGACTTGGCCATTTTTCGAGTCCCACAAGACTTCGGTTTCTGATTTTTAAGGACTCAAGATGGTCCTGAGCCTCTACTAACTGTCGAACTTAAGGCTAAGGTCTCACATGAGTTGCAGGCTCTCTACACAGGGAACATATATGATATTTGAACAGGTAGCAGTTTGTGTTCATTTATTTTTTACAATTTAACCAAGCGTTAGTATACATCACAACATAGCTCATCTTACGGCATTCAAGAAATAGGTTAAGTATACAAACAATCTCTTTAATTTAAACATTCATATGTACTAAAACTCAATTGTTCTATTCAAGAGAATTCACATAAATCATTCACAGTCAGTTCAATACAAATGAACACTTATCTGATAAAGGGATTATCCAATCCAACTGATTGAGAGAGGATTTGTTTCCTCCCAACCTTAGGCCTTGTTGTAGAGTCACTTCTCACAACACCCCACCCTCATTCCAATCCATGATACCACCAAGGAAACTGACTCAGCAGGGCTCCAAGTCTGCGATGATCTTAGAAGGTTACTCTCCTTCCCTCTGACACAACATAAGTTTCCACTTCCCACTGATATATGGGTCTCTATAGGTTTATCAGGTGGTTTCTCAACTACATTTACTCTGCACAAAAGAGTCAATTCTCTGCTTAACAGTCCCTCAATGACCTCCCCTTACCAGTGTTGGTTTATGTCCAGTAAGCACCAAGTTGCAACCCATTATTTCTCTAGTTCGGGAATCTAGGTCATCTCTGTTCGGGGTGATCATCATCAACTTGGAAAAGATTTATATTTTCTTCCAGAAATATATCCTTTTCTTTCTCACTCAAGGCATCTACGCTTCTATGCTATGTTGCTCGTCACTGATCCTTTTTCTCTTCTCTGTGCATCTAAGTTTTTCCATCTGCTCTCTCATGTTGTTTGCACTGCCTTCTTCCTTCTCTTCCCTCTTCTCCATCCTCTCGAGCTCTCTATTGAGTCCTGCAAATGTAATCTACATTCCACCCTTTTTCAATCTGAAGGGGCAGTTTGTGGTATATTCCTATCAGTGATTCAATTGGTCATTCTTTCTACACATGGGCCAGTTGCAACATTCATTACTACCCAACCACCTTTATGACCTTCTCTTTAATGTTCACATGGTCTCTTTGATCTGGATTTTATGAGGAGAACGAAAATGAATACATATTATTATTATTATTAACACAAGGAAACAAGAATAACAGAGATTCAATAACATAGATAGATTAAAATTGGTTTCTATTCAATAATAAAAATATGTTGAAACTGTAAAATGCAGCGAAAAACAAACTTGCTAGAATGGTGGTGTCTTATCTTTGAGAAGAGATGTGAATGATGCACTCATTCACAAGAATATGGTTACAATGAGGCTCTCCAAATTTTTTTATAGTAAACATGAATTCCAAAACCCTAGACATCCAAAAACCTAACCCTAGGAGATGAATCGCCAAAAGTCATGTGGGCCCTGTTGGGGTAAGCTAGTACATCAACTTCTTGGGGTCGTAACTTTTGCATATGATCTATGTTTTAGGTGCATGATAGCCCATTGGAAAGGTCTATCCGAGGAATACATGTGTTTCCATCAGAATCTGACATTGTCTATAATATGACTATGGTTATCCCTAAAAACGTTGTTTAGGGCCTCAAAACTGCCCCGGAAGTCAGGGATCCGAAAACTAGGAAAAAAATGCCAAACTGAAAAACTGCCAAAATGAGCCAATTGGAATAGGTGGGAGGCCATCGAAATCCATCTGGATCAATCCTCCCTCCTTAGGAAGAAATTTTCTCCATTTCATTGAGTGCCCCCATCAGATGACAAATTTTTTGTTGAATTTGGCCCCAGGTGAGCCACTTGCCTTGGTGCAGGAGCTGCCCTGCTTTGAAAATCTAGTAAAGTTGGATCCTTTTCTGGTGAGTTCCCTTGACTTGTGTGTCCACAATCTGATCATTGGATGCATTTTGAATGCATTTGGGGTTTAGATATGTTGGTGTCAAATGTTCTGCTATCTTTGAGGTGTCCAATAATGGTGGGAAGTATGGCCAAAGGAGATCCACATTGAACATTGCGTGCAGGCCAAGGAAAGGAGGAATGTTGAGCTAAAAATCATTATCACCCATAGCCTTGGTGATGGTGTAAGGTATGTAATGGAGTGGTTAAAGATTCTAATGGGGCCATGTAAGGTGTTCTTTCTGCAAGTGTAACCACACTTTGTCTCCAACCTAAAACTTGTGTGGAACTTGGTGTTGATCATGGCGCTGCTTGTACTTGGCATTGGACTCCTGTAAAATATCCTGGACCTATTAGCGAATGTGTTGGATCTTCTCAATAAACTAGGAGGATTTTTCAACTTCATTTGGAGCAGGTGATGAATTAGTCGGGGTGGCCACAAGAGGTAATGTGACATCCATGGGACCCAATGGTTGGAATCCCAACACGACCTGAAAGGGGTTGTGACCGGTTGAGCTGTGTAGGGATCTGTTGTAGCTATGTTGAACATAAGGAATACTCTCATCCCATGTGCGGGGGTGCTTGGAATTGTACATGTGTAGGATATGCACTATCATCCAATTGATTACCTCAATTTGGCCATGTGTCTGGGGGTGAAAGGGAGTGAACTTGGTGAGCTTGGTGTCCAGTAGTGACCAGAGGCTCAACCAGAATGTGTTGAGGAACCAACTGTCCTGATATGAGACAATGGTTTGTGGTATTCCAAAATGCATCCAGACTCATTCGAATAAGATCTTGGAAGTGGCCTCTATTGTAATTCTCTTCTTGCAGGCAGCTAGGATCACCATCTTGGAAAAACGATCAACAACCACAAGGACACAGTCGTTGCCCCTCTTGGTGGATGGAAGGCTTGACATGTAGTCCATTAAGATGGATTCCCATGGCCTGTCAAGAGTAGGTAGGGGGTGTACAGGCCTTGTTTCTTTGTGGTCGGTTTAATAATAGCGTAGGCAGTGTAGGACCTGATAGACTTGCTGACATCCTGTCGAAGTTTTGGCTAGTAGAAATGTTTCTGTAGCACTGCTACTATCTTTTCGACACTGAAGTGTCCTACCACCCGACTGTAGTGGGATTCCCAAATAAGATTCACTTTCTCACTTGATGGAACGTATAGATGGCTTAGTCGGCACAATATCCTATCCTGAAGATGGAAATTAGCAACAACTTAGTTTGTGCCCAACATTTGGTATGTGGTGGTGAAGTCAGGGTCTGTCTCATAGAGGTTGGGCCATCTATAGGTCTCATGGCCATAGGAGTCTAGCACCATGGTGAGTGTCACGACTGGATATCAACTGAGGTAATCAACAACTCGATTGGTACTACCTGTTTTATACTTTATGTTGAGGTGGAACTGCTGCAAGTATGTGGACCACTTCTGATGGCGCTCATTCTACAATTTTCCCTGTGTTTGCATGAACTGCAGTGTTTTATTATCCATCTGGATGATTGTCTCCTTCCCAAGAATGTAATGTCTCCACTGGAGGCAGACTTGCACAATGGAGTACATTTATTTGTCGTAAGTAGGGTACTTATAAACAACAACTGATAGTGTCTCACTATGGTAGGCCACGGGGTGGTCGTGCTGAGTGAGAACTGCACCCACAACATAGTCTGAAGCATCTGTCTCGATCTCAAAGGGATGATCCAAGTTCGGTAATGAAAGTACTGGCACTGAGAACAAGCATTGCTTTAAATCATCGATCACTTGTTGTTGGGATAGGCCCCACATAAATTTTTCCTTACCACCACCCATTTTTACTTGGCTAAGGGCCCATGCAATATGGGAGAATCCCAACACAAACCTACGATAAACATTGGCAATGCCTAAGAAGCTTCGAATCTCAGTGAGTGTGGTTGGGGCTAGTCAGTCACGGATGACCTGGATCTTGGTTGGATATACATGCACACCGTATTGATCCATGACGTAGCCTAGTTACTGGACCCTATCCATGCTGAAGGATCATTTTTCCAGGCTGGCATATAGCTTGTGTTGCTGCAGGGTGTGCAAAACCTATTGAATGTGCTGCAAGTGTTCTGCCAACATTTTTTGTATGGAATCCAAGTCTTGAGACTTAGCAAGAGGCTAAATCGATGTAGAGGTGCGATAAACTGGAGGAGGGGGGCACATCTAGCGGACGGGGCTAAGTTTAGCGGAAGTGTGAAGTTGATGGGACCCAGAGGGTCACAGATCATGGGTGCAACAGATCAACGATCATGGATCATATCAGACCGATAACTAGCGCGAAGGTTAATTTTCTAAAAGCGGGCCAATAAGAATACCATGGTTTCGTCTTGAGATCATGTGGCACCACCGAATGCATATCGGGGAGAAAAATAGGTGAACTCGAAACCACTCAATCACTCCCCGAAATCACGTGTCAAATCTCATTAAACATTTTAAATCCAAAGGTGACATGTGGAAAGGAAAATTGATGGCTATTCAAATCATCTCGAGACACTTGTGTGGGCGCCATTCGTCTATAAGATGCCAAGTAAGCACCGCCAAATGACTGATTTAAAGACTCATCATTGGAAATTGATGGTCGAACGTGACAAGTCTCTATCCCTGTAAGGAATTTCGTCGGTATCCCATGATTAGATCTCAATGGAGACTATTACTCAAAACACAGGTGAAATTAATCTATTTCGGGTAATTGGCATTTTATTCTAGAGCGGGATAATCGCAAATCGAACCATTCATCCAATTCTTGTACTGTTGAGAGAAATAGGCTCCTGCTTCTAGGAAAACCATAGGACTTGTAGGAGAAATATCTGGCGGCCTTCAACAAACTAGGAAATTTGAATAGTAGGACAAAACTATCAATGAAGAATAAAGAAAGGCTTCTTGTGCAAATACTGGCAACAAAATTTCACACAAAATTTGTAGATGAACCAGGATCAGGTGAAGAAATCAGATTGAATCCTATCATGAAATATTTGATCATTAATGGATATGAAGACAGATGCTACATGCAAGCTGGAAAGAGTAAAAAAAACAAGCGACGGGAGAAGGAGACTAAAGCTGGAACAGTCGAAGGTACCGGAGAAAACCAACCTGTTTGGCTTGACACCTTAAAGGAAGAGATTGCAAACCTAAAATAAATTACAAGCTAAATTAAGTATATTTCGGGAATCTTGTGTTGATGCAGCCAAGTGGCATTCATGGCAAAGATCTAAAATTTTTGGTTTTTATGTTTATAACGTTCCTGAGAAAGTAGGAGTTCGGTTTTGGTATGTTACTCCCTCTGTGACTGATATCTATTTTTGGAATCTTGGAGAATATTATCCATTTTGAATCTCATTGTAGTTTATCTATATATATTGTTAAAAGATAAATGAATGGTTGGACTTACCGGAGAAGGGCCTACCCTTGTAGCAGGAGAACTTTGTAATTTCTTATGAATTTTAATATAAGCAAATAAGGTTTTCTTAGATAGCTGAGATTCATCACGGTGTTGATGTTCAGTATGTTTTCTTGTATTTCATATTCATGAATGTGTTTTTGTTGCTAGTAGTAATCTTTAAGTAATAGAAGTAATTCATCTTGTTGGTGCTCCTTCTCACATCGATTATACTTGTTATGTGTTTATTGGTTTCTGGTTCAGAATTCACCCATTATAGGTGCTATGTTTTCAGCAGTTGGCCTTTATGTTTCTTCTTCTAATACTATACCAAGATATTCACCTTCTATTAGACACCTCTTGCTGATAGTAATGTTTCCTTTCTTTTCCTCTACCATCTCATATTACTTATTTAGCTGAACATCATACCTATTTTTCCTCTGTTCCCTCTGGAATACAAAGCTTATAAGTGTTCATTCATTTTAAAGAATTGACCCCATTTCCCAATGGCCCTGCTCTCTTGTTTTGTCTTACCACTTTAAAATTTTACTCCATGGCAGAATCTGACCTCTGTGGGCGCATTGCCAAATCCTTTGAGTATTTAAAATAGTTATATGCCCGAGAGAGCCCTCTCTGGTTGGAAGGGTCAGAATCCAACCTAAAGTTGGTTGAAATAGTTACCTTTGTCATTTGTTTTATCAGCCGAACAAATTTACAGAGTGCTAACATTCAGGCGTCGTTAGCAGGGAACAAAGGTGAAATCTTCCCTGGGAGAAATGAAAAAGTTTAGATTTGAGTACTGATGGTGAAAAGTATTCAGACACAGAAAGTTTGTACATCATTCACCTGGCGGCTCCATTTTCAAGAATCTAGAATTCAAAATTCTTATGGTGATTCCATTGTCTAAAGACTCAGTAGCCTAAAGATTTTATTGACCGCTCCACTCAAGCTTCAAATGTGATTTAGAGACTCCACTGGAAGATGAGATCCCTTGACAAAGGTATGAAAGGACATCATGGGAGAAAACAAGTACCTAAAGTTGAGTTTTTTCAAGGACATAATATTCTTTGTTATTAATTACCTTTTGTCTATTCTTGAACATGCTAAGCAAATTGTTCTTTACCGGTTGCATGCAAATTATGATCATGATAATCTAGAAATTGTTTATCCTCCTCTTAAATTTATACAGATATCTCCTCAGTTTATCACTAATTTTGATCAAAATCTCTCGTTTGATCCATGTGATAACCATGACCAAGTTGATGAGCCTCATCAAACCAAGGATGATATATCACCTCTTGTACTTGATCCAACACCCTGCAAGACTCAACATATATACAGACCCTTAAAATTACCTCACATCCTTCATGATTTTTCTCCAAAGAACTATAAGTACCTACTTGTGTTTGATGGGGAACCTGATGCCATCACATCGGAAAAACACATCCAAGAGTTTGAACATTTTATAGATTTGTTTGAGATTGACCATGACAATGTTTGTATGAGGTCCTTCTCTCAATCCTTGAAAGGAGATACCAAACAATGGTTTAAACATTTGTAGCCAGAGACAATTATCTCATGGGAAGAATTGAAGAATGTTTTTTCGAATTTTTGGGGCAGGAAGAAATCGTTGGGTCTACAACTTACAAAATTCTATGCCTTGAAAGGGAAAAGAAATGAAACTATTTCTACATTTAGTAGAATCTTTTCCAGTACTTATTACGATCTTCCCAAATAAATTCAACCCACTAAAGTTGTTGCCATGCTCCAGTATGCCACTACTCTTCATCCAGATTTGTTTTTCCTCCTGATGGAAAGAAGACCCAAGACCTTACAACAAATATTTAATGATTCTCAGGAGGTTCAACGCAATATCCAAGCATGTGAACAAATTCTAAATGAGGGTTTGGATGCTCCAGAACATGAAAGTGAATATGAACAGAGACCAATTGATTGGAATCTTGAGCATAAAATTGATAATATCATAGGTCCTCTTGAAGTTTTGAATGCTAATGATTTTGAAAAGGATTATATTCCACTTACTAAAAGAGAGGGCACTTATGTAGTTTCTGATCCACCCCATGCTAAGCATGGAGCTGATTGTTTCATGTATTCATTTGTAGACAGTCAAGAAGATGAGTTTGCAAATCAACTTGTTGAGGAATATGTTGATGTCCCAAGATTTTTCTTGTTAGATAATATTGCAGATGTTTTTGATTTGCCTATATATGATGAATATGATGATGATTGTGAAGTTGACCTTTTAGAACAACCAACTACATTTCCTCTATCAAAAAATGTTCCTTTCTAGCAGTGTAGTGAGAGCAATCAACCTACATATCACAGTTTCAAATAAGAAAGTATTGAAATAGATGAAGGAAATTATTTACCTTTATGATTTTATTCATTTAAATTGTTGAAAGAAAATGCCAAAATCATCATTGAAACAAAGGAAGGTGTGATGATGCCAAATCACACTAATTCACTGAAACAAATTGATAAGAAATTGCAGCCATTGGTCAGAGATGAATCTGAACATGAGCGTGTTCAACAATCCAAAGAAATTGAAAAATGTGCATATGACAGAATTGAAGAAAATGAGGAAATTTTTGAATCAGGAGTAAGAACCTTGCCATTATGTTTTTCTTCTTTCAAATTGCTCAAGAAAAATGTTAATAATGGTTCCAATTAGAAACCCTCTGGGCATGATGTTGAATCTGAAGAAAGCAATAGACTTGCAAATGAAAGCTATCTACCATTATGTTTCTCTTCCTTTGAATTGTTAAGAGCCAATCAAGAGAAAATGGACAAAGATAGTAAAAGCGTTGTTGTTCAAAGTCATTTGCCTTCTTTTGAAATTGATGAAAATATCCAACTAGATTTCCAGCAAAACAAAGTGGTTCAAAGTTGTCTCTTTTCCCCTCTGAATGATGTAGTTCTTTAGATTCTAAGAGGCTTAGATGTGTATGAAGGCCCCGAGACCCCATCTATGGAGAGTTTTAACAATCAAAATTTACAGCTTATGATGGGTTGTAAGCTTAGAGATGAAGATGATGGCCAATTGACGTTAGAGTTAGATATGGATTTCTTTCTACCAGGGGTTTCATTTTAGCCAGCAATGTCTTCTGATTCGGAAGATTGTTATCTCCAGCAATCTCAGCAGATTTTTCAGCCTCTTGGTGGAAATCAACAGGTTAAATCACATGAAAGAAAGAATGCACTGGAAAAAGTAAAACATGATTGTTGTTTTGTTCATGTGTTGAGAGATCCATTTGCATTTTTGTTATAAATAGTAAACAATCCCAATATTTTTGAAGTTCTAAGATTTGAATTCATATGTAACTTCTCGAATGGATTATCAGCAAACAAGCTTTGGAGAAAGCATGTGCAAAGTAAACAAGCAGTGGATAAAATGTTTGCATGGTTGCATTGGCATTTTGATGTCACTTGATTGGCCGTTCATTTCAGCAGTTAGGGTAGGTAGGTGTAAATAAGCTTGTAGATCAAGAATTTTCAAGTTTAGGTCTCCAAATAAAGTGTTAAGTTATATGTTAGTAGTATATGCAACGTTCAGCCTCCAAGTGAGAGCGGTGTGCAGACTTCGGTTTTCAATGAACATTGGTGACGGGTCAAGGTGTAGCACACACCTATTGTGAGAGAAGCTCCAATGGATAAGGCACAGGGTCTAATTTTCTTTGATACCTCACAGGGAGGATAACATCTCTGGTTGGATCCCATGTTATCACTATAACAATTTTTATATGGAATCCAAGTCTCGGGACTTAGCAAGAGGCTAAATCGGTGTAGAGGTGTGATAAACTGGAGGAGGGGGCCACATATAGCAGACATGGCTAAGTCTAGAGGAAGTGTGAAATTGATGGGACCCAGAGGGTCATGGATCGTGGGCACCATAGATCAACGACCATGGATCATATCGGGACAATAACTAGCGCGAAGGTTAATTTTCTAAAAGCGGGCCGATAAGAATACCATGGTTTCGTCTCGAGATCACGTGGTGCCACCGGATGCATATCGGGGAGAAAAGCGGCTGAAATCGAAACCACTCAATCACTCCCAGAAATCACGTGTCAAATGTCATTAAACGTGTTAAATCCAAAGGTCACATGTGGAAAGGAAAATTGACGGCTAGTCAAGTCATCTCGAGACACTTGTGTGGGCACCATTCGTCCGTAAGATGCCAAGTAAGCGCCGCCAAATAACTGATTTAAAGACTCATCATTGGAAATCAATGGTCGAATGTGACAAGCCGCTACCCTTGTAAGGAATTTTGTCAGTAGCCCATTATTAGCACTTGATGTCAACTGTTACTCAAAACACAGGTGAAATTAATATATTTCAGGTAATTGACGTTTTATTCCAGAGAGGAATAATCGCAAATCGAACCATCCTTCCAATTCTTGTACTGTTGAGATAAATAGGCTCCTAGTTCCGGGAAAACCAGAGGAGATGGAAGAGAAAGAGACAACGGCCTCCAGCAAACTAGGAAATTCGAATAATAGGACAAAACTATCAATGAAGAAGAAATAAAGGCTTGTTGTGCAAATACTGGCAACACAATTTCACACAAAATCTGTAGATGAACTAGGATCAGGTGAAGAAATAAGATTGAATCCTATTATGAAATATTTGATCATTAATGGATATGCAGATGGATGCTACATGCAAGCTAGAAAGAGTAAAAGAAACAAGTGATAGAAGAAGGAGACTAAATATGGAATAGTCGAAGGTACTGGAGAAAACCAACATGTTTGACTTGACACCTTAAAGGAAGAGATTGCAAACCTGAAATAAATTACAAGCTAAATTAAGTATATTTCAGGGAATCTTGTGTTGATGCAGCCAAGTGGCATTTAGGGCAAAGATCTAAAATTTTTGGT
>ML786796.1:506657-522486 GCA_009831015.1 Picea engelmannii | reverse complement strand
TCATCCATAGTGATCTGATGGGATCCTTTCTTCATTCGTCCATCAACAAAGAAGGGTATGTGCTTACATTTATTGATGATTTCTCATGATACACTTGGGTGTATTTTCTCAGGTATCAGTCTGAGGTTTTTGAGCATCTCAAAGACTTCAAAGAACATGCAGAGACTCAGTACGGGAGAAAGATCAAAATCCTTCGCACAAATAATGGGTGGAATATGTGAACCAATATGTCCAACATCTTTGTTTAGAGGCACGTATACAGTTGAAACACACAGTACCTTACACTCTGCAGCAGAACATAGTAGTTTAGAGGAAGAACAAATCCTTCAAGGAGATGGATACTTGCATGTTCCATGCAAGATTTCTACTGCTCGAGCTTTGGGTTGGGGAACTTAACTATGCTAACCACATTTAGAACAAATATCGTCACAGATATATCAAGGATCAAACCCCCTTTAAGGCATGGAGCGACACCAAACCAAAAGTCACCCACTTCTGAATATTTGGATCGTGCACATGGGACCATGTACCCTTTGAAAAGAGGGAACCATTAGATCCGTAGAGTGTTACATGCATATTCATGGGATATCCATATGGTGTGAAGGATTATAGGTTACTTGATCCCTCTACTGATAATCTCATCATTGATCATAATGTTCAATTTGAGGAAACTCCCTTGCATGTACAATCAGATCCACATGCAAATACCTATGTACCACTACCTGCACCATATATTAGTGATGATGAGTCCACTCACACAGATCATGGTTAAAACGTGAGTTCCAAATCTATATCAAAATATGATGATCATGTCGATGATCATCATGCAGATGTTGAGCTACCACATATGTCCAAGTGGGAACATAACACCCTACAATAAGTAGTATATCTTATGGGGGATCCAACAGACCAAAGGAGGACGAGGTCTTAGTTTGAGGATCCTCCCCATGCACTCACGACTATCAAACCAGTGATGCCCATGCATTGTTGTATGGTTCTAGTTTCAGACCCGCAAACCTATGTAGAGGATACAATGAATCCCTTATGGGAATCCACCAAGCAAGAGGCGTATAACTCTCTCCTCGAGAACCAAACTTGGGATCTAGTTCCACTTCCTTCATAAGTGAAGCTTCTTAGATGCATATGGTTCTACAAGACCAAGAAGGAAACAAACGGATAAATGAGTAGGTATAAGGCAAGATTTTTTTCCAAAGGTTTCCAGTAGATCCATGGGATAAACAATGATGAGACCTTTTCTCTCGTAGAAAATATGGAATCCATCTAATTGGCCCTTTCCATTGCAGTACCCAGGGGGTGGGAATTTCACTAGATGGACGTGAAGAATTCTTTTCTTCACGGGGATATCTTAGAGGATATTTACATGGAGCATCCCCATGGGTTCATACATAATGCATCCTTAGTATGTCAACTGAAGTAGTCACTCTATGGCCTCAAGCAGAAGCCTAAAGAATGGTATCTGAAGATGGATGCTTACTTGATTTCTCAAAATTTTGTTAGATGCAAATAAGATCCGAACATCTACATGTTGAGAACCTCGTACTCCTTGTTGATCCTAGTTCTCTATGTTGATGACCTCCTAATCATAGGAAGTTTAGCCTCATTAATTGATGCGGTCATATACACTTTGCACGATAGGTTCTCTATGCCAGATGTGGGTCTAGTGTACTATTTCCTTGGTCTCGAGATCAATCAAGATGCTCCAAGAATGAAGCTATCTTAGACTAAGTATGTCAGGTATATCTTGGTTAGATTCCACATAACCGATTGTAAGTCGACATCCACGCCCCTTTGTCTGGGATGCATATTGAGGATGATGGGGATACACTAGTGGTGGACAACACCTTGTATCGACCACTTGTGGGGAGCCTTTTATACCTCACTGACACCCAGTTGGATATCTCATATGTTGTAACAAGTAAATTGTTATTCACTAAAGAATGAATATTTCTGAATATTGATATTTGATTGATAAATGATAAAAAGATAATTACAATACCCTCATGACGATTTTTTATATAACATTGACTGGTCACGAGGTGAGGATGACAATGACTCTTTAATGAAGAGGTATGTGCCTATTGATTTAATTAAATGATTATTTATTATTTACTATTATTATTATCATGTTTGTAACATTTCCACCCCCTTAAGATTTTGCTTTGTCCTCAAATGATCCAGATTTATGAGTAGAATGAAATAAATAACAAGCCGAATACAATAACACAAAGATACAGAGAACAACAACAGATATCCAATGAACAATAATGTCTATTGAATGAATAAAATAGGCTGAAACTGTAAAACTTCAGAACTAAAAACAACTTGCTCGAATGGTGGTAGCTATCTCTAAGAAGAGATGTGGCTACTATGCACATCTGTTTGAGAATAATGATTATAATGAGGCTCCAGAGGCCTTTTTAACATTACTCATGAATGAAAAAACTCTAGACATTGAAAAACCTAACCCTCGGAGATGAAATGCCAAAATTTGTGTGGGGCTTGATGGGTAAGTTGGTACCTCAACTTCCTAGGATCGTAAATTTTTCATACGACCTCTGTTTTAGGCACGTGATAGCCCGTTGGAAAGGTCTTTTTGAGAAATACACATTACGTTGTCAAACTCTGATTCCATCTACAGTTTGACCATGGAAAGAAAAGAAAAAAACATTGTTTAGGGCCCCGAAAGTACATAATGATATACTGACATGAAAAATTCCAAAATAAGTCGGTTGGATTAGGTGGGCGGGCACCAATATCCACCTGTCAGTTGTGTAGATCTTCAGACAACCTCAAAAATGTAGAACCCACAATTACAAAGAATTACAGAAGAACGTGTTGAACTAAAACTATAAAAAAGAGCCAGTTGGAATAGGTGGGTGGCCACCAATATCCACCTGGATCAGTCCTCCCACCTTAGGAAGAAATGGTCCCCATTACATTGAGTGCCCCCATCAAGTGAGGAAATTTCTGTTGAATTTGGCCCTGGGTGAGCCATTTTCCTTGGTGTAGGAGCTGCCCTGCCTTGATAGCCCGATAAAGCTGGATCCTCTACGGATGAGTGCCCTTGACCTGTTTGTTAGTTATCTGATCAGTGGATGCGTATTCCATGCAGTCAAGGTTGAGTTCTGTTGGTGTCAATTGTTCTACGATTTCTAAGGTGTCCAATAATGGTGGAAAATATGGCTAGAGGAGGTCCACATTGAACACTGGGTGCAAGCCAAGGAAGGAGGGAGTGTTGAGATCAAAAGCATTGTCTCCCACATGCTTGGTGATAGTGTAAGGCCCATAGAGAAGTGGACGAAGCTTTCTATAGGGCCCGATAAGGCGTTCTTTCTGCAAATGTAACTAGACCTTGTCTTCAACCTAAAATTTGTGTGGTACCCAATGTTAATCATGGCGTTTCTTGTACTTAGCATTGGCTTTCTGCAAAATTTCATGGACCTGTTGGTAGATGTATTGAATCCTCTCAATGAATATGGTAGCTTTGTCGGCCTTAGACTGAATATGGGACTATTTTGTCTATGTTGTTGCAAGAGGCATCGAAACATCAATGGGACCCAATGGTTGGAATCTCGACCCCACCTAAAATGGGCTATGGTTGGTGGAGCTATGGAGAGCCCTATTGTAGTTGTGTTGAACATAGGGAAGAATATCATCCCATGTATGTGGATGCTCAAAGTTATACACACGTAGGATGTGCACAATCATCTGATTGATGACCTCTGTCCGGCCATTAGTTTGAGGGTGGAAGGCAATGGGTTTAGTGAGCTTGGTGTCCAACGGTGACCAGAGACTGGACCAAAATGTGTTGAGAAACTTGTTGTCCCGATCAGAGATGATGGTCTGTGGTATCCCAAAATGGACCCACACTCGTTCAAAGAAGATCTTTGCAGTATCTACTGTTGTGATGCTCTTCTTGTAGGCTGTGAGAATGGCCATCTTTGAAAATCGATCAACCACTACAAATACACAATCATTTCCTTATTTAGTGGATGTAAGGCCAGACATGTAATCCATCAAGATGGATTCCCAAGGCCTCTTGGGAGTAGGAATATGAGTGTATAAGCCTTTATTCTTGATGGTCGGCTCGACAATGGCACATCCAATGCAAGATCTAATATACTTTCTGACGTCATGTCAATGTTTTGGACAATAAAAATGTTTCTGTAGAATGACCATAATTTTCTCCATGCCAAAATGTCCTGCCATCCAACTGTAGTGAGCCTCCCAAATAATATTTGCACGCTTGCTTGCAGGAACACAAATGTGGCCCATATGGCATAACAGTTCGTCCTGAATGTGAAAATCAGTGACATTCACGCTTGTACCCAAGAGATGATAGGTGGTGGTGAATTCAGGATGTTGTTGATAAAGTTGGGGGCACTCAGATGTCTCATTCCCATAGGAATGGAGCATGATGGTGAGTGCAACCACGAGAGGTCAACTGAGGTAGACAACAACACGATTTGTGCTCCCTATTTTTTTATTTGATGTTGATATGGAACTGTTGTAGACATGTGGACCACTTATAATGGCGATCATTCTGCAACTTCCCCTATGTCTGTATGAACTACAAAGGCTTGTGATCAGTGTGGATGATTGTCTCCTTTCCCATAATGTAATGTTTCCATTAACATCAGGCTTGTACAATGGAATACATTTCCTTCTCATAGGTGGGGTATTTTTAGAAAATATCCGAGAGTGTCTCACTATGGTATGCTACTGGATGACCGTGTTGAGTGAGAACTGTGCCTACAGCATAGTCAGATGCATCAATATCAATCTAGAATGGTTGTTGCGGATCGGGTAAGGAGAGTACTGGATTTGAGAACAAGTGGTCCTTTAGATCATCAAATGCTCATTTTTGTGTCTTCCCCCATGCAAACATTTCCTTTCCACCACCCTTGGTCACTTGGCTGAGGGCCCATGCAATATGGGAGAAACCCAACATGAACCATCGGTAGAAGTTGGCAAGTCCCAAGAATATCTGAAGCTCGATTAGTGTGGTCAGGGATGGTGAGTCACGGATGACTCAGATCTTAGTTGGATCCACATGTACCCTATGTTCATCAACAATGTAGCCCAAGTATTGGACCTTGTTCATGCCAAAGGAGCATTTTTCCAAGTTGGAATATAGCTTGTGTTGTTGTAGAGTGCTCAAAACCTGTTGAATATGTTGCATGTGCTCCTCCCAAGTTCTGTTGAAGATGAGGATGTCATCCAGATATACCACCACAAAAGAGTTTGTGAAGGGTCTCAATACATCATCCATCAACATCATGAAATTTGTTGGTGCATTTGTTAGGCCAAAGGGCATGACCAACTATTCAAAGAGACCTTATTTAGATTTCAAAGTTGTCTTCCATACATCAGTCGATTCGATGGGAACCTGGTGTTATCCATAATTTAGGTCAATCTTGTTGAAGAACTTGGCCCCCTTGCGTTGGTCAAGAAGGTCATCAATTCGGGGAATTTGGTATTGGTTCATGACTGTGATTTTGTTTAATGCTCTGTAATCATTACAGAGCCGCCAGGTCCCGTCTTTATTTTGCACCAGTACAATCGAATTTCCACAAGGGGAGGAGTTGGGTCTGATGTGCCCCTTTTGAAGCAACTCTTGGATCTGACGCTTGATTTTATCATTTTCCATTAGCGAGCGATGATAAACTGGTCCATTAGGCAGCGGTGAACCGAGGGTTAGATCAATTGGGTGCTTGACTTGACAGTGGTTCGGTACCCCGGTGGGTGAGGAGAATATTTCTCTGTACTCTTCCACGATTTCGTCCACTTGCTTCTATTGCAAAGAGAGGATCTGTGTAGAGGTCACGGATGTGGTTGTGACCTTCTGCTTATTGTGAGCACAGATCACAAAGAAGACGAAATTCTCGGTATGTGAAATGACCTTACTACATTGCTTAGGAGAGATTAAAGAAATAATGGTAGGTGACACTACCTATGGTATCATGTACAATTGTCTACCCAAAGTAATAATAACACTGCGGGATCTAGACTAATACGCAGCATGCCATTTCCACCAATATGGTTGTCCTAAAATAACATCACAAACTTCAAGAGGGGCAATATCACACAATACCTCATCTTTGAAGGGATTGATGTCATAGGGCAGACGACATTGTTGGCTGACACAAAGATCTCTTCCTTGGCGAAGCCAACCAATGGTTTAGGGATGCAGGTGTAGTGTCATCGCCAGGTCCAACCACTTGACTACCTCTACTTATATTAGGTTATTCTGACTGTTGCTATCGACAATGAAATGAAGTAGATCCCTCTTTATCCACATCTGTGAGTGAAAGAGGGTTTCCCCTTCCTTTGGTTCTTCTAGTTCACTTGGTTGGAATTTGGTGGTAGCGACAGTGACACTAGGTTCAACATCGATAATCCCCTTCCCTCCTTTTGGATTTGATTCGGAGTCAAAAAATTCCTTTGACTCAGAAGATTTAAGCTTGGCCATATGTGACTGCTTGGAGCGACAATCTTCGGTGTTGTGCCAAGGGTTTTTATGGTATTCACACCACTTTCCCGTGTCCTTCTTTGACTTCTCATTACCCTTCTTGTGTTGTGGCTTGGACTGGTTGTTATAAGAGTGGCCATCTTTTCTCTGTCCCTTCTTTTATGGGTTGGGGCTGCCTTTTCCCTACTTCGGTTGTGAGGAGTTTGCAGATCCAAACTCTCACCTCTTCTGCTTAAATTAATGCTTGATCTTGACATCATATGCTTGATGTGATGTCCAGAAACTCCATTTTTGTTTGACTGTATCTATGGAGACAATCATGGTACTTGAGCACCAAATGTCGTTCAGAGTATTTGATACCCAATTTGGTGCATAGGGTATGGAAAATATTGGTGAAATATGGTACTGTTTGGTCCCTTTCCTGACACAGAGTGGTCCATCTTGTGTACTGGTCCTCGTAGCTTCCAACATGGTAGTATTTTTATTTAATGGCATCCCTAAATGAATCCCATGTGGGGGCAACAACAAATATTGTAGATTCTTCTATGGCCCTTTGCTCAGAGTAAGTATCCCACCAGTCCTTAACATGGGGGGCGACAATGAGGACTGCAAAAGTAATCTTTTCCCTATCAGAAAAATTGTGGACCAAAAAATACCCTTCGAGAAGATTCAACCATTTATCTACAACATTCGCTTCTATTAGTCCTTCAAATAATGGAATATCAAAATTTACTTTTACCTTGAAGGGGGTTGCATGGCCACTTGATGAAGATGTGTTTCCTGTGGGTAGTCGCCGAAGGATTTGTGAAAATTTGTCCATCATTTTGTTCCTGTGTTGTGCAAGGGATTCCTCGAGCAACAATTTAAAAGGATATCCTGCTCCATCATCTTTCTTCTTTCCCCCCATGAGTTGTGGTCGGGCTCAGTGCGACCGATCTTGCAAAGGCTCAACTGGTTCGAGTCCCAACTTCTTGTACCTAGATCTTGTCGAGGACATGCACAAAGAAAAATAAATGAATAATAGACCACATTGATACCATTGATCTGGATTCATGAGTGGAACAAAATAAATAATAGACTGAATACAATGAAACAAAGATACGGAGAACAACAACAGATATCCAGTGAACAATAAATTCTATTGAATAAATAAAATAGGTTGAAACTATAAAACTGCAGAACTAAAAACAACTTTCTCGAATGGTGGTAGCTATCTCTGAGAAGAGATGTGGCTGCTACGTGCATTCGTCTAAGAAGAATGATTACAATGAGGCTCCAGAGGCCTTTTTAACATTACTCATGAATTGCAAAACTCTAGACATCCAAAAACCTAACCCTAGGAGAAGAAACACCAAACGTTATGTGGGCTCCGATGGGTAAGTTGGTACCTCAACTTCCTGGGGTCATAAAATTTTTATACGACCTTCGTTTTAGGCGCGTTATAGCATGTTCAAAAGGTATTTTCGAGAACTACACATTATATCATTAAACTCTAACTTCATCTATAGTTTGAATGTGGCAAGCCAAAAAACATTGTTTATGGCCCCAAAACGTCCTTGGACGTATAAAAAGATGTACTAACATGAAAACTTCCAAAATAATCTAGTTGGATTAGGTGGGAGGCCACCAATCTCCACCTAGAAGTTGTGTAGGGATTCAAACAACCCCAAAAGTGTAGAACCCACAATTACAAAGAATTACAGAAGAACACGTTGAACTAAAATTGTCAAAAGGAGCTAGTTGGAATAGGTGGGTGGCCAACAATATCCACATGGATCATCAAAGCAAGGGTAGTGATGGGTATTATCAGAGGAAATGTTAGGACTCCCATGATGAATCTTCTTCTGGAAGGTTTTTCCATTTGTTGTGAGGACATAATTTGGGTGGGGGGCGGCTAGAATCCGTATAATTTGTTTCGTCTTCCTTCCCATTTGAATTTTATAAATTGTTTTTGGTGATTTGCAGAATAGGTACCTAGCATTTGTAACCATTGAATTCCAAAGACAACATCTACTGCCCCCAAGGGTGTTGTGTAGAACCCTATTTGTAATTCATAATCTTCTATCTGAAGCTTGACCTTGTGACATTTTCCCGCTCCATTAATTTTTTTTCCATCTGCAACCATTACTCTTATATCTGCGGCTGGATATACAAATATGTTTAATTTCCTTGCAACATTTATGTCCATAAAGTTGGGGTGCTCCCTGTATCTACAAGAATGGTGACATTATCCTTTTTTATATGCCCTCTTAGTTTTAATGTTTGTGGTTGATATATTTTTGTAATTGTTTCCAAGGATATCTTGGGCATAGCCTCTTCTAGTTCTGTATTTGGTGCATCAACTTCCTCTTCACTTTCGTTATTTGAATCGTTGAGAGATGTGTTTGATTCTTTCTCTGCTTCACAAGTATATAATTTTTTATTGTTTCATTTGTGCCCATACGACCATTTGTCTCCACAATATCAACATTTGATTTCCCATTTTTTTATTCGAGTCCTGATGATTGGCTTCACCTTCTATCAAATGAGGTGGTACATACTTCCTCGACCTGCCTACAAAGTATTTCTTTGTTCTACCATCTGAATATTTATTTAACTTGTCTGGGTATGTGAATGATGGTTTGTTGAACTTATTTTTTTATTCTATTAACCTTGTTGTGTGTCTAGCATCTTCGATAGTTTTGGGATTCCATAGTTTAATTTTACTACGAATGTAATATTTTAAGCCACATACGTACATTTTGATGAGTTGCTCATCTATGAATACACATTGCCTTGTTTCTAGGACTTCCCATTCGTGTGTATAATCATTTATGTTTCCCTTCTGTTTGATATAAATGAAATTTTTATACAGGTCGTCATCCTCTTCGTCATGAAATCTTTTAAGTAGGGTTTTTGTGAAGTTATTCCAATGGAAGGAACATGCATCACAGTTCTTGGACCACCAAAGGTACCAGTCATAAGATTCTCATTCTAGATTGTTGGAGGATGTCATTACATTTTCTTATTTACCTAGCAGGGGGTTTGATTCAAAAAATCTGTCCATTTTGTTTATCCAAACAACAACTCCTCTATGGTCCTTGTTGTCATTCTTTGGTAACTCCTTTTTAAATTTCTAGTAATCTTTGTCTTAGAATCTGGGGATTTTTAAATATATCTCATATATTTAAATCAAGTGTTTCAACACTTACATAAGTTGTTTCCTCCTGTTGATAAATTAAAATACATTTCTTACAATTTGATCGGGTGTTTCCACGCTCACATAATGACGCAACCAAATGATCACCCAACGCCTCCTGAGGACAACATTGACCATTTGGGAACCAATACTGAATAAAAATGGGAAGTGAGAGGTATAGAAAATCCCGAGTCCGGAGAAACTAGTCCTGGCAACCAAACTGAAATTGTAAAGAATGAGAGCGACGCAAACCCTAGGAAACGAAAGTTAGATATTGAAGAAGATAAGAAGGACGAAAACACTAGGAAATAAAAAATCGATATCGGAGAATATGAGAGTGAAGTTAGATATTAAAATTGAGGTCCATTAATGGCGTGACGGTCATTCATCTCAAAAGGAATTAAAAATGTCTGTGAGACATGTTTCATAAACATAGCTCTGCAATGTTTGTTAGTGATGGATAACATAAGGGAGAGATACGTGAAGCCCTTGGATCAAGTCTCAAATTCAAATTTTATCACCTACCAAATATGTAATTTTCTTGCTCAGCGATGTTCCATGATGAGCTCTCTTGATTTTCAATTAACGCATCCCGATCCCTCGGAGGCACCTATTGAGCTTCAAAATAAATTATATCATGGTCTAGAGAAGAACCATTATGGCCTAACGATACTGCAAAATGTGAATTTCCTAGACAAATAAAATGAGGGATTAGAGATGCAATAAGGTTCAAACGTTAGGTCGCTTCTGGAAGATTTTATGATAAGTTTTCAAACAAAAGTAACTTGCTCGAGCTATGGACTCGAATTCTCTCATCCTCTGAAAAAAGAAGGAATGCTCCATGTGAATCTGACCAATGATGAAGTATGTGGATTGTGAAAATTGAGAGGTAAGTAGTTGCAAAATTTGGGGGATGATCGATCTAAGTGGTTGAAATTGGAGTCTCTCCTTCCATTCCTAGGATTACAGAATATGAAAGATACACTTTCAAAGTGTTTTGATAAATGAAAGTTAGAGATTTTGATTGAAAAAAATCCCTTTGTTCTGGTGGTTTCATGGATCACTGAAGTAAGAAAAAATCATGGTGAACTCGACCATCTGAGAAACAAGATTGAATTTGAAAAATACCTTGATCTTAGTAAATTTGCATCCAAAATCCCAAATATGATGCCCGACGATTATAAATACAGACTCATTGCAGTGGCTGACTTCCAAGGCCTTGTTGAAATTGATCCGGCGATCCCAGTTGTAGGCCATACTAGTGCCTTCGTATCAGAATCCAAATAAAATCAAGATAAATGGATACAATTTAATGATGATGTAGTTACTATGGGCATCAAGGAGTCTCACATGTTAAACACGACTCACTGGGTATCTGTTTATGAGAGGGAGAACATCGAGATTGATACCATTAAGCTACGAAGGTTCAACATAGATATTGATCTCAATAAGTTGTCCGACGATGATGAGACTCGTGGAATAGAGATTGATACCATTCAACTACGGAGGGACAACATAGAGATTGATCTTAATACGTTTCCCGACAATGATGAGACTCATAGAGAGAAATATGGTGAATCATATTCTTCCTTGATGAAATTGAAAGAAGGGTAGATGAAGTCATGGAGTTGGTTTTTTTAATGTCATTATGATGAGGGTAACATGTGGTTCAATTTTTTTTCTTTTTTTCTTTACATTGTGGAAAATTTTATATAATTCAATGGTTAATTAGTATTGGAAACAATTATTATTGGCTACTATCCACGATTGCAGATTGATTCTTCAATGTTATTCAAGAAAACCAAGAATACTAGCTCTAATACCACTATAACAAGTAAACTGTTATTCACTGAAGAATGAATATTTCTGAATATTGATATTTGATTGATAAATGATAAAAAGATGATAACAATACCCTCATGACGGTTTTATATATAGCATTGACTGGTCACAAGGTGAGGAGGTACGTGCCTCTTTGATGAAGAGGTACATGCCTCTTGATTTAATTAAATGATTAATTATGATTTATTATTATTATGTTCATAACATATGCAGTAGGGGAAGTTTCCAGGTACATGTAGGAGCCACATGAGCTACATTGGAAGGCTTCCAAGTGCATCCTCATATATGTTCAAGGAACCACAGGTTATGGGATCCACTATGCAGTAGGTTGTGCATTGGATCTTATGGGATTCACTAATTTTGATTGGGCTAGCGATAACATATATCACAAGTCCACTTCTAGGTACGTTCTTAGTTTGGGTTCCAGTCCCATCTGTCGGTCGAGCAAAAAGCAATCAACTATTTATTTATCGTCAGTCAAGGTCGAGTAAAAATGAGGGGAAAATGTTACTATTTAGGCACTTTGGATTCAAAACTTCCTCACTGAGCTTGGCATCCAATTCCACTGTTTGACTGTCATTTTTTGTGACAATCGAAGTACTCTCATTTTTTGTAGAGACCCAATGCAACGACAACAGACCAAACACATCAAAATCCATATGCATTACATCATAGAGTTGGTACATGATAGAATCATCGATTTGCAGTATTGACCATCCACCAAATAGACTAAAAACATGTTCACCAAGACATTTACTGAGCAGAAGTTCCACCTTCTGCGCAATTTTCTTGGAGTGAAGGACACAATTGCTTAGCAACTTCCTTTCTTCCTTCTTCTTTTTGATGCATTGTACTTTGAGCGGGGGGGGTTCCCATGAGGTTTTCCCTCTTTCCCCTATTTTCAATGTTTCATTATTAGATGCATTGTACAATGGGTACCTAACATGGCCTTGGTTGTCAGGACCCATTCATCATTTACACCCTAGTAGTATTTAAGGGTGGTGTTGGAGATATTACACACTCAACAAGTATACATTTTCCTAGGTTGACTAGTCTATGTTGAAGGTGCCCTTGGTTAGAGAAACTGTCCCCTAGATAAGGGTGCCCCATCCTCTTCAGTATTGAGTCAGTTATACCTCAGTTAGACTAGTGAAGTGGAGTCTTGCATGGAAACCTCACTATTATCACCGAATGTTACACTCATACCTCAGTATCATCTCCATGAGGGTGCACTTACCTTTGAATCGTCGCCAAGAAGTTGCCACAC
Source organism: Picea engelmannii (assembly GCA_009831015.1). Lineage (NCBI taxonomy): Eukaryota > Viridiplantae > Streptophyta > Pinopsida > Pinales > Pinaceae > Picea > Picea engelmannii. Next base: position 509,706 of record ML786796.1, on the reverse strand, counting down.
ATGTGCATGCATGATTCTCTCCTCACTCCACTGGTGATTAGTCAGTTAATTGATGACTGCATGGCCAATTACCTAGGACTAAGTCAGTTCACTCCAATATCTGTCAATGAGTGTTTAGATCTCTCTAGATCACTACTATGGTGAATTGGTTTTCTCATGTAGAGTATATCATGTGTATTCTTAATATTACTCATCCATTTAATACAATTATTCATTATACTCTCTTATCTTCTCTTCTCTCTCACAAGCTTTGTGTGTTCATTTTCTACTAGCTAGGTTTGCTGTGAAAACTTCACAATCCTACATTATATAATCAATGTTCCTTCAAAATGTAAGAGAGTGATAATATATTTTTCAATATTGCAAGTTCAATATTTGAAAGTAAAGGGTGATTGACCATGATGTGATAATATGGGAAGATTTAGAGTGGATATTTTATGTGGAGATTGAAATATTTTATAATTAGTTAACATTTTTGGTTTTCTTATTCTATAAAAGATAATAAATCATGTGAAATTTTCAATAATTAAAAGTGTATTTAAATATTAAATGGTCTTTAAATCTAGATTTTTAAAGTTATATTTTAGATGTACATTGATTATGCATAGAAAACAATGCCCTCACTTCATCTAAGGTTAATGAGAATGGGTGAACCGGATCACATAAGCCTACCCACATTATCTCTTTTAATCTAGTTGAAGGAATATGAGGACTAACATTTAACTTCTAAAATCATGCAATTTAACACATATCAAGACTCATACACATAATCGTACACAATTTCAAAACTCAATATCAACAAATTATAGATCAATAGGGTAGAATCTACTATGGAGAACAAAATATAGAGGTTCATCATTTGCATCCCAAGAATGTACTTGCATAAATATAATTTCATGGTAGTTACAAATATAGTAAATATATAATTTTGAAAATTGAATGCCTTATTACATTTTTTGTAGTCATATCTTGCATATATACCTACTTGATCATGCCCATTTGAACTCATCACTTGACAATTTTGTGAACAATCCCTATACATAGTAGTTTTTTCCTCCTTAATTCGTTCAAGTATTGTCATAGTGTGGGGTACACATTCAAGAACTTTTATTTTGAAAAATTATTGTCATAGTGTGGGGTACACATTCAAGAACTTTTATTTTGAAAAATTATTGTTCAATTGCTAGATTGCATCACACTTCACTTGGATCTTAGAAAATTACAACCTCAACATCAATGACATGGACAACCTTTTAATGAATAATAAGGATGCATATTTTCCCCTAGAATATTACGTAATGCATAATTTAATACAAAGTTATAATTAACCAGCATAATTTAATACAAAGTTATAATTAACCATTGACACATATATATTTATTTCATTATATATATATATAAAATGAAATAACATTCTTGTTGATCAAAAAATTGATCACCTATATTTCCTGCTCTTGGAATAATAATAAAAAAAATTCATATCAGAAGAAGGAAATTTTGAAATATTATCAGTTCATAATGTAGCCCTCACACATTTTACGGATTAAAAATACGAGTCTGTATGCTCAAGATATTCGAGTTTTTGTTCAATCGTCTAGAGAGTGCTTTTCCATGTGAAACACAGTTAATTTTTATCGGAACTAAGATTTTCTTGGAACCTCAATTAGATTCTTGGAACCACACTTAATATCATTTCTTAGTTCTTCATGCCATACTTAGTCTCATATTTTTTGCAAGTTCACTCATCCCATTTCCCTTGGTCATATTTCTCGTTTTGGTGCAAACCTCCTCACCCTTTCTCCATACATCTCTAGGTTCGCACGTCCGCAGTCTTTCATTCTATAGAATGACCCTCTCACTTCCATGACCCACACAATGGCCTTGTCCCACACTTAACCATTTTTTCTTTCTTTCCAGTCTACTCTCCCTCCTGACTATTCTCCATATTTAACCATTTCCACATTTAACCATCTCCTCCACTTAGTCATTTTCATAATCCATTTCCACATTATTTCCATAATTCATTTTTCATTTCCCATTTACCATTTTACTTTTCCTATTTCCATTTTTCATTTTCTATATTTTCATAATTTCTATGTTCATTTCCATAATTCATTTCCATTTTCACATAATTCATTTTCATTTTCTAGTTCATTCTCTTATTTCATTTACATTTTCTTTTTTTCCATTTTTCAATTATTCTTTTCCCAGATTTCATATTTCATTTCCATTTTTTTCATATTTCATTTCACGTAACTCAATTAAATACTTCCCCAATACTTACCATGTTTTACTTCTCTAACACTTAACCAAATTCAAGCAATATTTTCTAGTTCATTCTCGTATTTCATTTATATTTTGTTTTTTCCATTTTTCCATTTTTCTTTTCCCATATTTCATTATATTTTATTTCCATTTTCTTCACCTACCATATTTCATGTAACTCCATTATATACGGATGCAGAGCTACATACCATCCCTCAACTCTTTCTGCTGTCTCCCCTTGCTCTTCCTCATATCCATGTTCATAGGTCAACACATCCCCACCTCTTGACTAATATGCAGTCTCCATTCCCCTTTTTCACCTCATACTTCATTTTTACCATTTTATATCCTCTCACCTACCTCCTTTACCTCTGCATTTTGTTAACTCCACAAACCCTACATTTAATTTTTAAATATTCTTCCCCCTTTTCATGGATCTACCATATTGGGACATGTGGCGGTGACATGGACATATCCTTAAATGACATGTGGTAGTGAGGTGGACCAAAACCATAATGACATGTGGCAGTGAAATGGTCCAAGCGATGGGTGACACATGGCGATGACATGGGCATTGACCGGGTTATGACTAGGCTATGATTGGGTCATCAAAATTTTATTAATTCATGGAATTTTCCTAAGGGATAAGAGCTGCACCAAAGTCTCTATAGTCGTCTTTGTTCCACATGAGCACTATGGTAAAATTTTCATTATAAACACTTAAAAAATCTTGACCACAATGCATGTGGGATATCATTTTAAAGGAAAAAGTCGAAATTTTAAT